>CM056956.1:16079104-16500167 GCA_029856935.1 Cyclocarya paliurus | reverse complement strand
GGTTACTTGGTTATGGCATCTTAGACTCTTGGAGGGGCCTAGGCTATGGCATCCTAGACTCTTAGAGGGACTAAGTTGTTTACTTGATTTACAAATATCAACATTTGGATTTTTTTTTATAATAAAAATTTTGTGATGTAAATTTGATGTTCTTATATTACTCAAAATATTTGTAATAGTTTTATATCAATTTATAATATTTAAAAGTTTTTAGTTACAAACTTTACTTGGGGATTGAAACTAGTTTTAAATTAATTTCTAATATTTTAATTATAAACTTTATTTATATATAGTTAAGTTTGAAAAATCGTGTAGAAATTATCGTAGATATAAGTTGAAAGACATTCTGGACTATAAAATGGCCATTATGAGCTTTAAAAATGAGTTATGGGCTCAATGGGCCTATAACCCATTGAGGCCCACAGGTGACTGGATGGTCCATAGGCTAATTTGCCAACCTGACAACCGGATGGGGTCAATTGCATTTCCAAGACGGGGTCAAAATGGGTGCCCCCACCTGAGGGCTTGGGTGGTTGGGGGGGGGGGGAGGGGAGAGGGCGGGTAACAGACTGACTAGTTGTTATGCCTTTATCAACAAAAGAAGAAGGGATAAAAAGCCAACAACATCATTTTAAGAAGTCGACTGCCTCACACTCAAGTTTCTTAAATGTCCTTGTTGCATGGGGAAATTTTGGACTCTAATCATCTTATTTATTTACTACGACAATGAAAGAATAATGATTAAAAAGATGACAAAAACACTGTTCTCTTTTCATTTGCCTATCGTGCATAATTTGAATTGCACAAGTTGACAAAGTCCCACTATCTTCCTTTAGTATAACCAAGCTAGCAATTTACACCTAATCTTTTTATGACATCTATATCTAAATTCTTATGTAGAATTGCACATTAGTGTCAAGGATAGGCAAGAATGCTATTTTTTTTTTTTTTTTTGTTCTTTTCGTTGACATACTTTACATTATATTTGAACCAACAATGGAGCAGTTTAGCTTTTTGACAGTAGAATTTGGAGATTCCTGTTAAATATTTTAACATAAATATTAATAATTGGATTTTCGATTTTCTATAATCCATAATAATAAAATAATAATAGTTAAAAAGCATACCTGATTCCATCTCAATTTGATAAAGAATCAAACCTAACTATGAGAGAAAGATTACCCTAACAACTTTACTTCTAAGTGTCTTTTGATGGCTAGAGACATAATAATATTATAGGTGAGAACCTTTAAATTTATAAAATTTTGGCCATCATGAAATTTAGAGATATTTGTATCTCACTATGACTAGAATAAAGGTATTCTTGTCCCACTGTGACTCATTAATTAAGTGATGATATTTGAACTAGTCTAAACCCATTAGGATAGGGATGTGTGGGATATAGAATTTTAATAAAACTCTTACATTCTCTCACTTGCCCCATACATCCATAAAGTAATATTTTCCGTTTAGGTTTATTACAAGAATTACTATACTGCACATATTCATTTCCAAAAAACTTTTTGAACTCAAAATACATTACATGTGTTTCATAATATCAATGTAAAATCAGTTACTAATGCAAATCATGATGGTCCTCTGTTATATAACCAACAAATCTCCTTCTATGTACCATAACACTAATAACTTAATTTAACATGATCTTTAGTTAGGACAATTAAGACAAATACTAATGCCTTGGGTTCCAATTCATGTCTATTTAAGATATTATCTTGTCATAATTCATCCACACAATTTAATGTATATATAAAGTAGAAAGATAAGATAACAAAAACAACTATAATAGATATCTCTCAATGTCCAGTAATAAAATATTTAGCATATTAATGATCTTTTTAACATGTTCACATAATGGGTATAATCATAAGACCTATATTTTCAACATGTTCATAAAGTATAATAATTAACACATTATTGATATGGACATTGTTTTTGTACTTTTTTTTTAACACTTAGGCATTTTAAATTTTATTAAATACTCATCATTCGGAAAAAAATATTTTGAGAAATTCTTATCATATATTCTTAGTGACTTGGCTATAAAGTCAACAATTCAAAACCCTAAGATAAATTTTATCACTTATATACAATACGTTGTGGCCTCAAAACATACCAAAAACTCAGCCTCAATTGCACGTGAAGCAGTAAGAGATTTGTCTCATACTTTTCCATAAAATAACTGTACTAAATAGAAAAGTACATAACCATAACTATATTATCTATCATTAGAGTAATTCCACAAAATAAAGTCTGAATATCCAATTACCACTCGTTTGTTTTAACAACTCCTCTCAACTGATCTCATCTCATCTAATCATTACAACTTTTTCAAATTTTCACGCAAAATAAAATAAACAATTCAACATTTTTAAATCTCAAAACAAGAATAATAAAAAAAAAATATTTTAACAATATTTTATTTAACTTTTAACTTTAATATCAATTCATCTCATTTCATCTGTGAAAATAAACGAGACTAAGAGTATCAATTTAAAGGCAACAATATAGTCCTTAATTTCTTGTAAATAACTTTGCACTCTTTTCACAGCTTTTAGGTCAAACATCTATGGGTTATTTTAGCAACAACTTAGAATGTAAACTATAAAACTAATATTCAGCTGTATACAAGTTTGTACAACTATCATATACAAAATTTTTTCAACAACCTAATCAATTTGAAAATACTGTAAAATACTGAGTATGTAACATTTTATTTTTAAAGCATTTATTGACCAACAATTTTGCATGCAAAATCTTTCAAAACTCTATACAAATATACTAAGACAATCCTAACAGTCTTCGTCTTTGTATTAAAATTCAATCCCAATTAAGAATGATATCACATTCATAAATTTCATTTTTAAAGTTCTTTAGAGACATAACTTTAATGTCAAACTACAAACCATTGATTTATATTTGCTAAAAAGTCATATACATGCATGATCATAAATGCAAACATACTTTCATTGACCTTCGAGTGTATACATTAATAATAAATATTTTTCCTAAATCCAAAAAGAGTATTAATATTATCAAATTTCATATACCATTTTTCAAATCTTTTACCTTTTCCAAGTAGTCTTTTTATTCGTTTATTGTAGATTTTAAATTTTTACTCTACAATTATTTTCACATCCAGTTGATATAACTCTAAATCATAATGATTTACTGATATTATAATGATCCTAAATGAGTCATGTTAGGTTTATTAAAAAATCTTCATTTCTTATCAATACTCATTTCTGGATAAAATTTTTAATTACAAGTCTGATTTTATATCGTTTAACATCGCTTGTAAAGTTAGGGTTTTATCTCCAAGACCTATTTACATTCAATTTTTTTATACATTTCAGACAATTTAGATGAAATCACAGACTTTACTTTGATTCAAGGATTTCAATCACTCTTTTATGCATTCATCTTTTATAAAATCACATATTTATATAACTTGTGAAAACATATGTGACTATTTATTTGTTTCTATGTCAAACTCGAATTTTGAAAATACACCATATAGCCTAACCAAATAGAAAATCAAGAAGATTACATGATGTTACGTATTCTAATGTCTCCATGGCCAATTCTTTTGCGATGGTACTTTGATGAGGTTACTATTTGTTTCTTTTTGCTTGTTATTCTATATTATCATTAAGATAATTATAAAAATAAACTACAATAATTTTTAAAGTATAAGAATGTACTTCACAACAATCACATCTCTAGTTTATATGCTCCTACTAATTTTGCTAACCTTAAAAAATTTGACATTTCAATTTCCTCAAAAATCAAATTATAAATATAAACAATACAACTTAAATCATTTGAATCTTCCTGAGTAATCAATAATGTACCTATTAATTGTTATACGATCAAACTTTCTTTTATTTGGATTCTAAAGTCTTACTTTAGATTAACTATTCATATATGTATATGCCTTAAATCAAGTATCATATTACTCCACAACTCAAAACGAGTCTTTGAAACTACTTACTAGGAATACAATCTAAAATATACACAATTGTCTTTAAGAATTTTACACTACATATTTTTTCAAAAAGTTAATGAAATAGGTCAAAATTATGACCTGACTTATTATATTTTTCTTGGCATTCACTATTTCAATCGAATTCGATAATTTACACATTTTTACCTAATTGCATTTCCTCCCTATGAGAATTACCTCAAGAATCGCAAAAGGCTTGAGACTTCTCGTGCAGTAGATAGATACTTCTATATCATGAAAGTCATCGATTGAGGTAATGAGGTATTTCTATTTATCAAACATTATAAAGAAAAATGTTTACATATGTCTATATGCATTATCTCAAGAAACTCTCTATTTCTTGTGACATTTTATCTTGATACGTTTGGTTTACTTTCCTTTAATACAAATTAGCATACATCATGATATTAGAAAATCTAAATGCGAAAAATATTTTATTTACTAACCTTTACAACTTTTTTTGGAGATATTATCTAAATTTTTATGCCACAAATTATGTTTCAAATTCTATGCCACATATTGTAAAGGTTTTTCATAAATCATTTTTCATTTGGTTCTAGTACATGTCTCATGAGTGAAAAGGAAAAACTTTTAACAAAAGCACTATTATGAAGGCATGACAAATAAAAAATTTTATTGGAAAAATAATGGAACCAACATAAATGACATTTTGAAACAAATTGAAACATGAACATTTGTACTCCAGTTTAATGACAAAAAGAAAAAAAAAACTAGGTATCAATTATAGAGTTTGGTTTGAAACTCATGCAAACAAAAGAAACATCAACATTTGCAATCAAGTTTAACTTAAAAAATAAGTATAAACATTTATAAGATTTGATTCAAAACTTATACAAAAAAAAAAAAAAAAAGTTTACCCTTCCATTTGAATCATGTCTTATGCTTAGGGCATCTAAACCTTCATGTGCCCTTATTTCTTTCAAAAATCAATTGGCAAAATTCTTACATTTTCATGACCATCATTTTCTTCATTTCCCAAAAGATATAGTTGTTTTTCGATAGAAATTACTAAAATAAAATTGTATCTAGCTAACAACCATTCTACCAATTTGTTCATATCTCATTACTTTAATGAAATAATAATGCATATGGAGTAAACCATTATGTATAAAACAAAAAAAATTCCTACAGTTTGATATGTAGTAATTAATTCAATCTTCTTAAACATTGTACTTTTCTGAATCTTATCACTATTCTCAATAATAATTGATGTTAGACTTAAAATGGATAAGCCAGGGTCTAAAACTCTTAAAGTAAATTTGACATGCTCATATTTTTCTAAACTAGAATTCATTCTGTGCATAAAACCTTGTAAAGATATTCGTATACATACTGCAATAAAAGCATTTTAATCACATTAATGATTTGAGTTCGACAATCATAAACAATAACATAATTTAAACCATTACAATGAACTAATAGTGTCATCGAGATTCCTCATTTGGGAGTGAACCCCAACACACAAAATATTCCTTTCAATTTTAAATTATGTGGATGGATTAGTTGTATCATTAGAATTCTCATTTGGGAGTAAACTCGGATATACAAAGTGTTCCCTCCAAATTTAAATTCTATGGATGAACTAGCTGTATTATTAAAATTCTTCTTTGGGAGTGAACTCTGACATACAAAGTGTTTACTCTAACCTTAAGTTATGTGGATGAACAAACTATATTACCATAATTCTCATTTGGGAGTAAATTTTGGCATATTTGTTCACTCCAACTTTATTTTGATGAATGAACTAATAGTGTCATCAAAATCCTCTTTTGAGAGTAGGTCTTGACACACAAATTATTCACTCCAACTTTATTTTAATGGATGAACTAGTAGTATCATCAAAATCCTCATTCGGAAGTAGATCTTGATACACAAATTGTTCACTTCAACTTTACTTTAGTGGAAGAACTAATAGTTTCATCAAAATCCTCATTTGAAAGTAGATCTTGACAAACAAAATTATATACTCCAACATACCCATCTTTACTATGGAGTTTAATGATTTTTCCATCTAAAATTAAGAAAAATCTTGTACATTTGGGCAACCAAACTTTTCTTTAAATTAGTGCAAACTATTAGCCCCATATGGGATAAATAATTATATATATGGCCAACCATACAATAAAAATCATAAAAACAATAATTGAGAGTTTTATAACTAATAGCCATAATTTAAGTCCAAATAACTCATACATTTATATGGCTTACCATACAATAAAATTCATAGAAAATAATAATTAATAATTTTATAATAAATAGACATAATTTCAGTACAAACAATTCATATATTTATATGGCCTATCATAAAATAAAATTCATAAGAAACAATAATTAAGAATTTTATAACTAATACCCATAACTCAACTTTAAATAATTCATATATTTATTAAAAAATGAAGTATATGCTTTGAGAGAGAAGAGAAAGAAAATAATTATTTTTTATTTTTTTAGAAAAATAATATTAAAATAATGTGATTGTACCTGGGTCGGAACCGGGTCCTTTTTTTTTTTCTTTTTTGAAATAAGGCTTTTTCATTACTTAAGACAGAATCTGGATACAAGGAGGAACATCCTCCATATAGATACACTCTTCCTTACAAGAAAGAGCAAATTTTGCCAACTGATGGGCAGTAACATTAGAATCCCTGCTAACATGAGCTATAAACCAGATGAGGTTCTTTGAGAGTATAATCTTGATGTCTTTAATGACCAGCCCGAATGTGCTCCAGCTTTCCTCTCTGTGTTGCACTGCCTTAACCACTGACAAGGCATCACCTTCCAAGACCAAGTGTTGTAAACCCAACTCAGCACCAAAAGAAGAAGCTCTGCGAGCTGCTACTGCTTCACCAAGTTGAGGATCCGGATTCAAGGCCATTGGAGAGCATAAAGAGGCCATAACCTTTCCTTCTGAGTTTCTCACAATCACACCAATTCCCAGTTTTGAGTTGCCAGTATCAACAACTGCATCCCAGTTGGCCTTGAAAACATTTGGTGGGGGAGGAGCCCAGTGAGCATTAGGTAACTTATAGGGCTTAGCTTGCTTTATGCTAACTTCTGATCTTAGTTGATTAGCAACCAATTCTGATTGGATCAGACTTGAGACTTGGGATGGGGAGTGGAATTTTTGTTTAAAGACCCAGGTATTCCTTGTAACATCCCGGATTTTAGTGTATTTTTAAAGAAGGTTTATTTTAAATATTTATTGTGTAATTCTCTTGTTTTAATATTTTAGAGGTTTTATTTTATTATTTTATTGGACTTTCCTACTTTTATTAATTATTATTTTTGGAGTTTTAGAATATTTTAAATTGTGAAAATTATTTTATTGGGCTTTCTTATTGTAAATTATTGTTGTGAATTTAAATTGATCTTTAATTTAATTTGGGTTGTTTATGTGTTTTAAAATTATTATTGTTTTATTAAAGCATTTCACTGTATTTGATTTATTTTAATTAATGATCTGCAATTTAATCCATTTTTATTTTAAAGGATATTTTTGTCAGAGTTTAATATTTTACTTTAGTTAATTTTGAGTTAAATTGATTTATTTATTTTAACTGTTTTAAAAATAGTTATTGTTTTATTTGAATATTTCACTGTGTTTAGGTTATTTTATTTATTTAATGATTTTAAAATAATTTTCGTTGGATCACTTTCGAAACCCACGTTGAAAAGTCTGGATCTCCTTTTTCTTCTTCCTCTTTTTCTTTTCACCTTTTTCTTTTCTTCTTTTTCCCCCCAGCCTCGATCGGATTTCTCTCTCTCCTCTCCCTCGCTCAAATCGGATCCACTGCCCCTGCACCGCCGCCGGCCGGCGGTGGTTGACACCGCCGGCACCGTTCGGTCCCTCAGCCACCAGCGAGCCTCCACTCCAAATCCCAGCCCCGGCCGCGCCGCCGTTAGCCTCAGGAAGCCGTGCGAAGCCGCGGCGTTCATTTACCCGTTCCGCCGCCGTCCGGCCACCTCCGGCCAGCAGCTCCTAGCCACATCACCACCGGCCCATTTTCGTCCTAACCGACCCAACCCCAGCTCCGATCCGTCGCCGGAGCCGCCCCATCGAACACCCTCTCCGATTTACACTTCGTGGTTTTCCACCGCCGTTTCGGCCGCCACCCACGGCCAACCACCACTACCATTAGATTCCCCACCTTCCAAAGGCCCTACCCTATCAATTTCAAGTCTCCGTTTGAACCCGTGCAAAATTCAAAATTCACTGCATTTCGGTCAGTGTTTTTACACTGTGTGGTTTTGCTGTTTTGGCGATTCATTGTGCTTCGGATCCTTCGTAAAATACTTTTAAAGCGCTGTAAGTATTTCTTAAATAATTCTTTTGAGGTTTAATTATATTTTTACAATTAACTGCTATATTTTATATATATGTATCCTGGTTGGTTCCGGACTGAGTCCAAGGAGTTCGGGGGTGGATGGATTTATCGGAGTATTTATTGTGTGTGATTATTGTGATCTGGTTAATTGTTGGAGATTGGATTATTTGTGGTTTGATTATTGTTGGAGATTTGTTATGTTGTGGTTTGGTTTTGGATATTGGACATTTTGGTTGTATTGTGATTTTGGGAGTTGATCATTGATTATATTGTTCATTTCATGTTGCACGCATGACATGTTTATAAACTGAAAAATAGGGTTTTTCGTGTGTTGCATGCATGATCATGTGATTATTTTGAAAACTGGGTTTTCATGAGAATTGGATTTGTGGGTGCATGTGTATCACGACCCCAAGCCGAGATGGGGTATTATCTCGGTGGAGCTCCTCTGGTCACTCGGGAGCGGAATATACTGAGTGACGTCCCCTGAGTTGTCGCCGGGCGACAACGGGATTGGACGTTGGACGTGCCGACTCCGTGGCCCTTCTGCTGGCGGGGGCTAGAGGATGACCTGGCCACGAACGCACCGGGTGCGGAACTGGGCATCTCTCGTAAAGTAGCCAGGACGTACGAATGGTCCATAGGGGAGACCATGGTGCATATGGTTTAATGGGATTAAATGGAAAAAGAGCTGTTTTCTGGGAAAATAGCGTGAGTATGTTTTTGTGTATCATTTTCTGGAAAAATGATGAATAATGATTTTTGGGCCATTTTCTGGGAAAATGGTGGAATTGATTTTACTGGAAATGATTTTTGAGCCAAAGAGATTTTTGGCATGCGTCGCATTATTTCATATTGTATCATGGGCATGCATGGTTAATTGTTTAGGTATGGTTATATCTCTGGACTTGGTTAGGTTATAACTTACCTGTGGTACCATTTCATGGTACTGCAGACTTTGTTGATGATGCAGATGCCGAGCCTGAGGATCTGGCTCCGCCGGAGGAGTGATCTGGGATCACTCGAGTTGTAGTTTTTATTTCAGATTTGTATTTTATTTTTTGGGACTTGGCTTTATTTTTAAGGTATTTTGTATTTTGGATATCTGTATTAATTAAAATTCTGGTACTAGTAGACTTTATTACCTTCCGCTGTGTTTTTATTTGTGCACTGTTTATTTGTTGCACACACTGACACTTGTCGTTGGGATGCGTGACCGGTTGTCATCATCCCGGGTGTCTCGATTTCCGTGCTGGTCCGTACATGGAAGTCGGGGGCGCCACATTCCTCTTATGCCAGATGGCTTTAGCAGTGACTGCAAATTCAGTAAGTTCTTGAGGAGATAGCCGAGTCATCATAGCTATCACAATATCTTTGAATGGGCCTTCAGTGATGCTTAATTTTTGTAATCTTCTTGAGCTCGTGGACCAGACATCCTGGGCTGCTCTACAAGACCAGAGGGTATGTGTAACTGACTCAGGTTCCAAGGTGCAGATTGGACAAAGAGGCTTCTCACTCATTTTCCTTCTATGCAGATTCAGACTGGTGGCAAGAGATTCTTTCACTGCTCTCCAAAGAAATGACTTGGTTGCTTGAGATACTTGAAGACCCCATAATTTGTTCTAGAAGCTCGGTTTGGATCTCTCTGTTGATGACTGTCCCATATTAAACTCTTTTAATGAAGCTTGGAGATGGTATACACTCCTTACAGAAAATTTGCCATTGCTGGAACATCTCCAGGTCAGTGTATCCTGGCTTCTACATGGGCTTATAGGGATTTGCTTAATCAGGTTTGCCTCAGCTGTTGTGAAGATTGCATGGAGGAGAGATAGGTCCCATTGCAATGTCTCAGGGTTTATGAGTTCAGACACTCGGGCTTCAGCATCTAGAATTGAGATTTGGGACTGCACTTTGAAGGTTGAAGGACTAGGGAGCCACTGATCTTTCCATATTTTAATCTTACTGCCATCCCCTACTTTCCATAGTAAACCTGCCTTAAGAACAGGCCTTGCTTGGAGAAAGCTTTTCCATACATAAGAATCAGTTGGCCTTGACTTGACAGATAGGAATTCGGCCTTGGGAAAGTATTTAGCTCTAAGCACCTGAGCAGCAAGGGATAGAGGGTTTTGGATGATCCTCCACCCTTGTTTAGCCAGGAGGGCTAGGTTGAAAGTTTCAAAGTCCCTAAAATCCAATCCTTCTTCTTGTTTTGATTTCCCTAGAGTTTGCCAGTTCAACCAATGGATCTTGGATCTGCTGCTACTCTGCCCCCACCAGAAAGACTGCAGCAATTGGTTGAGCTTTTTAAGAATGGATTTTGGAAGTTTAAAGATCCCCATGTTATAGGTAGGGATTGATTGCAGCACTGACTTTAGAAGAACCTCCTTCCCTGCTTGAGACAGGAAGTTGGTTTTCCAGTTAGCCATCTTGGCTTTAACCCTATCCAATATTGAGCTGAAGGCCTTGGTTTTGTTTCTGCCTACATATGAGGGTAGACCCAGGTACTTGTCAAAGGCTCTTGATGCTTTAATACCCGACTGCTGGAGTATTGCTATCTGCACATTAGGCTTGGTGTTGCTACTGAAGAAAATTGAGGTTTTCTCTAGGTTCAATCTCTGGCCTGAGGCTAGTTCATAGGTGCTTAAGATTTGCTGCAATCTGCTCCACTCCTCTGGATTGGATCTACAGAATACCAAGCCGTCATCTGCAAAGAATAAATGGTTGATATGTATGGAGCCTCGGGCAGCTGGAATTCCTGATATCAGCCCTTGCATTTCAGCTTGGTTCAGACTATAACTGAGGAATTCTGAATAGATGATGAACAGGTAGGGAGATAAAGGATCTCCCTGCCTAATTCCTCGAGTTGGGGTGAAAAAATCTTGAGAGACCCCATTGACTATAATAGAATATGTGACAGTGGTAACACACTGCATCACAAGCTCGACCCAATCTCTTTTGAACCCCAACCCGGTGCTTAAGAACCGGGTCCTGTTGGTCAACACATTTCGCAACTTAGTTCAATACGGGGGTCGAGCATTCTTCATTCCTTCATTTTTTTTGTTTAGTTTGAATTCTAGGGCTGGGCCATACCTTGCAACTGTGCTAGTCCATAGGTCGTCGTGTAACAGTCATTTTTTATTTTTTTAAATTCATTTTGGATTGGGCCAACTTCAGCCCACTGTTTTAATTTGTTGTGCCAGTCAATATTTGGAACTAGATCTTCAACCCAAAACAAAAGCCCAACCGCCCATTATAACTGGGTTTGAAACCCGACCCGATAGAAATGACCCAGGACCCGTAAAATCATCTTCTCCCTCCTCAACTTTCACAGTGGTAAAAAAAAAATCAGTGAACTAGTAAACCGGTATAAACTGGTGGGTTTAGTTTAGTATCAGGTTTAGTTCGATTCAATATCGATTTCATTTTTCTCAAAACTGGTCAAAATCAATTTGGTTCCTATTTTCCTTTTTTTAATATCAGACTGAACTAGACCGACAGGACCAATTCATTTATATATATATATATATATATTTAATTTTAATATTGTATAAAATATATTTTTATATTATATATAATTTTTAGGTATAGGGGTGAGATAAGAGTACCTAGGCACTGAAGTGCGAAGAAATGGTTTGTCTAATAACAAAATGGATAGAATGTTTAGATCTAATTTAACCATTAGTTCCAGGTCGTCCTTACCACCTGATATCATTAATGAGGAAGATTGTTCTTTTGATGAAGCTACTCCCTCTAATTTTAATGGGTGGAATATCCCAAAAATTGATTCTCGTACTCTTTATCAAACTTCTTGGATTCAATCCAAATTTAATACTGCTTTTAATGTGAGAATAGTTGAACAAACCTATGCTATTTCAAAATCTCAAGAAAAATATTATCTTTTTACCAAGAAATTAATCCAGGATTTCTTGACAAAAGGATACAAATTTTTGCATATTGGTTCTGTTCAAGTTGTTGTCAAACCTTTAACAAGGAAATGCATCAACGCTTCTGTTCTACTATGTCTACGAGATGCTCGTTTTAATAATTTTAAAACTAGTGTTCTTGGCATAATTCAATCCTCCCTGTTTGGAGGATCTGTTCATTTTGATTGTTTTCCTAATATTATAATTATTTTAGATGATCCTCATATCATTAAAGCCTTGATGTTAAATATTTCAACTTCTGGCTATGACATGCTAGAAGGAAGCAAACATCTTGCTCTTGTTTATCGCATTTATTATCATCTTTTAAAAACGAATTTAAACGCAAAAGCTATTCAAAAACCAACAGCGGGTAAAACTCTTCTAATTCAGAGTTCTACTCCTGATGCGAATGTTCAAGTTTTTTCATTGATTTTATGGAAAGATGTTATTTTACCCAATGAATATATTTTACAAAATGAAGTTCCTCCTGCAAAAAATATTCCCACTGACTATAATTTAGATTACATTCAACAATATTTGGATGGAACTGTTAAAATTAGTTTTGATCAGACTAGTACTCCAAGCCTAAGAAGAAATTCTTTTGCGGGGTCTAGATCTTTTTTTGCTGGTTCTGCTTTTGAAATTTCAGTAAGGAGAGATAAAAAACTCCAACAATTTCTGGAAGATTCAGCCAAGACAGCCCAACCAAACCTTGATTTACCCATTAATCCTGATTTAAAACTGAAAGGACTTACAGCATCCTCTCAGATAACTTCTGCTTATTACTCTGCTAAAGATGTTTAAACATCCAAGGATAAGTCCGTAAAGGAAGAAACTGATAAGGACAAAGACACTTCACCTTTGTCCCCTACAGTTTCAGATATGGCTCCTTCTATTCCTCTTATTCATCATAGTTTAACTGTTTTAAACAAACTATTTCAATATGATTTAATTGCTCTTGTTAATGAATACAAATCAAAAGAAAACCATGATAAACAAAAAACTCATCATGCAATCTTTTCTGATTCTAAAAAATTTCGTGTTAAATGAAAATGGAAAGAGAAAATGAATGAGCTCCAAAAGCATATTATTTTCTTTGATTTTGTTGAAAACTATTATACTTCAAAAAATAGTTTAAACGTTGTTAAAACTGATTTTGTCACAGAAGAGAGAAAGACTGTCATTAAATCCAGCCACCCACCTCTAGACACTGTGATTTTTTCCCATAAAGGGGCTAAGGTAACTGCTTCTCATTTCAAGTTTCCTGAAACAGGATCCAATAAAGAAACTAAAAAGATTATTTTGCAAAATAATTTTGTAAATCTTGCTTTACATACTATTGGACAACAGCTTGATAGAATCGAAGAGAAAACAGAAAAACCTATTTTTGCTTCTACCCCTGTTTTACATACAAATGAAAATCTTTTGGTTTTCCCCAAAAAACAGTCTACAAATATTTCAAAAAATGTTGAAAAACTTTTGATTATTCTACCACAAGCTCGGCCAAAAATTCAATTTTCCGAACCACAAGCTAAGATTTTGGATAAAATCAATCAAATGCTTGCTGATCTTAAAAAAGAATAGCCTTCTACAAGTACTTTAAATAAAAAAGAAACAATTCTTGTTGAAACTACAGATGAATCATCTAATGATGACTCCTCTGAAGCCAAAGAAATTGATTTAATTGAAAAGAATTTTCATAATTTTAAACTTGAAATTGCCAAATTTATTTCGAAAGAACCCAAACCAGTGAGTCTAACGAAGAATTGGTACTCCAGGCCTACTCCTCCTGATTTACAATTTGAAGAAAAAGTTTTCCAAACCCAATCTTCATATTCTGCTGATAAAGTTTACGAATGGAACATTGATGGATTATCTGAACAAGAAATCATCAATGCCATGAGTAAAATGTCTTTAATTGCAAATACTTATATTAATAATAATATTCAATAACCTGATATTGTTATGATTTTAGCCAATGGTTTTTCTGGTGTTTTAAGAAGTTGGTGGGACAAACATCTTACTGAAGATATTAGGCAAACCATTCAGAATGCTGTTAAGTGTAATGATGAAGGTTTACCTATTTTTGATGAAACCATAGAAATGGCTTACCCTGATGGCATTAATAATTTGATCTATACTATCATTAAACATTTTGTTGGAACTCCTTCTAATATTACTAATCGAATTTCTGATTATTTAAATAATTTGAGATGCCGTCAAATGTCTGATTATAGATGGTATCAAGATGTTTTTATTTCTTAGGTAATGCTTCGTGATGATAGTCATAAGCCTTACTGGAAAGAGAAATTCATTAATGGATTATCTCGTTTATTTGCTCTCAAAGTTAAGGAACAACTTATTGATACCTCGGGTTTTATTAATTATGAAAATTACACTTATGGTGATATTTTCATCATAATAAAGAAATTTGGTATTAGTATGTGTAATGATCAAAAAATATTCCGTGAATAATTGAAGAATAGCAAACAGGCTAAATATGAAATGAAAAATTTTTGTGAACAATTTGGTCTTCCTCAATCTATTCCTTCATCAAGACGGAAGCATAAACAATTTACCAAATATTCTAAATCTCGTGGGGAATCAAGGAGAAAACCCCTTGATAATTTTTATAAAAAACCTTATTCTAAAAAATCTCATTTAAAAAAACCTTCTAAATCTTTTTCTAAATGGTTTTCTGAAAAAAAGAAATTTGCAAAAAGAACCTGTTTTAACTGTGGCAAATCTGGACACTTTGCCAATAAGTGCCCCAAGAAGCCCAATAAATTAAAAAAGAAGCTTAATCAGTTGAATATCAATGACAATGATCAAGAAGCACTGTTTCAACTCCTAGAAACACAGACTTCTTCATCATCTGACAATAATGAATTTAGCTCTAGTGATTCAGAATATCACTCAGAAGCCAAATCCATTGATTCTCCTGATATTAAGCTTGATTGCAATTGCAATGATTCTTGTTGCAAATTTTTGAGTAAAACAATTAATGTTTTAACCAAAACTGAAGAACAAGAAAATCTTTGATTAAATTTGATTTCTCAAATTACTAATCCTGAATTTAAAGAAAAATATCTTCTCAAGCTTAAGAAGACTATGGTTCGCCAAGAATCAGAAACTTCTAAACAAAGGATTAATTTTCAAGATACTTTGGAACGTTTTCAAAAGAAAAAACCCAAAGATGTTTCAAAGTGATTTACAATATGAAATTAATTTTATCAAAAAAGAGATAATTAAACTCAAATCTGAGATCAATAATTTTAAAACTGATAATGATGTTTTAAAACAAGAAATTTTAATTTTAAAAGTAAAAAAACAACTTGATCAAGATGTTCCTTTTGATAATGAGCAAACGAATGATTCAGATAATGGTCAAAAAGAAGAAAAATCTTCTAATAACTAGATCTGTTTAATCCATCATACTATTCCTCCTAAATGATTTTCACGTGTTACTATTGTTGTTTGCCATGAATTTTCATTCTTTGTTGTTACTATTGACTCTGGTTCTGATTTAAATTATATTCAAGAAGGTTTAATTTCCAGTAGATATTTTGAAAAATCTGCTAAACGATTACTTTCGGCAAATATCGGATGCAAATCAATTATGAGCTAAATACAATTCATGTTTGCCAAAATAATGTTTGTTTTAAAATTCCTTCTGTTTAGTCCAAAATATGTCTGATAAAGTCATATTAGGAATTCCTTTTATTTTTTTCCTGTATCATTTTCTGTCTGAAAGAGATGGTATTACTACTGACCCTTTTGGACAAAAAGTCAAGTTTAAATTTGCTTGAAATTTTGAAATTGATACTGACAAAAGTTTGAAATCTTTGCTTTCTGCAAAAAACAAACATCTGTGTTTCCTTCAACAGGAAATCAAATACAAAAAATTTTTTGAACAATTGTCCAGTACTTTGCTTCAATCAAAAATCAAAAATTTTAACAAAAAATTGATTTTTGAAATTTGCTCTGATCTTCCTACTACCTTTTGGCATAGGAAGAAACATGTTATTTCTTTACCTTATATTAAAGGTTTTAATGAAAAAGATATTCTAACTAAAACTCGTCCCATTCAAATGAATAGCGAGATTTTAGAATTTTGCAAAAATGAAATTGATGATCTTCTTTGTAAAAAGATAATCAGGCATAGTAAGTCCCCCTGATCTTGTGCTGCTTTGTATGTCCAGAAAAATGCTGAAATTGAGAGAGGAACCCCTCGCTTAGTCATTAATTACAAACCCCTGAACAAAATCCTAGAGTGGATTAGGTATCCTATTCCAAATAAGAATGATTTAATTCATAGGCTTTATGACGCTGTTATTTTTTCTAAATTTGACCTTAAGTCAGGATTTTGGTAGATCCATATTAGTGAGTCAGACAAATACAAAACTGCTTTTGTTACCCCTTTTGGACATTTTCGAATGGAATGCAATGCCCTTTGGTCTAAAAAATGCTCCAGATGAATTTCAGCATATCATGAATGATATCTTTAATTCATTTACCAAATTCACTATTGTTTAAATTGATGATGTTCTTATATTCTCCAAATCTATTGATGAACACTGGAAACATTTGAATTCATTTCTAGATATAATTAGATTAAATGGTCTTGTTGTTTCTGCTCGAAAAATAAAACTGTTCCAAACCAAGATTCGGTTCCTTGGTTATGATATTTCTGAAGGCAAAATCAGGCCTATCAATCGGGCCATTGAATTTACTAACAAATTCCCTAATGTCATCACTGATAAAAAATAGTTACAGAGATTTCTTGGATCTCTTAACTATGTTGCCGAATTCTACCAAGACATGAGAAAACAATGTTATCCACTTTTTAAACGACTTAAACAAAAGCCTCTACCTTGGTCAGAAATTCACACTGCTATTGTTCAAAAAAGTAAAGCACATGTTAAAACTTTGCCATGCCTTGGTATCCCTACTTCTGATTCCTTTAAAATTGTAGAAACAGATGTCTCTGAAATTGGTTATAGTGGCATTCTGAAACAAACTGTTTCACCAGACTCTTCTAAGCAAATTGTTCGTTTCCATTCCGGAGTCTGGAATCCTGCACAGCATAATTATAGTACTATTAAAAAAGAAATATTATCTATAGTACTATACATTTCTAAATTTCAAAGTGATTTACTCAATAAAAAATTCTTAATAAGGATTGATTGCAAATGTGCTAAATTTGTTTTAGAACAAGATGTTAAAAACATTGCATCAAAACATATTTTTGCAAGATGGCAAGCTATTTTAAGTGTTTTTGATTTTGATATTGCATATATTTTCGGTTTTGAAAATTCTATCCCTGATTTTCTTACTCGTGAATTTTTGCAGACCCCAAATCATAGAAAGGAAAAAAGGATCCAGAAATAAACACTCTACCCTTTGTTCTACATTACCTGCTTTACCCCCTATTCATGATAAAAGACTTATCAAGAATGAAGCTGCCTCCCCCATTGATATTGCCAACAGGTTTACCACCTTAGGCAAAATCACTCAACCTGCTTCTTATGCTTCAACTGTTGCAACTGATTATGATCCATATGCTAAAGCTGTTGCTCTAGCACCTGCTCAAACCCCATATATGTTCTAAAAATCCAAATCTCCCTATATTCGAAAATGCTTCCATGTTAACCTATTTTATGTTGAACCAAATAGGTCCAAATAGACTGATCCATTTAAAATTGCTACCTCCTATTTTCCCCCTGGTTTTCATTGGATTTCTGACAATCTTGCAAAAAACCTTTAATTCTACACTAATATTTTGATTCAAATTAATTCCTTTTTCATAAAACCAATTTATGATAAGGTTGATCAAAATAAATTAATTTACCACAGTGCATATATTATCTCCCTCATAACAGAAGAAGAATGGGGCACAAATCCATTTTTCTCAAAAAGATTAGGAGATTCTGAAATCTTGTTCAACTATCATGATTATATTAAAGCTTGGTTTCGATTCATGCTCCACCAAGTTTCTGATATGAGCCATTCCTGGTACTTTAATTTTGATAAAAAATTCAATGAAAATTTTCCTTATTAGTTCAATCAATGGTGGGACCAATTTGGATTAATCCCAAAGAATTTTCCTGATGAACTGATCACAATATTCAAATGCTTTACAAATGTTGTTACTTCAAAGTTGGATAAACACCAATAGAAATTTCCTTTTGTTCTCTATTTTTGCCTTGGGTACAAATTACCTTGGATAATGAGATGGAGTTACGAAAAGAATGGTGATGTTTTGGTAAGACACTGTTTCACCAAATGGTGGGATAGATATAAATATACCACAAATATCAATGAATATGTGATAAGGGATTTCCCACAGACTGCTCCTAATCTTCGAGACAGAGAAAAGTTTCCTGAAATCCCTCTTGGTTCTCTTAGTACACCTGCTCCAACTGGACATCCCCGGATCCAGGCCCCTGCTTCTTCCTCTGCTCTAAAGAAAGGAAAAACAACTGCTTCAACTGCTTCCTCCACAAAATTTGAGAAATCCTCCAAGACCAAGAAAAAGAACATTATTCTTGGACTTGATAATAAGGATTTAATTAAATTGCTCACAAAGTCTATTTCACAAGACGATTCTGATGATAACAAATCAGAAGCATCTTCTGAGACTTCAGTTGATAATGATCCCTACTCCAACATCTTTGGACATGACAAGGAGTATGATACTCCAAAACTGTATGATGATGAATGATTCCACTGATCCATGCTGATTCAAGATTCCACCGCGATCAACGCTGAATAGGATGAAGATCAGCACACTGTTCCCTATGTCTGATTCCTCTCGCGATCAACACTGAATCGGAAGACGACATTTGATCCCTGCTGTATTGAATAGTAAAAGTACTGTTCACTTTTTACTGTTCATGACCAGTTTTTTGATTTTACTGTTTCATTTAACTGTTTATGTAATACTATTGTAACAGCACTCCATTCGATTATAAAAGGGAAGCCTGGTCTCAGTTTGAGGCATCACTTGTTCTTCTCATCACCTCTCTCTCTCAGTACTCCCGACCTTCATTCTCTTCTTCTTCCATATTTTTTCCCCACACCAGTGATCCTGCTTTCTGCTTTCTTATTTCAATATTGTAATATTGTGATTCAACTTGTATTTTGTTTATAGTAATTTGAATACAAGTTTATTTTCATATCTTATATAAAATAATTTTGTATTATATGATAAATTACTAATTAATATAATATTAAATTGTAAAATCCTATATAAATAACTATATATTATCACTATAGTCATTGTATTAATAGTTATACTAATACTATATCACTATATATTATAATATACTATAATATATTATTGTATTATATATTATAATATATCACAATAGTCTATAATACAATTATAATATATGTTATAATATACTACAATATATTATCATTATATTATTATATACTATAATATATATAGTATATATATTATATAATATCCCAAAAAACCAGACCAGAACTGGTAAAATCAGAAATACCGGTTTAGGTGTGTAACCGGTGTGGTATCGGTTTAGAACTGGTATATACCGGTTCGATTATAAAATATATCTAAAATCAGACCAAATCAGACCGATTATACCTCTACTTTCACATATCGAGGCCAACACATCTTTTTCCTTTCCTATTTTCTCTTGAGCCAAAACTCAAATAACGTAAAAGTCTAAACTTTTCCACTTTTCCTCTCATACCCAAACTATAATCACGAATCTCTTTCTCGTTTCTGCCCGTATCAAAATAATATACATTGGGGAAAGAAAGCATGCGAGGTTACTATGCTAAATTAACACACAGTTATGAACATCGAAATCAAAATTTGAAGTATAATTTATGGAGATCATAGAATATTTATAACTTGACTCTAATACCACATGTTAAATATTTTAACATGTATATTAATAATTGGATATTCGATTTTCTATGATCCACAGTAATAAAATAATTATAGTTAAAAAGCATACTTCCCTCTATCTTAGTTTGATAAAGAGTCTGATTTGACTAAGAGAAAATGATCACCCTAACAATTTTATCTCCAAGTGTTTTCCGATGGCTAGAGGCACAATAATATTGTAGGTGAAAACCTTTAACTCCTCAGTGCTATTTATAGACTTCTAGCCATATGAAATATAGAGACATTCATATTCCACTATAACTAGAATAGAAGTATTATTGTCCCACTGTAACTCATTAATTAAGTGATAATATTTGAACTAATCTAAACCTATTAGAGTATGGGTGTGTGGGACATAGAATTTTAATAAAACTCGTACAATTCCAAGAACTCAAACTTGAACAAAGCCAATCCCCTTTAGTCCGCCTCCCATCATTGAACATGGAAACTTAACAAGATAATCTATTCTTAAATCTCTGCAAGAAAACCCAAGTCCCTGAAAATTAAGAATTCAAACATAGAAGAAAATTGAGCTAGCTATAATGACCTGCCTCTTTGACACTTCATATTACTGGTCATCGGTGCTGTTTAGTGGGAGTTAAGCCCATCCTCCTTTACGGGAGATCCATATAGAAGATGTTCTCAGAACAAAAAGGAAAGAAGAAAAATGGGGTAGGACTCGTGAGAAACTAACACGAGAGTTAGGAAAGCACAACGTTGATTGAAATGCATGTTTGCAGCTTTCAGAAAGCAGGTTTTAAACATATCCATGAAGCAAACATACCAACAATAATATTTACAAAGGAAACTATACTTTATGACATACACAGCCCCATTTGATGATCTCTTATACCCACCAAACGGATTGATTTATTTACCTTCAAGAATGTTTTGACAATGGGATTTTCTTTTGTGACTGTCATGATTGCAACAAATCAACACAACTATAGAATAATTACAAGGCCATAAGGCAGAATGAAATCATTTGAAAAGCTCACTACCAAGCTTCACAGCACCTATCTCAAACGATCCAGAATGCAAGTCACCATATTTGCTCGCTTGAATCTTTTCCAGCTCTTCGGCGACTCTCTTCATTGATGGTCTTCTAATTGAAGTATCAAGACACTGTAACGCCAATTCTAGCATCTGTTTGGCAACATCCATTGTCTGGTCTCCTAGTGCTTTATCGACAAACTTGTCGAAATTGTTGCTTCTCTTAGCCTTCAAAAACGAAAAGGATTTGTTAGGCACCATAACAGGCTTAATCAAACAACTTTATCCTTTAGGGTAGCACTTCAACCAAAAAAGATTATATGAATTAGGATCTCCCTAGTATAACTCTACAATAAAGTTCTTAAAAATCCCTGACCATTATACTTTATTTTGTTACCTCAATATTGAATGCTGAGGTAGTAGGATTTTAACCATTTAAATTAAAAAAGTTACATAAGAAATCTGAAAGTTTTTATCATCTACAAGACAAAATCTTCCTAGCTAAATTCATGTATTTGGTTTTAAGGCTCCATGAACTAGTGGATTTTAATAATCAAGATGTTGATGTTAGTGATGATGAGGAAGAGGAATCATTTGGGGTGGAAAAATTCCATGTACCTGCAATATTATATTTTCCTGTTTTTTTGACTGACTTCTGCAATGTGCTTCATGCCCACTAATTAGTTCCAGTAAGAAGACGCCAAAACTGTACACATCGCTTCTCTCTGAAAAATTCTTCGATGAACTTAACCTTTAGAGAAAGGAGCAGATATCAGTCTACAGGTTTAAGACATCCACAAAGAAAATAGTAGAAGAATATCTAAAAATGTATAATGTGAAGCCCAAGTTTGAAAATGCATGTTTTTTTTTTATCAGTGAGGTGGAGCCCAAATATGTGTATTAAGTGGGTTCTTTTTAGTGTGAGTGGAGGCAAGATTAGGGCCTAGCCCATGTGTGAGCCCATAAGCCGATGAGAAAAGCCCAGCCCTCCCCACTAAAACGGCACCATTTTGTGTAAGGGTGAGAAAACCCTAAAAACTTTTCCTCTTCCTCCCTCTTTCTCCCCTACGCCGCACCCCCAACCCGATCCCTTCTCCCCCTCTACAAACCCATGTTTCCGTCGTCCTTCCCCATCCTCTGAGTTCATTAGATCCGCCACCCACAAATTTCCCCATGTTGAGTCTCTTGTTTTGCCCAAAAACCCGCCGCTATCCACTGTGCCCCACCACTGCCTCCGCTATACTCTACCTCTCCAGACACCACCATGGTAAGTCCGTTTGCCACTCACATAGTATTTTATTTTTAGGCTGCGTTCAGATTTAACTAACCACTTTTTCATCTGCACAGTGACTTGTGCTTGTGTACACTCACAATTTCCTCTCGATCCGAGAGGGATACTTTAAGTCGGTGCGCTTGATCATCTAGAATTATCCTTCCACATGGCAAGTAAGACCCTAGGCTGACCCTTGGAATACTGACATTGGAAAATTGTTTAATTGTGTTTGTTGCAATCTGGTGTTGGAATTGTTGGCTGAGGGCTAGATGGAGCGTTGGGAATCGCATGTAGTTGTGACTTGTGAATCTCTGTGTTGTTTGGCCATTGGTTCATGTATTATTGCCATGTCATCCAATATCTGTGTGTTCACGCATTAGCATTATTAATTATTGATATTTACCTTTATTGTATTAACTGTGCTTTGATCTATGTCTGTGCTATGATTAATTTATTAATTGTGGGATGTTCTCTAGTTCTGGTATGAAACTAGAAAACAGTGTTCTTAGATTTATTTATTAAAAACGTGTTTTGTGTTGGGTGCGTATCATGACCCCAAGCCGAGATGGGGTATTGTCTCGGTGAAACTCCTTTGGTCACTCGGGAGCATGTAAAACTGAGTGAAGTCACCTGGGTTGTTGTTGGGAGACAACGGGCTCGAACGAGACAATAATGCTCTTGTGCTGACTTCGTGGCCTCTTTGCTAGCGGAGGCTAGAGGATGCCTAGTCACGTATGCGCTGGGCGCAGAGATGGGCATCGCTCGTTACGAAGTCACATGCACAGTCGTTACCCATGGTGTGACGAAGGGAGCCAGGGTGTGCGCATGGTCCCTAGAGGAGACCATGGTGTATGCGTCAATAAAATGATTATATGGATTTTATGTGGATCACAAACCTAAACCAAGATGGGGAATTATCTCGGTGGAACTTCTCTGGTTACTCGGGAGTTTGTAAAAATGAGTGGCGTCCCCTGGGTTGTTGCTAAGTGACAATGGGCTCGGATGAGACGGTAACGCTCTCGTGACGACTCCGTGGCCTCTCTGCTGGTGGAGGCTAGAGGATGCTTGGTCACATACGCGCTGGGCGTGGAGCTGGGCATCTCTCGTTACGAAATCACACACATGGTCGTTACCCGTGGTGTGACGAAGGGAGCCAGGGTATGTCGATGGTCCCTAGGGTAGACCATGGTGCATGCTATTATTAAATGGATGCTTTGAAAATGGATATGTGGATTTCTGAGTGTGGTTTTTCTGGGATTATTGAGAAGGAAATTGGTTTGGATACAATTTTGGTAATGCTAAATGATCTCAACTTTTCCGCTTTATTGTGAAATGTGTATATTTTTCTGTGTTTGTTTTTTTGGGTGTCATTCTATTGGCTTTACTTGCTGAGATTGTGAAATCTCCCTTTAGTGTTCCCACCTGCGGTTCCATTCTGCAGAACCGTAGACTTTGATGCAGCGGACGGTTATGAGTTAGGAGGATTGGTTCCGTTTGAGGAGTGAAGACTGGAGTACCTTTCCCCTTATGTAGTGTTGTTTGGTGTTTTCCTTTTAATTAGTCGGATGACTATATAAATTTTATGTCGGGGATTGGGAGACTGGTGACTTATGGATATTTTTGCATGGGGTTGTAATTTAAATTTTCTGGTACTATTAGCAGGTCAGTCTGCCCCTTTTTATTTTTCCGCTGTATTTATAAATGTACACTTATATATTACATGCTTGCACACATTGGCTTTCACATTGTGCTTGGGGTGTGTGATCCGTGTGATCAGCACCTCGGCATCGCGACTCCCGCCAAAGCACACGTTGGGGTTGAGGGTGCCACATATAAAATCTTCCATTGGTGTTCAAAAGAATGGTAGTTCTTTTGAGCTCATACATAAACTTTTAGGTTGCAAATGAAGCCATTGCCATCCAAAGAACTAAATCGATAGATAATAAGGCACTGAAAGTAAACCTATGCTTGCATCTTAAGGTTTAGGGAGTCAGCTCAATTTGTGTCTCCAATTACTGTAAATGTGAAATAAAAATGTCATTGAGGCTGTGTTTGGCACAAGGAAATAAGGTGCATGGAAATTATCTCGAGTGTTTGACAGATAAGAAAATGAAAATCACATGACTTAGCAAGAGGTATTTTCTGAAGTATTAGCAACTTATGCCAGCATCCTTTAGAAGTATGAATAACTTCATTAATAGTGGAAAGACACCTTTTTTACCATAGAAATGCATTCCCGCAATAAAAAAGGTAAATAGAAAGTTCTCACTAAATTGTAATGAACTAAATTGTAAGTAGAAAGCATGTAATCAAGTATGCAAAATTGTGTGCTTCTAAGAAAGATGACATACTCTGGGTCAAGAAAGCAGTCTATCATTGAAGATGATTCAGCCAGATCACCATCGATTAGCAGTTTATAAAGTCCATAATCAGAAACCTTGGCCATAAAATTTTCATCTACAAGAACATTGCTAGTTCTAAAGTGCATGTGCAAGAGAGGAGGCACCGAGCTGTGAAGGTGTTCAAGCCCTGATCCAAATATAAAAGTATGAGACGAAAATCATAAAAGAGGAATGCAAAGGAACACAAACCAAAGCATATATACCTTTCGCTGCACCCAAAGCAATAGATAGCCTTCGCCACATGTCTAGCTTTCCAATAGGTAAGCCTTCGCTGTCTTTAAACACGTGCACTTAGAGAGAGACAGAGAGAGAGAGAGAGGTAGAGAGAGAGAGAGAGAGAGAGAGAGAGAGAGTTACCATAGAGGTGATTTCCAACATTTCCGTTCGGGATATAGTCATAGACAAGTAATTGTTGATGATTATCTTCATAATAACCAATAAGCTTGACAAGATGGATGTGGTGCACACGAGCTATGAGGTTTGCCTGTGTTACATCAAGGGAGGTCAATAATGTTCTGTTTACACAGCTTTTAAATATGCTAACAAAGTCATGGGCTCCTGAAGAAGAAAACTATTGAAAGACTTCTGCTGAGTCAATAAATTTAGTCTCACTAGAATGTTGAAAATCTGTCAAATGTGAACTTGTATCAACACTACGAATGGTAATGTCTCTGCAAAAGTTGCCTTTATTTCTATAGAATGTTAAATGTACCTCATGAACAAAATGATGAGTGTGGATATGTAGGCATCTCTTGACAGCCACAATTGATCCATCTTGAAGCAGTCCCTTATAAACTAAACCAAATCTACCTTCACCCATGATGTTGCTTTGACTGAAATTGCATGTGGCTTGCTCCAGTTCCAGAAACGTTAGCTGCCTCAAATTCTGCATATCATAAGGATAGAGAAGACCACCATACGGGGATGCATTTCCCGGTTCATATTCAACTGAAAAATTTTAAACAAGATACCATAAATTACCTACCAAATGAAGCATTGATTGTAGTTACCATATTACACTTGGCACATGTACAATCCAGAAAGGTCCAGCATCCAGTGGACCTGACTTTGGAGGTTCCCAATGCCAAAGATACTGTGTCAAATAATTTGGACAAATAACTTGGGGAAATCCACTACACATTTTGAAAGCTGTATTCTGTAAAAGTCTTGACCGTCCTAATATTTTAAGGTGGTTGCATTTTCTTCGGAACCGACATAATCAAAAAAACTTTTAATGATTTCAAGAGAAACATACAACCTCTAAATGAAATGCTTGATTTCAGATTTGGCTCCTTAATCAAAAGGCACTAAATTGCTACAATCAATGCGTTCTTAAAAGCAAATATTTTGGATATAAACAATCTTTCCTACATAAGCAAGTCCTTTTGTCCAGATGGCCAATTTGGGAAAACAGAGCCAGCTAGTTCAAAACCATATTGGGATGATCTGCACAGGGAAAAGCTATAGTTTGCTCTGGTGCTTTTATATTTTCTGACACATTTTGAAGGTCTGGACTGTCAATTTTGTTCATAATAAAGTCCTCAAGGTAATGGATGCGTGTGATATTGAGTCATGCTTCTTTCACCATTTGAAAAGGCATATATTGACAAGTCATATAATAAACTTCACAACATAAAATGCCATCTCAGTATGCACTCCATCAATTGAAGAAACTCAGTGTCTGATGTCCATCTCCAAATAAAAACTCCAACTTACCTGGAGGAGATGCTAGGGAGGATCCTGTCTCAGATGTTCGTCTCGTGAATCTTTTAGCGCGCATCAGGCAGGTGTACACAATCACCACAATGACAACCACGACCAGGGCTGCACCAACACCTCCTACTACGGCAGCAACTTTCTTATTACTTGGTTTCTTAACAGCAACTTCTTGCAAAGGTGTGATTGTTGGAACTCCACTATCTCCATTAACTGTAGCCTCAACCCTCTTGAGCCTTGATTTGTAGAGCCTTCCTCATAATTAATTTAAGGAATAAGCGGCAAAGAAATGTAAAGCAAATGTTGACAAATTGATTGTTTCACTCTGCAGAGAAAGAGGATAGATTCGAGGGCCCCTTATGAAGTCCAAGCCCTAAGATGACTTAATTGAAATTTTCTTTTAAGAACAAGCAGAGGAAAGCAGAAACAGTTTTAATAAATAGAAAACATTCCTTAGAGTCTAAGAAACTCATGAAACAGAATCCTTTGAACAGCTGAAAACAATAGACTGCTTAGAAAAAAAAAAAAAAAAACAGAATTCAAGAGTAGAAACACCCTCCTCTTTGTTAAAAAAAAAAGTATAGAACACCCAAATTCTAATGTACCATGAAACTACTGAAACATGGGTACTCTACATGTCCAAAAATAACACTAGGTCCCAACAAAGCTTAAAAGTTGAAAACAGAAAATTAGATTACATAAAGGAAAATTAAAAGTTGAAATTAAATGCTTATTTGGCAGGGTCGCATAAAGGATATCTGTTGCAATTGTGAGTTCTCAAATTTGTTCTTAGGGAAAAAACAAAATCTATACGAATTTCTACAGGGCTAAAAAGATCAAAGATATTTGTGCAGCATGTAAATTTGCATGTACTCTGGAATACAAACATGTAATTAACATGTTCATTGTCTTAGGCATCGGTGGATGGTTCTATAAACTTCTGTGTGAGAGAGAGAGAGAGAGAGCTTACAGAGAAACAACTCCTGGTTCTCTAAGTTTATAACAGTGAACTTGTGGTTGTTGTCTAAGGCATGGGTATGTCCAAATTCTTCTGGGGGATAGTTGAGGACTTCCAACCTCACTCTTGAAAGTGAGTAAAGCTTCAGCTAGAATAAAAAAAATTTGTAACCAATCAGAATCCTTCTATGGTACTAATAATGAAATTTGGCTTGTTCATGCAAACTGTAGACATCTTTTGCATGTCTTGGGGAACCGGTTAGCCAAACATGAACAGAACGACTCTCTTTCTGGGCAAAAAAAGAATCCAGGTGCTGCTTCTCGACAATAAAAATGATAGACAGCAGGTTACATTGGACTCCCCATCAGTTCCACCATATCTATCTAGGAAAACAGACTATTCCCTTTTAGGCCCTCTTTTGTTTTTGGCAGTCCCAAATTTGTTGAGCCATCACAGCCCCCAAACCAAGTCAATATGCTTTTTGATGGTGAAAATATGCAAATCAACTCTCCAAGAAATATTGATCATTTCACCAATTGAAGAGCATTTAAGATACAAAGAACCCAGTTGCTCGTTGTCTCTTACTGTTCTATACTCCTAGAAATTATATATAAATAATACAAGGAAAGTGAAAGAAGACAAACCATATATTTGCTGGCTTGTTCTGCCGGGTTCCAAGAATTGAATTAGTATAAGAAGTGGCAGCTGCTGCCTCCAGAACAAGCGCATTGTTAACAACCATCACTCCATTGAAACCCCTCACTTCCAATAACTTCAAACATTTACTTGATCTTGTGGAAAGCGTAACAAAAGCACAATATCTGAATTCACTGACTTAGACCCCGAATGGTTTCAACAAACTGAAAGGGACAAATCACAAAACAACCATGTTCCTTCCTTGATCCTTGAATGAAATGAGAAAAGAAAAGAAAAACTCGATTCTATGTCACCGATTTAAAAAGAAAAAATTGGGGGTGACTAAACTTTTCATATTTGTGCAAAGGCTATGACTGAACAAGCACTTAAAAACCATCCGATATAATATTATAGAGGTTTAAGGCGAAAACAAAGAATGGAACTCTTTAAATTAATCTTTAGTGATTCAAACTATTTAATAATGAGCTGGAGAAGCACTGGGAAATCTATCAAGAGATTACGAGTATCTGGAATTCTAGCATCCTAGAAGATAACTGAACTTTATGACTTGAATTCCAGCTAAGCTGAAAGAAAAGAAAGCCAGAGGCACATAGATTTGAATTACTTGTAATCTCTTTATTAAAGTAGACAGAGACATCGCTGGTTTTTCTTCAATGGCTAAAACCCCTACAAATTCCCATCAGCCAGAAAACTCAAATGCAAATCCCAAAAGATTCCCCGGGAGTCCAAGATCTAGTAATTGTTGAAATGCGAAGACCCAAAAAGTAGATTAAGACAATCAAGGACATAAAATCTTGTAGAGAGAAAAACTGGCACAAATGTCACAGGTGGAGACCTCCCATTAGGAGATCTTGGCAAACATGTAACATTCTGACTTGTACTCCAATATTGCTTATTATACAAACTATGATATCGTATTCTTCATAAATGACAGGGATGATGAAGTAACTGACATATGATGAAGTAACTGATATTAGAAGAGATTATAGCTGTAGTTTTTCTATCATGAAAGACTTATGAAGTCAGACATAAATTAGTAAAAAATAACATCCATTTAAAATCAGTTTTTTTTAATCATATTTCTTTCCTAGTCATCCATTTTAAATAAAAATAATTATAATAATCATTTTTAAACGATAATTAAAATGGAACTCAAATATGGCGTGTGAGCAAGCTAGGCCTCCTCCTCTAAAAAGAGAAGGGAAGGCAAAAAACAGTGTCCTATCACAACCTCCATCATTCACTTTCCAAAGGATTTGAGAATCGCTTTCCGGAAAAGTTATTTTAGTATAAGAAAATAATATGGTGTTCATCGATTTTCAGAATCCTAATCTGAAAAGACCTCAGGATTCTATTATATTTCAACAGCATGGCATCCATAGTACAAGAGATTCTATGGTTTGTACAAAAAAGTTAACCAGAAAAAGGAGAAGCCAAGAACTTCTTTTCCTGCCATCCAGCATGGCCAAGGAATCTCAAGTCCCAGAAACTTATTCAAGACAAGACAAGTGTAACTAAAAGGACATGACATGTTTTATGAGGAACTGTACAGACAAAAACAGAAGTACTGGGCAGAAGAACGAGAGAGAGAGAGAGAAGAAAATTAAGGCTGCCCATGCCTGCTGGTTGCTGCAAGGAGTTGAGCTAGAGAGAATCATCAATTCAGGTAAAGAACGAAGCAGCTTTATGCTATTAAACTTACCAGAGAGAGCTTTTGCCAGTTGCCTTGGGGAACTTTGTGAGATTGCATTGAAAGCACAAGACTTCACAGATAGCAGCTAATACAATCACATACAATCCAACAAGTAGGACCGGTTGCCCCGATGACGCAAAAACACTACTCCTTCAAATAGGACACTTATTTTGTCTGCTTCACATGGGAAGAGTCACCTGCTTCCAAAATCACAATATTACCCCCCTCCTCAGACTATCACTAGTCTTTCTGGGAGGTTTGCCTTGACCAAGCTTAGTTAGAAAATGCAGAAATTCCTTCCTGGTTTTGTTTGTGCCAATCGAGACTTCTTCAATCTGAAATGGGTTTAGACTTCTAAGAGAAACTTGACTAAAAGCATATAAAAACGTGGACTTTACAAAGTATGAGAGTTTATGACCCCCGGGCCCCAACTACCTAATAATTGGCTTGATGTTTTATGAATATTGACGAAGACAATGTTTCAGAATTATTAAATTCGTTAAAGGGGCCAATAGAGGATCGGTAATGATCACAGCCTCCCAGCGAACCAATAGTAGAGAAGGAAGTGCTTCACTCTTTTGACCATTTTGTCTTGACATTTGGCCTATATCCTGATCAACCTCACTATTCTGCTTCTTCCTGAAGAAAATAATGATGATACTAATAACTCTGGATAATGGTATTTCTTGGATGCAAATATAGATCTAGAACACAATATTCTGGTAATTTTCATATTGATTTGGTCAGGAAAATAGCTCACGTCTCGATTTTCCATCTTAGAATCTATATTTTCAGCTGATCAGGTGTTCTATGTTCCGAGACCAGCATTTTTTTTAACCCCAAGCGAACACAAAAAACAAAGATGAAACAAACATAGCCCACCATGCATCTCTATTCCATATACAAAACGAAGGGTGATGTAAAATAAGCACACAAAGCGATGTTGGGTTTGTTTACAAGAAACGTCGGGATCAGGAAAAGGCATTGTCTTTTTGGAGCAGTCAGCAGTGGCTCCCAAAGTCGTTTTCCAATCCGGCAAGGATAGAGGGGGACCATTCTAAAAGCTGCAATAGCGACGATCACATGACGACAGAGAGGTCGGGATTGGGAAGGTCGTTAGCAGGGCGCGGGAGTCACATGCTAACACTCATTGCCATTAAAACCTTTCCCTTTTGCTAACATGTTCCTTCATTTTCAGCCCCCAAAGCACTCCCCAGTCCCCACCCCACAAATCATGCTTCACCTACAAAGAAGAAAAGGGGTCTAATTCCCCGTTGCGATCTCTAGGTTCTGGCCCATGACAGACAGGTCTGTTGTTTTACAGCATAAATTATTTTATTTTATTTTTGGTCATGCTACAGCCCCCGCTGGGCTTAGCATGTACATTTGTATTTTTTTAAGTTATTTTTTATATAGATTTTTTATATATTTTTAAAAAATAAAATAAATTTAAAATATCATTAAAAAATATTTTCTTAATCAAAAAATAAAAAAAAAAATTATTAAAAAAGATTTCTTTAATCATGAAATAAAATAAAAATAAATATTTTTTAATAATATTGTGATTTTTATTTTTATTTTTTAAATATTAAAAATTATTAAAAATATCTATATAAAAAAAAACTAAAAAAAACACATAAAAAAATACTAGAGCCCAGCGGAGCCTCCAGCGGGTATCTAGCATTTTCCTTTCTTTTATTTTTGTGAGTGAACTTTCTGTTTATTTCCTCCCCTTTTCTATTTTTTTTACTCAGATCCTTGCTTCCCATCATGAACAGTAAAAACTTTGTTTAGAATTCGTACTTTTTTTCTGTACAAAGAGATGATTTTCTCTCAAATGACGTGGAGTTGATATCGATGGAGTAGATGCGCATTCGTAGACCTTATGAAATAAATACAAATAGAAAAAATAAATTGGATAGCAAGTTACATATACGTAGTAATTTATGTGATTTGGATTGACAGCTACTCAAATCCATCACAACCTATAGTAATCCTAAGAAATTATCGATTAAGGGGAATCAGGCATGCACTTGTCTTGGACTGTGCGCACTTGTCTTGGAGCGTCTCCACTTGTATATTTAATAGGGTTAACTAAATAAGTTTAATGTTAGTGTACTCCTAATTTATATTACTCATTTTGCTTCTTTGTTACGTGCTATGTGACTTATTAAAAAAATTAAAAACATAAATATAAAAAAGGGCAGGTGGAGTCTATAATTTTAGCCTTCATCTTTTTATATTTTCAAACATAGTTTTGTTTAAAATATATATATCTATAAATAAATTAGCCTCTTTTATTAGTAGTGAAGTGTCTAAATTTTAGCCAAAATTTGGTTAGAGAATCTATTTTTTTTCCATTTAGAGAATTGGCATTAGATTAGTCATCTCAATCTTCAAAATTTGACTAATATAAAACTTTTTTACTTTTAAACAATTATTCAAAACTTGAAGTTTATATTGAATTAGCTATCGCACTCTTTATGATAATAAAATATTATTATTATTTATTATTAATATATCTTTAATTAAATTATATAGATGAACATTACTTATTTATAATTTGTTATAAGATAAGATTATTGCATTATTTTGTACTTTATAAATAATTAATCAAAAGTTTATTTATATTTTCTCATATTATTATAATTTTTGCATGATTATAGATAGATGCAAAAAATAATTTCTTAATTATTTTTATATTTTAAAAAATATCATTAGAGAGACAATTAATAGTATTTTATAAAAATATAATTAATAATAGAAAAATGTATCGTAATTCAAGGGGTAAAGTTACTGTAAGGATGAAGTTACATTAGAGGGAAGGAAAAAGGAATCACTGGAAATAATAAAATATTAAAATAAAAATGCTACAGTTCCTTTCATATATGACTCTAGGGAATCAGGGATGAAGTTATTGTAGTTCATCTTTCAAATGAGTTGTATTTAGCTAATCTAATGTAGCAGAAATTTAATGGACATTTTTCAAAATATGACTTTCACTGGCATTTGGCTAAGCTAATGCCAGTGCTCTTTAGCCACTTTTTATTTATATCAAATAAATAACTCTCTAAATCTATCTCTATTTCATTAGAATATCTATTTTTAATTGTCATTTATACTATTAAAATCTAATGGTAATTGAAATATTTATTTCTTATTAAACAATGCACATTAAAACACAACATTTTCTGAAGAATATAATTTCCCAACGTTCATATTATTCTAATATATATAATTTCCTAACGGTCATATTTTTTCAACAGTCATATCCTTCTAACGGATATATTCTTTGATTACAAAAACAGAACATTTCGTGACTTTGGAAGGGTAAAGAAAACCAATACTGCCTGTAAATCACCAACAAAGAAAAAAAAAAAGTAGCCATGAGCTCTCTAATCTTAAGAAGTTTTGTTTTTTCTTTTTATTTTTCCTAAATCGTATCTGTGTAAAAAAGAAAGAAAATTGTGAGAATATTATGAAGGGCTTGCAACAAACTAGGGTCAGAAGTAGAAATGGATGTGGTGCCAACAAAGTCACAGGAGACTTGAGCTTGACCCTTTCTTTGGAAGTAGTTGTTAACAGCATAGTTGCAATGAACCGTAACAGAGTTGGGTTGGTAACAGGCTCCATTTTGATGGATAGGGTTGGTAACATATGAGATATGTTTGGGTAATATTCACGAACAATTTGCTGGCAAACAAGCAAGTACAAAGATTAGCAAATCAAAGATTTTTATTCAAGCTAAAATTTATAAAGATTGCACCCAACACAAACTCCACAAGTAGATAGAAAAAAAAAAAAAACAAATGCAAATTATAGAGCATGGAAAGAGAGAGGAGATTTGTAGAGAAAAAATGGTGATTATGTGGAGGGAGGGAGAGAGAGAGAGAGAGAGAGAGAGAGTAGACCCAACTAGCAAGACAACTTCCAGTGATTTTTTTATTTCTCCTTTCAAGCAACCAGAAACTCCGTCAAGTGATTTCTTTCTCTATCAAAATCGTTCAGAAATGACAGTTGAGTCTTGCAGAATGAATGGAGGGAGAGAATAAAAAGGGAAGGAGAAAACTGATACCAAAATAGTGAATGATATATTTGAGAAAAATATTTGGCCAGCTGAAGTTGATGGACAAAATTAATTAACTAGCAGAATATTGTATAGCTAAATACGCTGTAGATATGGCCAGCTTGTTACTTCCTCCATTTTCCACCGAATGGCCAAATTTTGGCCAAGAAAAATACATATGGCCAACTTTAGTACTGGTGCTCTCACTTTGCTCCTTGATGTGGGCTACATGGTTTATTAAAAAAATTAAGAACTATTTTCTTTTTCTGGCACTATTTTCTTTTGCATATATATATATATATATATATGTATATTTTAATTTTTTTTAATAAGCTAGCCATTTTTTATTAGTAGTAACGTGATTAAACTTTGGCTACAGAATTCACTTTTTTTACTTTAACAAGCCACTGTTTATTGACATCAAATAGCGAACTCTTTAAATCTATTTTTATTCTATTAAAATATCTATTTTAAATTTTCATTTATACTTTTTAATCCTAATGGTGATTAATCTATTTATTCTTTATTAAAAAAATGCACATTAAAACACGATATTTTCCGACGAATATAATTTCTCAATGTTCATATTATTCGAATGGACATAATTTTCTAATCGTCATATTTTTCAAACTGATATATTATTTTAATAACTATATTTCTTCAACAGTTATATTCTTTCACTACAAAACAGAATATTTCCTGGTGCTAGAAGGGTAAAACACAACCAATACTGCCTGTAAATCACCAAGAGAGAAAAAAGAAAAGTAGCCATGAGCTCTCTGATCTTAAAAAGTTTTTTCTCGTTCCAAATGTCGTGCCTATGTAGAAAAGAAAGAAATTTGTGAGAATATTATGCAGGGCATGCAACTAGTAAGAGTCAAAAGTTGAAATGGAGGCAGTGCCAGCAAAATCACAGGAGTCTTGAGATTGAACCTTTCTTTGGAAGTAGCTGTCAACAGCATAAGAGCAATGAACCATAACAGAGTAGGGTTGGTAACATGCTCCATTTTGATAGATTGGGTCGGTAACATATGAGATAGGGTCGGGTATTATTCACAAACAATTTGCAGGCAAACAAGCAAATGCAAAGATTAGCAAATCAAAGATTTCAATCAAACTAAAAATTATAGAGATTGCACCCAACACAGACTGCACAAGTAGATAGAAAACAAAACAAATGCAAATTACATAACATGAAAAGAGAAAGCAGATCAGTATAGAAAAAATATGGTGATTATGTGGGGGGAGAGAGAGAGAGAGAGAGAGAGAGAACAGACCCAACTAGTGAGACAACTTCCAGTGATTTTTTTGTTTCTTCTTTCAAGCAGCCAGAAACTCCTTCAAGTGACTTTTTGCTCTTTTAAAATAGTTCAGAATTGGCAGTTGTGTTTTGTGGAATGAATAGGGGGAGAGAATAAAAAGGGAGGGAGAAAACTGGTGCCAAAACAGTGAGTAATATATTAGAGAAAAATATTGGGTTAGCTGAAGTTGATGGAAAAATTTAGCCAGCAGAAGTTGACGGACAAAGTTAGCAAGCATAATATTGTCTAGCTAAATACACTACAGATATGGTCAGCTGGTACTTCCTCCCTTTTCCACCGAATGGCAAAACTTTTGCTAAGAAATACATATGGCCAGCTTGGTACTGGTGCTCTAACGTTGCTCCTTGACAAATCATCTCACATCATCGAGCTCCAGACATTCTACCAAAAACCTCTCCTTTCTCTCTAAAACTCCTCCTTCTTTCAGACCTCCGACCAGAGGGGGTTGGAGCTTAGCTCCTTCCCCCTCACCCCCTCCCTCCCTCTCGCTGGTTTCTAGTTTTTTGTTGTTGTTTTTTTGTGTTTTCTTTTTCAGGCTAATAAAGAGAGATCCGCCGTTTTGGACTCGCCGGCACCCAACAGCAACCACGCGCCCTACCTGGAGGTTGCCCAGCCGCCGATCAGCTAAACCACCGAATGAGGCCTCAACCGGAGTGGCGCGTTGCCCGCACTCGCGGGTTGGAGTTTTCGGAGGTCGACTGCGCGTGGCTCTCACGCGCCACCAAGGAACCCACTGCCGCTGCTACGCGCAGCTGTTCCCGCACCAACGCCTCTGGATCTCCCTAGCCTGACGGTCGACTCCCCCTCCAGCAGCCTTTTTGTGCACTGTTTTTCCCTTTTTACAGTGTTTTATTACGTATTTTACTTTCTGTTTTGTCTATTTTCCAAGAAAAAACCCAAAATGTAATGTCTTCGGACTATGGTCCGACGGTTGCTCCCCCCTCCGCTTAGGCGGTGATGTGGGGTTTGGACACCATATTCCAATTAGTTGGATATGGAGTTTTGGGTTACTGTGACCTCTATCGTAGATAGAGTTGTGCTATCTCTCAGATTTGGGTCTGGAGAGATTTGCCGCCTGGACTAGACTATGTCAGTCACGAAAGTGTACTGAGATTCTACTATCGTTTGTAATTGACTTATTTTATAAGTCAACTTTGTATGTCCTCCTTATTGAATGGAAGTGATCCGTTATTATCAAAAAAAAAAAAAAAAAAAACGTTGCTCCTTGACGTAGGCCATATGGCTTATAAAAAAAAAAAAATTAAAAACACAAACATAAAATAGTAGAGAAAATCTAGAGTTCTAGACTTCTTTTTTTTTTTTTTGTATTTTTGGGTGCCATTTTGTTTTTAATATATATATTTTATTTTTTTATATTTTTTAATATATCACGTGGCATCACATTGTGGTGTCATATCAAGAGATAGATTGAGTTATATAAGTTAGGAGGCATAGTAGTATTACTCACTAAACAAATGGTCTTTTGGTTTTACACTTTATATAAAACGATTGAGTTTCCAAATTTATTAAAATACAATTTAGGTATTTTATATTTTGAGTTATTTTATTCTCAAACTTGCTTGCTTTAATGATAAAACTTAACTTATAAGATTTAAATTTTAAAATTTATCTCCTAAAGCAAATTATAACATGTAAGCATTTTATTATGTGTGTTATCCACACCAACTTATAAATAGACATTTTGTTATATTTTAAAAGATTCATGTTTCATTGATCATCTTTTAATCTTCGGAAGATTGGCCTAATATCTTAATAATTCATAATTAAATATTCAAAGAAAATCATCAACAAATACATTAAACTAGAGAAAAGTAGGAAATGAGACTAATGAACACCACTCACTTTTCACATGTAAAAAAAAAGCATCACTCATTTTTTTCAAGTTTTTCAAATAAAAATTTCTCTTTTTTATAATTGTCAAAGATAATATCATTAACTTTTCAAACCAAATCTTCTACTTTTCGCATATGACAAAAGGAACATTATTTTCTTTTCAAAATTTTCAAATAAAAGTAACTACATTTTGTATATGTCAAAAAGAGTATCAATCTCTTTTGAAAATATTTAAACTTACCATGCACATGTCAGAGATGACAATTAATCATCTTTTAAATTTTCAAATTTTAAAATTTTAATCATGTTATATACATGTGAAAGATGACAATCAATCAACTTTCAAAATTTAAATTTTTAATTTTCAAATATATAATACACATGTCGAAAATGCAATTTGATGCTTTATGAGAAAAGATTTTTTTTGCCTTAATCCTATTTCGAATTTTGAAATAGATGTACAAAATTCACTTTAAGAGCTTTATTTGTAAGCTTGGTCCCTTTCTTGCTCATGCTTGATACATTGATGTGCTTGGCTCCATTATGTTTACAACTTAAGCTTGAGATTCATTTATACTTGAATTTGTTTGTTATCATCAAAATCTATATATTGATATATAATAATATAATACTTGAAACCTTGGGTTCAACAAATATATATTACATATATTTTAAGAAAGAAATTTAATGAAATGACAGCAGTTTTAGGGTAAAATAATAATGTTCCCCACTCAACGCACCTCTGTCTAGACTCTCTCTCTCTTTCGCCTCATCCTCTCTCCTCATCACTGCAGCTTGGTCTCTCGAACTCTCCCTCTTTCTATCACCCCAAGTATCCTGGCCTCTCTCTCTCACCATGTGTTACAAGTGACCATGGGTGGGTAGACAACCCATGGGCCAATCTGTCCACCTGGCATCCGGACGGGGTCACCCACGCATGCAAAAGGGGGTCGAGGCCTAGAGATCATACTTGGCCCCTCACCCAAGCAGGTGCGAGGGTAGGATGGCCGGCTGTCCACCCATAATAGGCGGTTGGTAGGCCTAGTAATCCTTATCAAAGGGTGGTGTTGAGAATCTCTTGAGACATACCTCTTTTTTATGGGAAGGGATAGACTGTGGGGTAGGAGTCCCTACCATGTGTAGAGGTTGAGTATGGGATACAATTCACATATATTCTTTGTAAGAAATAGATGTAGTTGCCATAATCATGATGTGGGGTTATTGACAAAATTTCAATTTTTTTTAATATAAATAAATAAAACAAACAATTTGATGAAGATAAGTGTTTGATTTGCACAAAAATTTAATAAAAAGTGGATTTATTAATTGATATGACTTGATGTGAGATGTTTGATTATAAAGCTCTTTTAATTGTACAATAGATCTAACGTTTCATATCAAATCACATTAATTTATAAGTTTATTTTTATAAAATCCCTATATAAACCTAGTAACACTTCTATTTGATAAATTGCGAAATCACGTGATTGAAACCCCATATAATACAAAACATCTCTTTTTTCTTGTAAGGTCATTTTCATTTGCATAATTCACATAACGCTTTTCCTTTGAATTCATCGTACGGCATTTACAAGATTATTAGAATTTATTCAATACATGTATGTAATAATGTAATGATTAGACTTGCGATCTATCTTTATAATGCCCCGTATCCGAAAGTTTGAGGAGTTAGTTTCTATTACCTAAAATCATCTCCCAAGAGTACAATATATATATGTACACACCCCAAATGCTTTATAAACAGAAACTCATTTGTTCAAACTAAATGTAGATGTTCCTCTAAAAGGATCTCAACATAATTAACCAACAATTCCACAAGTCTCAATAATTTATCAACATCCCCATAAACCAAATCGATGTAATGAGAACCAATTGATTGAATAAATCCTCTAATAATCACAGTTCCTTAGGTACTAAATCCACTATCCTAAGCTAATCCTGCCCATGCTTTCTATTCCTGATTTTCGGCTGAATCATCAAAATTATCTAAAAATATTGAATGTAATTGTGTGAGTTATCAACAACTTAGTAAGTAGTGAATATGTACTAGTATGTAAACATGAACCAGTACAAAATGCAACACAAAACAATTTATCAAATTAGCATAGCAAACTTTAGAAAACATTTATTTACAACAATAAATCATATAAAATCTTTTGGCATAAACATAACTGAATAACATCATAATAGAACGTATTCCGTGTTTAACCCTTGTGGTAGGGTTGTGCAAACCTCGACGTCCAACCAAGCAGAAATAGAATTTGCTTCTTCCTCTCATTATTCTCGGAGCTCCAAGTTTCCACATAGGAAAGACCACATAAAAAAACCACTTTGTCTCCAAAGTAGGTGCACTAAAAACAAAGATGTTGGTACCAACACAAATAGAGGCCATAGTTTTACACCTGTGGTAAGGTCGGGATGAAAGTAGAAACAGAAAGTCATGCTAGAGGTTTTTTAAATGCAGCAATTCTTATCAAAACAAATGTTAAACAAAAACATACAATATTCATATAATCATGCACAAATTTCATATTTTCGTAATCACTCTTTTTATACAATTGAGAATATAATGCTAAAAATTGTTCATGTCTAGACCAATTATGACAAAAAATATTTTTTTCTTGTTATACGAATATCATGAGTATTGCAGATAAAATGACTGAGGTTGTTTTCAAATTTTTCATAACAAAAGAAATGCATGCTTTCAAAAAAACAACCTTAGTCCAATCTTTATATACAAAGTCTAGCATATGAGCATTATTTACCTGACTCTTGTATTGTATTCTCTACGTTTTGAGACCATATTTTAGTCGTGTTTCAATAACTTGTTGTGTAAAACACACACACACACCAACAATGGAAAACTAAAGTAAAAGCAAATACGATCAAGTACACGACACAAAATATACGTAATTCGGCAAATTGCCTACATCCACAGAGTTTCAGAAATCTTATTAATCAGAGAAAATTATAATCACTCAATCTCAGCTCACATTCTCTAGGCCTTTTTGTTCTTTCACACAATATGCACTCACTTGACAATGGTTCTTTTTCAAAAATATGCTAAAAGTCATACAAAACAAGTCAAATATAATATATTTATAGTAAACGGCGCTGAAAATCCTAATCTGGCAAAAACTAGGTTTTCGCTTGAGCGGTGTGTCAAGCGCCTCGAGCAAACAACCAATGAAAATTAGCTCGAGCGGGATGTCGAGCGTGGCTCAAGTGAACACTAGGGTTTGTGTCTTGCTTGAGCCCACTGTCGAGTGCGTGTCAAGCGAACTCATTATTCCTCGATTTTCTACAAACAAACTAGTCTCCACTTAGAGACTGGGTCTCCACATACCAGCCACTATTTCTAGCCAAGCCCTATCATCTCTACATCTGACAGCTCCTATCTTCAAGCTAGAGGACACACTGAAGTCAAGCCCGACTTCAGTCTTCCATGTATATCGCCCTTAGTCAGCACATCCACTAGGTGACTCACAACTCTTACTGCACTAAGAGTATCTGGTCTCGAACTTATCTTTGCAACCTTAGCCAACTTTCTCAGGCTTACATGAGGAACGACAAAGCTAACTCCTTTTAACTTCTTTATATGTTTCGTGTGATCAAGCCTGCCCTTTTGCACTCTTGTATTTTCTTGTACATCACTAGACTTTGATGTTAAATATAAAGAGTTAGATCTCTTACCATACGCTAAGATTAGGGCACCCTTAGTGATCTTCCAAATTCCTCCAGAGAACACTATAGCATAACCGCTGTCATTAAGCTAGTTCTAGTGATATCAGGTTTTTCTTTAGATCTGGAACGTGTCTGATTTGCTGTAAAGTCCACATACTCCTGTTTGAAAGTGTGATGTGCACATCACTCACTCCCACTACATCTAGTGCTCTCCATCAGCGGCATACATCTTTCCAAAATACTAGCAACATAATTCTGCATGATTTCTCGATGTAAGGTGCTATGGAACGAAACCCCTGAATCCAACACCCAATCCTCAATCGGACTATGCACTGCAAGAAGTAAGACATCATGAATTTCTTCTGCCACTACATTCACAGCATAATCCTCAGCACTTTCTTGATTCTTGTAGTTTTTCTTAATGTGGCCTAGCTTGCTGCAACTCTAGCATGTGATCTTACTCTTTCTCCTGCTCTTGGAGCTTGACCTGTTATATCCTCTGCCCCGATTACCAAAATTTAGGGTCGATCATGAAACTGATAACTCACCCGAGTCTCTTCTACATATCTCTTTAGTAAGGATCATGCCACGCAAGTCGTCGTAATTCAGTTTCATCTTATCGGTTGAACTATTCACAACTATCCTTATGGCCTCCTAACTATTTAGCAACGATGCCAATATAATTAATACTCTGATCTTATCATCAAACTCAATCTCTATAAAAGACAACTGATTTGTGATCGTATTGAATTCATTCAAGTTTTGGGACACAGACATACCTTCTAACATCTTCAAATTGAACAATTTTTTCATTATGTGCACTTTTCTATTTGTTAATGACTTTTCATACATACCTGACAAAGTTATCATGAGATATGTCGTGGTTCTCTCCTTACTAACATTGTGTGCCACTATTTTAGGCAAGGTTAGCTGAACAATCCCAAAACCTGTCGATCTAACAAAGTCCACTCAGCATCATCTATGCTCTCTGGCTTCATTTTCAACAGTAGAAAATGGAGCCTCTTCATATAGAAATAGTTCTCGATCTGCATTTTCTAGTAGCCAAAATCAGTACCGTCGAACTTCTCGATCTTGGGTGCTTTCACTTTATCTCCAGTCATTGTTCTCTTTCAGATTCGACATTGGCTCTTGATACCAGTTGTTGTGTAAAACACATACACACCAACAATGGCAAACTAAAGTAAAAACAAGCACGATCAAGTACAAGACACACAATATACATGGTTCAACAAATTGCTTACGTCCACAGAATTGTAGAAATCTTATTAATCAGAGGAGATTACAGTCACTCAATCTTAACTCATACTCTCTAGGGTTTTTTTGCTCTTTCACGCAATATGCACTCATTTTATAATTGTTTTCTTTAAAAAATATGCTGAAAGTTAAACAAAACAAGTCAAATATAACATATTTACAATAAATGGCGTTGGAAATCCTAATATGACAAAAACTGCTTTCTTCGCTCAAGTGGTGTTTCGAGCACGTCTCAAGCGAACAACTAATGAACATTGGCTCAAGCGGGATGTCGAGCATGGCTCAAGCGATCATTAGGGTTTGTGTCTCGCTTGAGTCCACTGTCGAGCGCACCTCGAGCAAACTCAAGAGTTGAGTTTCACTTGAGCTCACTGTTAAGTGCATGTCTAGTGAACTTACTGTTTCTCAATTTTTTGCTCACAGACTAGTCTCAACATGCAACCCAACATAACCTAAATCAGAAAAATATTTTCTCAAACATTAATAACCTACACCAACATGTAAACCTAACTAACATAAATTCCACCATCCTCATGATAGAATAGTACGAGCTCATACCTAGTTAAGTCCATAAACAGCCCATAAACAAACACATCCAACAATCAACCAACTCCTCACTTACTCCCAATGCAGGCTAGCCTATCAAGCAATCACAACCAGCCCATAATACTACAGCAGCCATGACTACTCACATGTCACACACAACCCAATAGCAACCTAACAACCCAAACTGCCACCTACCAACCCATACATGAAACAGCCAACAACTCAATTCGTACAGCTGCATACATTAAGTCTCCTCCGCCCACAACAACACAAACACACTATTTCTGATAATGTCAAACCATAAGCCAACAGTAAACAACACAACTTATAAAGTCTATCATTCTAACATAATTTATTAAAATTCTAACAACCACCAATCATTCATATCACACTTAACAATGCAAAAACATGCCTAATACTCTAAATATTGTACCCAATCTCGTGTGGTGGCCCATGGAATTAGAGAGTGAAATGACGCTGTCTAGGGAGTTGGAGGTGTCTTTGGCGACACTTTGAACAGGGGCCATGTAATGACACGACCTCCACTGGTTTGACACTAACAGAAGTAAAGAAAATTGGGATTTTCAGAGAATGAGAACAATGAAAGACAGAAAACCACCGAGGGGCAAAGAAGCCAAATAGAGATAAAAAAGACTCACCAATGTTGGTTGTGTGGGACATGGATGATGGCATCGACAATAGAGCTCACGAACCAAGACGGTGGCGTACAAGGTATAATGTGAAAAATGTCAATATTGAGATAGAGAAATACACACACACCACGAGAGAGAAATAGAGAGGGGAAGAGACAATGAGGCTTATCGACATGATGAGGAAAACTTACGATGGTGCTTAGGCAGCAACGATGTATGACTGGGCCTAGGCCTGGTGTTACAATCCCTCTCCATAAATTTTTACAAAGAGAATACACATTCGTGAGGAGTAGAAGAAACAACTTTACCCTCTCCATCTCTATTACAAAGAAAAGATGTACTAATATCATGTAGCCTTGAATTACCACTTATTTACCCTATGATTAGGAGAATCAAACATGCCCGACTCTTAATAAACTAAACAAGAGCACTATAGTTTCTAGGAATATGATAATCGGTCATCTAAGTTTACTGTTCAAATAGATCGCTTAACTGGGCAGTGCTACATGGTAATTAGGGTTGTGTTAGGAGTCTAAAAAGTGCTTAAATAATCTTAAAAACTCTTTAAGGAAAAAATTAGGATGTTTGGATATTACATATTAAAGTACTTTTATCTCAAATAAGCTAAAAAATACATTTATATTGATGCTTTCTTCAAATATGCTTTTCTAGATAATGTGAAATGTAATTTCAATTTTTAAAAGATTATCAATGGTAAAAAATATTCATATAACTTTCAGATAATGATAACTTTTAAAATTTCAAGGATATGGTCATAGTTTTTTAAAAATCAAATGATCATCATTTCTACCTCATAAAACACTTTTTAAATTTGTTTTCAAGTAAATGTAACATGTTTGAAAATATTTTAACATATGATTATCAAATAGTAAATAAATTTTTAACTACTTAAACTATAAGCTATAAATAGAATGTATCACTTTTTTTTCTTTCTTTCTTTCTCCTCTTTTTTTTTTTTTTTATAAATTATTTTATTATATATATATTTATATAGATCCAGTCGTAAGTCATCTTTTTTTCGGATCTGTTTCTCCTTATATTTTCTTATTAATAGCAATGACTATAAAATAAGGCCATCAATTGTATCATGATATTTCTTTAACACAATAGAATAGAAATAAAATTATGATTTTATAAACGTGGGAGATTAATCGAAACCGTTGGCAACATTATTGTTTGGTAATGAATTAAATAGTACATTTTGAGGATTTATTAAGGGATTTGATAATAGTTTGTAGTCAATGAATCAATCTACATATGCTTGCTATCATGATAATAAATTAATACCGGTGATAATAAGTAAAAGAAAAAAATGAATTTTTTGTTCCGCTTTTTTTAATATGATATGTCAGTACCCACGTGGCATTGGCATGTCTAATGGCCCATTTGATCAGTAAACTCAGATGGGTGAGTAGTAGCGTCTTAGGCCCTTTTTGGATTGTAAGAAGGTCTCATCTCATCTTATTCCCTCTCATCTCAATATCTATACATCACAAACAAATATTTTTAGATTTCAAATTTTCAACCTTTTCATCTAATTATAATATAATCATTATAACTTTTTCAAATTTAAAAAAAAAAATCAATTTTTTCAAATTTTAAAACAAAAATAATATTTTAACAATATTTTAACTTGATAATATTTTTATTCAACTTTTTCTCTCTTCTTTTTCAAAACACTATAAAACATTTTAATTCAAATCATTTCACTATTATTTACAAACTATTTTATTATTATTCACTAATTCATCATCTCATTTCATAATCTCAAAATCCAAACCGGCGTTAGAGCATTGGCAATGACCTAATCATTGTCAAGTTTAAATTTTTACTAGAATTTTAAGTTTTAGCTATACCATTAACTTTTGGTTAGGTGAATCCATATTGACCTAGCAATTTAAAGTCAAAATAACAATATAATATTATATATTTTAATAATATTTTACAATTATTTTTTATAATATTTTACAAATACATTTCATATATTAATTAATAATTTAATTTTTACTTCAAATAAGGTAGAAATTAGAAATATATCTTCATTAATAATTTAATTTTAAATTTCATAATTTAGTTATTATTAATGAAATAGAATAATGTAGAAAATAACGGACTATATATCAAAATTGAAATTGATAATATAGACTTTAAAATAATTAGATAATATAGACATTAACATATAATGGTTGTTGAAAATAATTAAAATATTACTTTGATGAGTGAATAATATCTAGCCAAATATGATTAAGAAGCTTAATTTACTGTAGGTCATATATTAAGATTTAGTGGATTGACTAATTTAATATAAAAATTTTTACTCATACCTAGCAAAATATGAAGATGCACAATGACCTTAGACTTCAGTTCCTATCCGAGTTTTCCGATTCAAATGGTCTGGAAAAGTGGGCTAAACTTGACAGTAGCCCAGCCTGGTTGGGCCATTAGTCCAGCATGGCCCTCTCAGGACTCTTAACAAGTTCCTGCGGGCAGACAAATTCTCTTCTCCGTTGCAGAGAACTCCCAACAAATCGAAGTAGCAGCACCAGACGCCATCATGGTTAGCGTTCTAACTCAGGTGCTCATTCATTCTCTATCAAGTCTCTTATATTAATTCTTTTTTTTCCTTCAGAAAAAATAATCTAGTTTTTTTTATGGCTATTTTGTTGTTGAAATTTTAATTAATGCAGGAGCGTCTTCTCGGCGCTGCTCTCGGAAGCATATTCACGGGAATCGTTGTATTTGAGCAACGTAGAAGCATCTATAAATCCATTTCTGATAACCAAGCTCAATCCGATGTTCAGTCTCAGGTGATTCTAGCGCCCATTCTCCTTAACATTGTGATATGAACTTTTGGTATCCGAGACCCTAGGATTCAATGAGAACCTTTGTCACAGCTAGGCATCTCAGAATTTATTGAATCCTCTACTCATTTTCAATTTCCCTTCGTTTTTTTTTTCGGGGGGGGGGAGGGGAAAATGAATCTTGGCTACGCATATAGAGGGAAACGTTTGGGATCGTGTCGGAAAGCTTGCTACATCTTTGTACTTTGCGAATGATTTTTTCCCCGTTTCTGGTGTTTTGCATTTGGAAAAAAGAGGAACAGCTATGGTTCGACATTACTTCCTTTTTTATTTTTTCAAAATTCCCTTTTGATTTAATATGTATGAAAACCTAGTTTTTATTTTGTTATTGATTTTAACCCAGAGGGTTGAAAGCAGGCTTTTGCCCCATTCTTTCCTAGAACCAAGAGAAGCATTGTACTATGATATGCTGGATTATTTGCTGTGCTGGCATATGTAAACTCCCGTATTGAGTGTATTTATAGACCCGTATTTGGCTTGGGAAGTCAATCTTGTTCAAGATATTATAGTGAGTCTTAACTAAGTGATTGGTCCATCATGGAGTATCACATAGATATGACTAGGACGTATTTGGATCATGAAAAATGATATAAGAACCAACATAGCAATGCCATGCAACTGAAGGCATTGTGGCATAACACTGACCTTGATGAGAATGTCAAGGATTGGAGTATGAGGGATTTTGATACCTAGGATTGTGTGTATTGTAAGATGTTGTGCTGGCATTTTCTGATTCCCATTTCAGGGATATCTCAGGCGGGTCTAGTTTAAATGGGAGCTGAATAGTAAAGGGGAGTGTGGCTGAAGTTTGGTGTATGGGATTGGCACAAATAAAAAAGATTAGTCCTTGGTGAGACATAAAGAAATTGAGTCTCCTAGGTAAATTATGAGAGGCGAAGGCTTTTTGGGGAGAATTATTCTTCAATTTTCTGGCTATCAGTTCTGTGAAATGACCAAGTTGTATGTGAGAGGTGACTACATACGAATCTGATGTGATTGAGCCTCTCATTTTGAAAATGCCACAATCTTAGGTCTGCATATCATGGACGCTGACTCCAATTCGTATTGTTGGCAGTTTGATTGAGGTTGGGTCTCTGCTTTATATTATCATATGAATGTTGTATGTTTAATCTTTGCGTTCAATCCACTTTCTCAAACTAGGTAATAATAATGGGGTCTTATTGATATGATTGAATAAACAGATAAAGGATGCTTGATCTCTTAATACAATAGTTATTTTCTTTGAAATTTTTAAGCACCTGGTTCACGCAATGCAAAGCAGTGACTTCTAATAGTTTCCACTTTGAACTTCTTCCAGGTGAGAGAACCTATATTCGGAAAGCAATCTCGCTCGCAGTTTGCACATCTATGGAACAAAGCTGTGGACCAGACATTTGGACCAGTAATCGATTTGCTTAGTTCACGTGGGTGGTAGAAATGTCAGAGTACTTCACTACCAATTTATGAGTGTTTCTCTGTTCTTTTCATACACATACTACAGCCTGGCCACATTTGTAGTTTTGCACCTATTTTGTATTATGCAAGGGACACACATCCCGGGTCAGGAAACATGCTTAAGAACCCACATAATAATTTTCCGACAATTATTATTCAAAAATGTAACAATGTTTGATGTGGTTCTTCTTCTTCGGTCTATTTTGGCTCAGCTGTACAAACATGATACTAGTCTTTCCTCCAAACATCTATTTTATCAATATGATGCATTTACGCGGTATGATTTGGAATGGAGATTTTTATTTCTGTTTACTGAATCTTTGGATGCTGGGTGGCCCACACGATACTTGCCTCATCACTTAACTGGTCGTAACATGTGGACTTCGTGAGAGTTGGAGACCCTTTTCGGCTTGAATGTTCGTTTTGAGTCCATTTGGTCTTGGTCATGTAGATCTCTGAATAAATGATGCTTGATTTAAAGCCCTTTTGGGCATGTTTGTGTAATTCTTTGAAATATCAGTGAGGAGCTACGCAAAATACTGCGGGATTTGTATATTAGCTGGGAAGGTAGCGTTTGAGAATGAAGATTTTTCTTATTTTTTTTAAAAAATAAAAAACTGAGAATGAATGACTATTTTGGTAAGTGAAAATTTGTGAAATTCTGAGAATTCTTAAAAAACTTTTTGAGATGTGTTTTGCATTGGTTTTTGTGAAAGAATGGGAAGCCGTTGGAGTAATCCAGAATGAGTAATCCAGAAACTGTTTGTGAAACTGGGTAGGTAAATTTGAGAAGTTGTTTGAATAATTTGCGAGAGGTATAATATTTCTGGATTTTTATGGAAGTTGTTTTAGTTTTTATTTTTCGTGGAAACACAGGCAAATGATTAGTTGAAAGTTTTTTCTTTGAGAAACAGAAAAAGTTGCTGCTATTTAAAAAATGTTTGGATTGAAGTTAAAATATTTTGAAATTCTGAAACCAAACATAGGCCTGCTTCTCATTTGTTATTCCCTTCTCTATTTTCCTTCTAATTTCTTCCAGCTACACATGCATAAATCTTGACTTTCCCCCTTTCCAATAGAAGAATGTTCCAAACCATTGATTAATATACCCAACAAAGCAATTCTTCTTTTGGAATATAAGTTTGCAACTTTCAGAGAACAATTTCTTCTGTACCGAGTCGCATCGTTTGTGTGGGAGTCAATGAAATGTGTGGAGAAGAATTTGTTGATTTTTGTAGAGCAATGTTCTGATCAGTTTCTCACTGATCAAGCTATAATCAGGGTCCTGATTATACTGCTGTAATATATTTAGGTTCCTGATACAATGATTTATTGCATAGTTGACAATGATACTGCTGTACTTATCAAAAAGTATCCTTTCTGGCTAATTTAATTCTCTATACTTCAGCAATCAATCTGATTACTCTAGAATGCCTGGATGCTCTTCTATTTTTTCTCTTTCTTTTGAGTGGAAGCACCTTTGATGATCGTAACAATATTTTGGGCGTGTTTTTTGTCGGCTTTTAGAGCCTTTGCTTGTACTCTCCCATTGTCCTTCACTATAGAGTTCAGTAATCATTTGATTATCTTTATGGCTTATACACCAAAGTTTGACCACAAATGAACCATGAGCCATAATTGTGAAATACTATGCAGCTTATCACTATAGTATTACAGCCACATTCCATAACCTGAACAAAATGTGAAGAAACGAAAGAGAAACAGGAAAAGAAAGAGACAAGAAGGGTGGAGGCCTAAGTTTCATAAAGCTTCTTGTGGTGAGCATGTCGATTAAGCATCAGGTTGAACAGAATTGGTCCGACTTGTATTGGCTCGACGCGTGATCACTACATAGTATGCACCCATCGCCAAAAGCACAGCAAAAACAAAACCGAACACAATGCCAGTAATCCCACCAGCTCCAACTCGGCTCCTGCCATGCTGGGAAGTGGATACTCTGCTCTCATGTGCTGGAGTGGCTTCAACTACTTGTGCTGCCATAGGCAAGGGCGAGCAATTGGACAGGTAACAAGGCTCTTTGGTATTGGGGTTTTGAGTGTTTGGATGGAAGAAATCATATGCTGATGGTGAAAGAGTGATGGGGTTTTCATTAGCGACCCCATGAGGAGCTCTATCTTGAGCTCGAGCAATGGAGAGAATGGTCAAGGAAGTGAAGAGCAGGAAGGAAACCATGGTGGACATGTTTTGCAGTTCCTTGAAGTTAGTGTACTAAGAGTAGCTTTTGGTGAGCTTTTGATCTTTTGAACTGGCTTTTATAAGGTCTTTAGGAAGTGGTGGTTGCTTGGAATTGAATTCTGGTGATGGAAGAGGAGGAAAGCAGGGAACAGAATGATTGGGAATGTATTATTTACCATCCCATGACTTAAAACTCAGGACTCCCCAAACTGCCTTAGTCAAGGTCAAGAGTGTTTTTTCTTTTCTGGTTAAATTATAGACGGAAAATATACACTTAACATTTTCAAACCATCAGAAGTTTCTCACTTCCAAAATATCGAAACCGACACACCATACTCTCAAATTATGAAAAACCTATACTCACTCTAATTGAATCATGGTCGTTGAGATAGAAGAAAAATAAGTGACAGTACAATATTGATTGTTAGATCTTAATGAAAATTTCAAGTGTGAATATTTTAGTAGTTTTAGAGTTTAATATGTTAATATTATGTAGAGGGGGCAAACCGAGCGGTTACTAAGAAGCGGCATACTAGCATTTTCCTATAAAAAATATATGCAGCAACTTCAAAATTTCCTGTTATAGTTCTTAATTATGATCTTATCTTGGCATTATAATTCAACCATTTTAGTAGGTAACTTCTCTCAATCTTACTTGTAATGCTGCTCACCTTGACATGACTTCGAGAATATTACATTCTCTACTCGAGTGCCTTCAAAATATCATGTTCTTTTCTCCCCTCAAATGCTTCTACTCAAAGACACGTGAGCGGGGAATGGGATTAGAATGATTTATTGATTAATTATCAACGTGCTTCTCTTGCTCCTCACTAATCATTTACATTGAAGTTTTGAACCCAAAAAAGTATTGATGTGTATTAATTTGCGTGCGTATAAACATATCATGCTTTATGCAGCCACATGCAAATGCAATAAGCTCTTTCATACTATCACCCTGTTATTTGTAATATTTGGGGGTGGGAGACAAATTAATGTAACACCATCATGCATTGAGTATAGTATTGAAACGTGGTGAATGGGATCTTACAATGTTTGGAAATGATCCTTGGCTTTTTATAATCGATTTAAGAGACTCCAGCTGTAGAAAAAAGATTTTTTTAAGTTCAGACTCGAGTAAGAGAGAGATAAATAGATAAATTAATATTGCAGTATTATTGCAGCTCAAATGACTGTTTTGGGCAACTTCTCTCTCACTTTTTTAGACTCCAGAGAAGACCCTTTCAAATTCTTACCCAAAACTGTTTGAAAAATACCAAAATGAGCACAATAATCTGCATTTCTTAAATTTTCTAGGTGGAACTCGTCTCTTACTTGGAAACAGGTACGGCATGTAAGAAGAAGGAAGCATTAGCATCAGTTTTCAACAATTTCTTTGCTTAGTTTCTATACAAAGCAAAGAAATTAATGAGGGTTTTTGTTGGGGGGGGTGAGGTTTTCTTGGCTTGGGGGATCAGCAAGGGTGGGCACAAGATGCAATATAATATGCGTGTAATCATAAAGGCTAGCCCCGTGTCTTTGGACGTTGGACATAATTGCAATGCTATAACGCATGCTGCACCTCAAATCAATGCATTTCTCCTCCCCACCACTCCTAATATTGAAATCATTTCATCCCTTCATGCGTTTTTCTTTTGCTTTTCACTTCTTCTTCTTCTCTCTCTCTCTCTCTCGTATGCACATTTACGAGTTGCACAAGATCCTTGCTGTAGTTAATTGGCCTTCAGGGCTTGTTCACATGTTTTGGTCATGCAGCTCGCTCTCATGTCACAAGACTCGTCTGTGTGTGATAAATGTCAGCCAAAAACTACACTTTTACACTCCCAAATTACCATTTCTTTTTTATTTGCACATCCTATTTTTCTTTGATGTTGGAAATCAGAAATGCAATAATAATCTACATTTGCAAAATATAATAAAATTTCCAATAACGACAACATGGTGGCCCCATCTCTTGGAATATTGGGAAAGAGATTGGTTTGCTCAGATACAAACCCAAGATGATGTATCTTTGGGCCGAGAAGGATCCCAGTTCATAAAATATGGACTGGACCTTTTCAGCTTTTGGATTAATTTCTTGGGCTCTCTGGACTGTAAACCGAAAACAAAAACCAAGAAAATAGGAAATTACATATGAAGCCGAAGCATAAGGCTAAAAGAAATATATACAGGCCCAAAAAAAAAAAAAAAAACTGGGACTAGGTTAATTTTATTTTCATTATAATAAACTTGATAAAAAGACAGATTCGATTGAAGGTTGTTTCGAATACTGTCTTATTGATGCAGAGAGGCAAATTTTGTAATTTTTCCTCAAATCCTATCTTGACAAGAAGAAACTACAGTGTTAGTTGTTTCATTTCTGGCCAAACACCTTAATTTATATACAACCATAAAAAACACATTGATACGCTAGATGACAATTGCAAGGTGTTCGTTGCATCAGTTTCATTAATAGAATATGATAATAATTAATGATCATTCTTAATTTATTGAAAACCCATAATTTTAAATTATTTTCTCCGATCCAGAGAAAAGCTCTCTCTCTCTTTCCTCACGAAAATCTCTCTCCCAAAACCTGTCTCTAAAAAATCTTTCAACCACCGTTGAGTGAGGGAGGAGCTTCCTCCTACTATCAGGTCTTCTTTCGTGTTGTCCATTGGTTTTTCTCCTATTTTTTCTCTTGTTTTTCGGAAATAGCATGGAGATGGGCCGATCTACTACTTCCGGCCACCTATGACCTTCACGTGCAGCTCCACAAGACTCCCTAGTTACTGATCTTTTGGCCTCTAGAAAAACTTCATCCAAACAAGTAGCGTGTTAGTCTCATGCATGGACTACGTCATGCGCAAGATCCATGTGCCGCTGCTCAATAATGTGTATTTTCTGCCATCACGTGCTATAGAAATGAGATTAGCGGCTTTGAATCTTGCAGATTCAATCAACTTCTTCTCACCAACAATGATGCACGATCCCCACAAGCCTTCACATGAGCCATTGACAGTTGTCCGCCGTTGTATCGAAATATCTACTGGATGCTATTTTCTTATATTTCCATTTCTCCTGACCAAAAATCATGAGAAAGAGAAAGTAAGTGTCTCTTTCAACCAAATTGGACTAGCAAAGGGCAGCACAACACAATCTACTGTAGTTTTTGGTTGTAATATTGCAATCTGATCTTCGAACTACAGAAAAATAGTTTTAGGTGGCTTACTCTCGTGGGAAATGGGTGGGAGCCAAGTCATTGACTTTAGATCTTTTTTTTTTTCCCTTATGTTGTATTAGCTATTTTGGGATGATTGTTGGGGTCTCTCACCCTTTTAACTCTTGTATCTTGTAACTGTTTAATATATATATATATATATATATATATATATATATATATATATTATGCTTGCTTGAAAAGAAAACAAATTACTAAAAACCATAGTGTTAATAACTTCATTAGCAGTAGGGTCCTGCGACCCGACCTACTCGTCCAATCCTCCTGTCTCGTTAGGGGACGGGTGGGTAGCCCGACCACCTTGGGTGCAGGTACAGGTGGGTGACTGATAAATAAACTCACCTACAAGCGAGGAGTGGGTGGGTACCATCGGGATTTTTACCCGCCACTCATATTTATGCCTATTTTTATTTTTATTTAAAGAAAAAACAACTATATAAACCAAAAAATCATAATTTTCTCTCTCCTCTCACTTTCTAGTTGCATACTCTCACACTGGTGCTAGGGGTGTAAAATTTTTGGTCCAGACCGGAAAAATTGACCAGATCAGACCGAAAACTTGTTTGGTCGGTTTTTGTCCTCCATTTGTGGGACTGAATGAATTTGGTCCAGTCCCGGGGTGGGGTTTTTCACCCCTGACTGGATCGGACTGACTGAATTACAAATATATATTTTTAAATATTTTTAATAATTAAATATATTATTTTATATAGTAGTTATATAAGTGAATTTTGTAATTTTTATTTAACCTATGACTATTGACAATATAAAATGTTAAATATATAATTATTAATTAACTAATATATAATTATTAGTTTTGATAAATTGAACAACTTTTTTTAGGCTATTTTAATTTAAGTAAAAAATGTGCAAATAAAATTCAATAGTTGTATTATTCAAAATTATAAACATTGTGGGTTTTTTTTTTTAATATTAATGGGCCAAAAATACACATTGCGGGCTTTTTTTGTATACTTCAAGAATGATATATTTTTTTTGTATGATTGGGCCCCCATTTGAAACTAGCCCAGACTAATATGGACCGACCGGACCGATAGCTAATGATTCGGTCCGGTCCACTAGGGGTGATCAGTTTAGGAAAATAATGGATTGAAAGTTTTAGTCCATTATCCCCCCAAACTGGACCGAACCGATTTATACCATTAACTGACGCCTCTCTCATCTTCTTCTCCTCTTCTTCTTCTTTTTCTTTTCTCAATTCTCTTCTTCTCTAGAATCTCCACACTCGTGGCCAAGTCATAGCCTACGACAATACAAGTCTTAGCGACCCAAGACCATAGTCGTCACCACGCCGCCTTGGATTTAAGATTTCTTTATATGATTTTTTAATGTAAGTACATTGCCACCGCACATATCTATAGATCTGAGTACATATTTGAATTTATTTTTTATTTTGTGCGATTATTGTTGGTTTTGTGTGATTCAATTCTTTTTTTTTATATTTATATTTTTTTTGTGATTTTGTGCTATATTTTTCTTGGGAATAATATGTTGATAGACGGGATGGTTGAATGGTGGTGTCAATTTCCTTGCCCAACAAGTAGAGACGAAAAGAAATGTGAGTGGGGACCGGGTGCAAATGGGTGGCTACTCACCCGTATAGGGCTTGTAGCACCTCTAATTAGCGATGAAACTCTTTAATTGATATTCTGAAATTACCACTTGTCTCAAAATATTAAGCGGATATGAATAGATTTTATTATGTAATTTATATCTTAACATTTCCTCTCATGTATAGACCAGACTCTCAATTAAATTGAATAAAATGTAGTCATAATTCAAATTCCAGATCTCTGCTATGATACCTTGAGAAATCATCTGTTAACCCAAAATATTAGTACAATGAGAATATATAGATTTTATTATTTAATTTATATCATAACAAACATGATATGAAATTGTTCATCATGTATTCCGATGGCTGTGTAAGGATTCTCCACATGTGGAAGGAGGGCTTTTTATTTTATTTAGATGCAGTATGATAGAATAAAATAAATTAAAAAGAAAAACAAGTTATAGAATGGTGTGAATAAAGGGTTTCTTTTTTAATATAGACCGAAGACTGAAGAAAAAAGACAACAACTCAGATTGTTAGGCAATTTAGGCTTGGGTAGGAAGTAGTACTGTTGAATATTGGGTATAAAACCATGAAGGAATGGATAACAAACCGTCACGGAAACCCTAGAGAGAACACATGATAAACCCGCAAGTCTTGTAGATGGATGAGATAATGGGATTTAATAAATCTTATATATCAATAATGTGATCATAATCTTTTTTGTTTTATTAGTACTGTTGCTTACCAACCACAAAGATAAAATAAAATAAAAAAATGTTTGCCATTGTTTGGTAACCCTATGTACTTATGCCGAAGGATCAGAACATCTTGGCCATTAATATGACCCTAATTTATTCCTAATCATATTTCGTCATCCACATAATAAATTTTTCTTTTTTTAAAAAGAAAAAAATTCCAAGTCATCATGATCATGATGTATAATCTTATCATAACATATTTGCATTTTACAAAACATATTTTCTTAATTATATATTCATCATTATGTTGTTTTCTCATGATATGTCTAATTAACGCTAGCTCTATTTTCTTTTGAAACACATGCAAATACTCGTAACGATTAGATCTACGAACACTCTCACTCTTTTTATTACTACAATGAGAAACACATGCATGTAGGTATTATAATCTACACGACTCGAGTCTTTCTTTTTGCACAAAAGAATATTGAAAACTTTTCTTCACTATTTATTATCTCAAATTTTATAAAAAATATTTTACATCTTATAAAAAAAATTATTAATCATATAAAGTAGGAAAGTAAATAGTAATTTATATAATTCCTCAAAGAATATTCCCATCGAGCTACAATTCAAGTACCGACGTCATGTACGTTTAGCTTTCTTTTCCAATATAACCCTAGCCCTAACCCTAGCCCTAACCCTAAGCATGGGTAGTAGCTCGTCCGATTGCCCACTATCTCGTGCAAGAGTCCAAAGGGAAAACGCCCACCTTCCCCATAAATTATGCCAAAATGTACATCATCAAACAGCTAAAGCCTCACCTACCAAGGTCTAGACAATTGCGGGAGAGCCATAAAATAAGGACAAGATAAGAGAGATGAGCTCAGAGACTATAATTTATTGGGTAGAAGAGAGACATCCACCTTTTAGAAAGCAAGGAATCTTAAGCTCCATAAATTGACCTAACATGTTTCCTTTTCCTTATATTTTTTTATTCTCTTTTTATTGTCCTCTTAAAAACTGACCAGTAGAAAAGACAAACAATTCAACCCATTATATATCTCTCCTCCAAAAAGAACCACCACCACAAAAGCCAACTCATATTATCTTTTGGGGCTCTGATCACTTTCTGGTACAACTAACATGATTTGTTTATAGTGTGTGCTTGAAGCTCTTTTATCAATACCCCCATTTTTAATGATTCAACTGATGATTCTGGATAAGCATGATCGATCAATATTATAAACAAAGCAATCACTTCACTTAAATTATTACAAAATTTAAATTTTCACCACCATGAATTCAGGGTCTGAAAGCAATCGCTTTAACTAGAGATGGTGGTGCAAATGTCCTAATTTCTTCTTCTCAATTTACCCATTTTTTCATTGGGTATATATCTTATCGAATATACCCGATGGATGATCCCTATTCTTCATGATAAGCTTTAGCTCTTAATTTCTGAATTTAGAATTATTGAAAAATGTCCCCTACTACTCCTTATCTTGATGCCACTAATATTTTAGTGTCAAGTCTTTGTCAATGTCTCAAAGCAATCATTGAGATTTAGATCAAGAAATTACGGTGAAATTTCACTCTAATAAAAGAGCCACGCGACATTGTATCCAGTCTCTATATAAACTTAATTTGCAAGTAAGAAGAACACACACAGCATAAAGCAATAAAAAGGTGATGGAGACACTGAGGAGTTATCAGGACCACAACCCATTTTAATAGCTTAAGGTAGAAACAACATAAGTGCACCAAAAAGCAAAATAAATTACGGATAAACAAGGACGAGAATCACCAGTACATAAATACATGCAGATCAAAGGAAAAAAAGAAAAGAAAAATAAGAAAGAAACACCCTGCCCATAGGCATGTTTATCTACAATTCCATGGTCCTCCATTTACAGCTCTCCAACCCATGAGAAACAGGAAACTGATGGATAAAAGGGGACCCTGACCAGACAACTTGCATGCATGCACTATGATGTTGTTATTCTTTTGAATCATGATGACCATCCATCTCCATCGATCTTTGAGGATATTATTTCATGGTCTGGGGGGAAAAGCTTAAGCGTTACTTCTGAAGGAACCTAGAGCCTTAATGGCTCCTGCTCTGAGGATGAATTGGTGATAGAAGGCAGCAATTGCAGCTCCAATAAATGGTCCAACCCAGAAAATCCACTGAAACATATATCAGATGCAGATAATGATTAGTCTCTTAGATTAATAAAAATATGAACTTTGGACTGAATGTGTAATGGGAAAAAGTAAAATTAGGAAAGGAATTAGAAGAGGTGGGAGAAATATGTATACGTGGTCATCCCAGGCCTTGTCCTGGTTGTAGATCACTGCGGCTCCTAAACTTCTAGCTGGGTTGATACCAGTACCGGTGATTGGGATTGTTGCCAGGTGAACCATGAACACAGCGAAGCCAATAGGGAGTGGTGCCAACACCTTAAATATTTCACAACAAACAAAATCAATTATACAAGCTGACCTATGTAGCCAGTATATATATATATATATATATATATATATATATATATATATATATATATATGGAACGTTATCATCAAACCGGAAACCGCTTGCTTGTGACAATGCATCACATCTAGCCGTTCTTTGTGATTTATTTTTACAGAAAATAGAATTGAATAAATTTTTTTTAGCATATATTGTTATAAATTTGTTATCCCAAAAAAGAAAGAAAAGATTTACTTTATGAAAAGTTTTTTTTTTTTTTTAATTCATGAAGTATCAATACTACCTAATGATGCAGGGCCTATACTTTTTCTACAAAAAATTGAGTGAACTCTAGTTTTATTAAATTTTCTGTACGGTTCAAGAAGATCTTCTTGAAGCTACTGATCTTCTAAAGTACTAAGGCAAAAATGAAGGCATGTCTCTTTTTCTGCACAAATAATGTTGAAACCGAAATACTTTATCTTTGAAAACTTCCATCAATCACTACGTTTTAACTAAAGAAAGTTACAGTTAAAAAAAAAAAACTAAAGAAAGAATCACAAATCAAACAAACACTTGAGAAGAGAAAATGGGCACACATGATGTGGCCTAATAAATTAAATTAGCTCACATCACTTTTAACGTTGGCTGGACAAGATAACGAAGAAAAAATGTCCCGAAAGTAATTGCATAAAAAAAAATGGAGCGACGGATTATGAAATTTCTTATTGTAAAATATCTAAATCGTTTTACGTCAAATCACATTAATTTATATATAAAATTTTTATTAGATCAGCTAGCGAAAGTAAAGTAAATTTTAATTTGTAAGGAAGATTTTTGTTAGAGCTAGCGAAAGTAAATTGTGGTGATGAGGATGAAAGCTGCTAGCTTACAGGAATATGAGAGTCTCTGGCGCTCCTCTTAGGATCAGTGGCTGAGAAAACAGTGTAGACAAGAACAAAGGTACCGATGATCTCAGCCCCGAGTCCAACGCCCTTGTTGTACCCTGGTGCCAGTTCATTGGCACCACCTCCGTTCTGGTTGTAGTGAGTCTTCTGGAAGCCCTTCACAAGCCCAACACCGCATATGGCTCCCAAGCACTGCGCCACCATGTACAGCACCGCCCTTATCAACGACACCTTTCGAGCCAGGAACAGCCCGAACGTCACTGCCGGGTTAATGTGCCCTCCTATGTTCATGTCCCAAAATATATATCATTGATTTTAGCTTAAGTTCTTTGTAACTATCAACCTTAAAAACGAGCAACAACGTACCAGAGATACCGGCGGTGCAGTAAACGAGGATGAAGATCATGCCTCCAAAGGCCCAAGCGATGCCGAGAATGCCGACTCCAGCGCAATCGTCGGCTCCGGGGGCAGAACTCTGGACCTTGTACCCGATCACAGTCAAGACTGTGATGTAAAGGAAAAGAAGAGTGGCTATGAACTCCGCTATCAGAGCTCTGTAGAAGGACCACTTTGTCAGCTCCTCCGGGTCGATCAAAGGCGCCGGAGGTGGATCCTGGTAGTCCTTGGCCGAGTACTCTCCCTGCTCCGCACCCTCAACGTCCTTTCCCATTTTTCTCACTAATTACGTCTTGGCTTCACAAGCAACTGATGATCACAGACCAGCGAAAGAACAAAGAGTTTTCAGAAAGAGGAAATGAACAGTAGGGAAGTGTGTTGTGTTGTGTTTTGTGGTTGTGATGGGTGGATGGTCGAGTACAAAGGGGTATTTATGGAGAGGCACATAGAAAGGGTCCATATTAATTAAGATTAAAAATTTAAGTATATATTTATTTTTCTTTTTTTGGGTAAGAATGTTAATTAATGTCGACATAATTAACATAAATATATATATGCCGCCCATTGAGTTTGATTTCGCTTGCATGGACCCACCTTGTCGTCCAACGGCTCTTGATTACTTTTCTTGCATTGTTTTTCTTTTTCTTTTTGGTTCCAGCTAGGGTTAACTAGTGGTGGATCAGGCCAGTGTTATGAACAAAATTCAACTACTTCAACGGCTAGCTATGTCTATAATATATGTATATATGGTTTTTGTTATGTGTGAAACGGTCATGTAATCCAGGTTAGCAATGAAATTTAGCATTAACACTACTAATACAACTCCAATGCCTAAGGTTCTAGATCCTACATTTAGTTGTAACAGTGGTTTTGGTTCCAAGCGATCGATAAAAGATAGAGGGGTGAGATGATCTGTGCCTAGACAGTATTACAAGAAAAAAAAATATTTGTGATGAATTATTTATAATGATAATGATTATTTATGACGAAAACAAATTACTTTTAATAAGAAATAATCATTTTTATAAAAATGATTAGTCACAAATAAGCTGTTTTCTTATAGTAAGATTTTTAAATTGCTTGATTAAATTTGATGATCCAATGTATATCGAGAGATAGAAACTACAATCGAACACCATTAAATGATTGTTTGATCTCTTTTAAGAATTGGATCATTCAATTCCATCAGGCAATTAGAAAGAATGGGCCTATTTCTTAAAGCGATACCGAATAAATGAGTCTTAATTAATTAAAACATGCTCTTATATATCTTTATCTCTCCTAAAATCACGCTTAACGCATTGCCTAACACTGTATATATATTTTGCGAGTCAGAATATTTTGTTTGTACTTCTCTCATCTAAGTACAAAGAAAAGTTTATTATGAATCTTGAGAAAAAGTTAAATTTAATTTTGTGAGAATTATTCAACAAAAAGCTGGCAAGGACATCGTATTCATTTATATTATATATATATATATATATATATATATATATATGTATGTATGTATATATATCGTCAACACATGGTTTGTCTCAAACAAATTAAAATCCATGCAACCTAGCTAGAGAGGCAAGGAAAGATTGAAGTTAGTTGTTAAAACAGCTAGCTAGGTTTGGTAGGAATTAGAAGAAGTTAAGGACACATGCAACATCTCAACTGAAGAACCTAAAACAGCAAAAAGAGTCGATCGGGACCTAATCTCTGCCAAAAGTCACTCTCCAACACTTCCCTTTCTTCCACCACCCAAGCAATATTAATGGGTTGAATTGAGATAGTAACCTAGAAGTCATAGCCAGCCAACCAGCCTTTCAGTACATTTGAAGCAACCCATTAATTATCCAATGCTATCCAGACCAAAAGAAAAGATAATAAAAAAACAGGCAATATTCTTAATACACATGATTATAATTATCAGATCACTAGGATAATATATATAATATGAGTATACAAAGGTTGTCATGTTGTTGGGTGACGATGGCTTGCCAGAAGAACTTATCTGGATGTACCTAAAACAAATCATTTTAAAACACATGATATGGTGGTTATAATACTTTTGGCTTTAATTGGCATCAATTATGAACCTGCTATAACTTCAAAACATTGAACTAATCATTCATGCATGCATGATCAATTCCAACTGGGTATGACATGCCATTTAAGCATACCTTTGCAATATATTTATGTAGTTCTGCATACCTTTGCAATATATTTCCCTGACGACAGCAGAAAGGCGTACGATTGAGTTATGACAAGAGAAAAACCAAGGGATAAAAGAATAAGAAAGGAAACGCCAACAATAAATTACTCTCACAAAAATTTAATATTTTTTTTTGTAAACCCTAGAATCTTGTTAAGATACCATTCATTTTGATTCTAGCCACGTGTCTGAAACACGTGTCTTAGTATTAGAGTTTTCTTTTGAGAAATATTATAACTACAATGAGATTATACAAAAGATTTTTTACAAATTGAAATGGTTTGATTTTGTTCGTTAGAATTATAAATTATTTTTATTGTAAATAAAATTTAATAGATCAGATGAAACGACGTCAATTTGTAAGATTACTTTTATGTTATTTATTTGTGGATGTAAAAAATACTCTTTTCCTTTTCTTCTCTTCCAGTATATATCAAATAACTTTACTTTTAATTTGTTTTTTTTTTTGGCACAAAACCATATTTTTTTTTCCTGATATCTTATAATTTGGTGTTCAAATTAGTTGTATTTAGCCTTTTAGGACTCAAATTGCTAACTTTTAACACTTTTTCTTATTTATTGGAATAATTATCTTCCAATAAATTTAATTCCACAACAATTTGTGTTTCTTTTTTAATAAAAGAAGATATAGGTAACACATATTGATCATGATCTAATTTTATAGTTTCATAATAATACAAATAAAACCATCACTCAAGACCTTCATTCTCATCCTAGCTTTATAATTAGGGAGATTGATCACGGTCGTTTGATCTTAATTATTGTTTTAAAATCTATATAGAATTTAACCACAATTGAAAAGTTTAATTCCAATGCGTTTGTTATAAGATGATATTAGCTAGCTAGGGTATATTTATATATATATATATATATATATATATATATATATATATATATAATCTGAATGGTTAAATATTAGATATTAACGAAATTAGTATATATATATATATTCATCGCAACTTATTATAAACCTTTAATTTGAGTGTCAATTGCCAAAATTCATGATAACTTGGAGGTCACATTAATGCAAGTGGGCTAGCTGATAGCTAGTTCGGGTGGTTGATCAGAATAATTTTTCCAAAATAGATAATAAATAATACGCATTATATAACCTTATAAGCTTAAAATGATATATATATATATATATATATATATAATTGGATTAATATATAGTACTGTTGGAAAACTGATAAGGTTGAGTTTGCTGACTATTGAATACTAGTATATATGTTAGGAATTATCATGATGAAGAGTACAAATAAAGTTATTGACCTATCGAGCAGTAGTACTCATGATTATCATCTTCGATTAAAAAATGACAAGCATATATAATTAAATAATGCATTTTAAATATATATAGTTTCGAATGAATATTAAAACATTAAACTATATATATCAAGCAAATGGAGAGAATCAAATCATACATAGATATGATTGAAACAAGTTTTTACTGCAAGCAAAACTTTTATTTGTAGTCAGTACTATTTCTTTAGAAAATGATTATTTTTTATTAAAATAAATTATTTCTCGTTACAAATTATAGTTTTTCTTATTGCAAGTATCATTACTCGTCATAAATATTGGTTTTTCTTGTAAATTGTAATGTTTGGATGGAGTTGAATTACAGTGATTATAAGTCATGTCCAATACCTCTCAATTGGAGCTATAGCACAGGACAGTAAATAAACATGCTATGATAGCTGATGATCAGTCGTACTGATCATTGTAGCGACGGAACTATACCCATAATTAATATATAACCCATATATTATATATATATGTGTGTGTATATATATATATGTATATATATAATATATATGTGTATGTATGCAGTAGTCATGCTATATATATATATATATATATTAATTACTCTTGTCTTTTTGTGAAATGTCGAGGCCAAGAATCGACCACCATTACCGCCCCAAGTAATAGTCTAAGTAATATTCCCACCTCCTTTTTATTTATTTAATCTTTAAATATATATTGGCTTGATATCCCACCCCAATCACATTCCCCACATTAATTCTTTATGTTGAAAGCGTTTGGTGATCAAGTTGCTTTCTTAATTACTGTTTTGATTTGAAGTGCATGTTGATCATCTCTGCATGATCAGTACTATATGTATATATGGCTAGCAGGCCACCACTTGTCCATGTAACACCAGATGCAATTAATTATCATGACCAATATTGATGCGGCATAATTAATTCAATATCTTAATTTATATCATATGATCTATTTCTTTTGATTATGTATGGTCGAGAATGACCTGTAGTTTGGTCGGTGACTCCTCTTGATATTTTTAAAATTAAACCAATCTCTCTATATATATAATGATAAAAGTGAATGATTATAGCTAGGGTACTGCTGATGACAGATTGATGGCAACCCTAGAGAGAGATATATATATATATATATATATATATATATATATAATTAATTACAACCTGGTATATATGTATGTATGTCTTTGTTTTGTTTTGTTTTGCTTGCTTTTCGTACGTACCATGTTCTTCATTTTTGTGGCCGATCGAGTGGTACTAGTAGTACGTTATAATTAGCTAGGATGTTATATATTGGTATATATCCTTAATAATCAGTACATGGTAAGTATATATTGTGGTCCTATAGCTAAAATGATGATTGAAAAGCCATATATTATCATGTGAGACTTTAAATCCATCGATCAATAATATAGAACAATAGAACATGATCATCTCCAATACACACACACACCCTCTTTTCCAAAGTCTCCATCTCGATCTCCTGATCTGATTAGAGCTAGCTAGCCAACTCCATCTGCATGCATCGATCAACGGCCTTCTGATCCTTTTTTCTTCGTATAAGCTAATCATGATTGATCAGCTGAAGAAATATTATATATTAATCTCGGATCCAATAATATATATAATTCTAGATGATGATCATCTGGACGACCGAACTAGCTTCATTTCGGTATTAATATATAGGAGGTTAGTATCGTATGAAATCATGCATGTTAGAAAACCTTATGAATTTATTGATCAGAATTATAAATGATCTGCATATCTACCATCGCAATATATATATATATATATATATATATATATATATGTATGTATGTATAGATCATGAGACTGATCATATTCACTATATGCAACGTCTTTGGAGTAGTGCGTTGAAGATCGAGCTTGAGTAGTATCGAGTGATCGATCTCGATCTTTGATTGCTGAAAAATGTATGAAAAAGATCAACGTACAGGAATTTATGATTTCTTTTAAAGTGCATATATAGCAACTTATTTATTTATTTTTTCTCAAGCATGCCAACTAATTATTCACATGGATTCATTCTATGCGTAATTGGGGACTAGTACATGATCAGTAGTACTGAAGAGCTTTTGTTTTTTTTTTTTTAAAGAATCAATTAACAAATATTTAATTAATTACCACGCTTTTACAATTTTGCATTCATTAACGTTCTTATATAGTCTTCAATTTTGCAAGACCTCGAACGTTGGCTCTAAGGAGGCCGGAATATTTGAGTTTCTCAAAGGAGGATGAAATGAAAAGGTTACCGAAAAGTGAGTGCAAAAGGATCAAGAATTATAAAACAAATTAAGGACGAATTTCAAGGCCCCCCCAAGGATTTTGCCATTTTTTCACAAAACTTTTGACACATTTTTTTTTATATATAATTTAACTTTTTTAAATTGAAAAAAAAAATAAAAAATGAAGATGAATTTTAGTTTTATGTTTATTTTACTTATATTTTAGGTTTATATAAATTGTAAGGAAAATTATAAAAAGGGAAAAATGATATCCTTAATTTAGATCAAGATAAATAGATTTTTTGTTATTCTATGCATTAATTTGCTTAAACTTTATGTAGTTATGAAATTAAAAAAAAAAAAAAAGAGCTTTCATTGGGTATTTTTAAATTTTAGATTTTATAAAGTTTCTTTTACTTAAGATTCGCTTTTCTTTTGTACATGCATACACGAGTTTGACTTTTTTTCCTTGTGTAGTTATTATTTTAGTTTCGGACATGATCATTTTTAGGGTTATTCATTATATTAATAATTTTTATTTATTAAACAAGGATCAAATTGATCATTTTAACATCTAGAGTTAGGGGATGCTTGGGGAATAAGATGAGATAAAACTTTTGTGAATAATAGTGAGATAACTTGAGTTTAATATTTTATAAAATTTTGGAAAAAAAGAAAAAAAAATTGAATAAAAAATATTATAAAATTAAAATATTGTTAGAATATAATTTTTATTTTAGAATTTGAAATTTTTTGAAAGTATTTGTGTTTGAATAATATTTGAGAAGGAAATTAGATGTGATGAGATCAAAACTATTTCCAAACATCTCCCTAGAATATAAATTGATCATTTTAACATACCCTTCTAATTATAAAAAATTATACTTGCAAATCAATATGGCTGTCACAACCTTCATATATATCGATAACAGCACATCAATGACATGATATAATGTAATTTAATTTTCTTACAAACCAACTTATGCCACGTAGTGGTCATGTGGATCAGGTTTCCTCTCCATTGTCATCAAATCAAGACTTTCAAATTACATGATAATTTTTTTTTATACAATTAGTATTGTACGATAACTTGAACGTTTTAATGGCTTTCAAAAGAAAAAGAAAAAGGAAAATATAGATGCCAGAGTAATAGATAATATATTAATAATTTATATTCGTATTATAATGCCAAAAAAAAAAAAAACAAACTAGATTTCAAATCATACACGACCCTTTATCAAAGACGAAAAAAGACACTAATTTGTCAAAACATCTTTGATAAGTCATCGGTACCAACTAGCTATCTAGTCTGCATGCATGCTCGCACTCACGTACAGAGAGAACCTTTAAAATTAGGAAACCAACATTCCCACCCTTACCAAAACCTAAAATCAATCAATAACCTTCATTGCCATTAATGTTGTTGTTGTTATTGTTGTTGTGGTCGTCATTTTCCTCAGCTCTGTCTTCCAAAATGGTCTCTAGGGTAGGGGTACTGGAAGGCTTCAATGGGAAATCAATAAGTACTGATGGTGCAACCTCAATCCAAGTGATCCTCATCACATGCCTCAGCTCCTTTGCCATTGCAATTACAGGATGCTGATCAGGGCAATATTATTTCAGCTTCTTTCTCCTTGAAGTTTGGTTGAGAAAGAGAGAATCAGAGAAAAAGAGAATTACAACGCCAAATATATCAGGAACAGGAGGAAATTCGAGGCGGAAAAAAAAAAAAAAAAGGAAAAAAAGAAGAAGAGAGAATTGGGTTGAGCTAAAGGAGATGAATAGCAGGGGTTTATATGGGGGTAGGAGTCTGAGTTTAGCAATGAAGATCAAAACCATCTGATATATTTGGCATTGCTCTATTTTATTTCTGGACGAAGATTTCTCTAGAAAATGAGGAAGGAGATTGACTATGTTTGGCAAACAATTGATGATCTTTGGCTTATTTTGTGTGACTCACAACAGATTAAAATCTTTAAATCTTCATTAAGAGATTTTCATAGAACATCTGCTGCTAAGAACCACAGAAAAGTAACCAAATTCTCGCTTAGTACTGAAATCTTTGACCATGTGGAGCGAAACAGAAATCTTGTTAACCAAACTCTCCAGATCAGCGAATGTTCTGAAGAGGTTTTACATCCAAAACATGGCAAATCTAAATTTGGTTGTGTTGTTATCTGTTCCCTTGCAAATTGGAATAGATTTGGAGGGTCGATACACGTTTGAAATTCATGAAATATAATATAGCCTTATTAATATAGGTAAACCTTAAAAAAATAAAAAAGATCGTCGTTTTCATTTTCTTGAGAACAAGTGATATATCTTATTATAAGGTCACAAGTACCTTGTAATACCTTAATTTTTTAAACTTGTATTTAGTCCGGTATGGGATCAATCAAACCAGGAATTCATGAGATAAAAAAGGGTTTGGGAAGTTGAGTTTGCTGGTTTTTTATTCTCAGACAAATTGAATGAGCTACAGCCTTAAGCACAACAATTAATGTAATAGCATGTTAAATCGGGATTAGACAGTGCTCTACTTATGGTCTCTCTAGGGCTAACAAGAAGCATAAAAAGGAGGGGGTGATGAACGAAGTATATGAACAGACTTTTATATGTTTAAGGGTGTTCACAATTTTCATTTGCAAACTATCACCCCTTTTATAATGTACATATTAAACTATCAACAAGATCATCCCATGTTACAATCTAGCTAGTTGTTAAGATTATGCCATGTTGCCTACTTTTCAGTCATCTTTTTATGATGAGAAATCTTGAAAATTGTTTAGATGCAGCATGTCTTTTACCAAGTTAAACCCCGTCACATGTAGTATTAATACTCTTACGAGTAATTCTACATACAACCGTGAAGTGTGTAAACACCACGTAATAGTTTTGAAAAATAGTGGAATTTATTATTAAAAAATTAATTTTTTTTCATGTTGGTCTCATGTTTTATTTACTTTTTTTTTAAAACGATTACACGGTAGTTGTATAACTCACAGTTGCAAATATCTTTTCTCATACTCTTACATCATGCAAATCAAAGAAATCATTGACTTCTAGATCTAACCGCACGATAGGACGTGACCCGTAGTAATTGTTTACACCCAAGGTTATAGAACTTTAGTCCTCGGAGAGCTTACCCTTAAAATAAAGGTCCTTACCACTTGAGCTAACCCTTGAGATTTCACATTATTCTAATGGTCAAATCTTAACCTACCCATACACATTAGAACTTGTGCTAGTTTCAAGTGCAGATTTTTCACTTTTTGGAGTTTTAAGGTTCATGATGTAAAATATGTGAAACATAAAATGTATTATTTGACGTATATTTCATCCTTTTCATTTAATCAAATGTGAAACATAAAATTTCTTATTTGACAGTTTCAACATATATATCACCTCGCATACATTTGAACCAACACTAAAAAATCTCTTTCGGAAATCAATACAAGATGTTTTGAATTGAGATTGTTTTGATGTAAAGAAAAAAAATACTTGAAAACTCTTTTGTTTACAAACATAACCTTATTGTTTTTATTATATATATATATATATATGTATATAATTTTGTTCTTTTAATAGGATAAATTGCAAAATAAGTATCCAAATTTTCACCTTTTTAGAAATTCAAAACCTCAATTTTCAATTTTCACAAAATTGATATATGAATTTTAAGAATCGAGATTAGAAAATTAACAGGAGGATTGCCAGGTGACACTAGCATGCCGCTTGCCAGCCTTGTTGATATAGATATATATTAATAAAGCATGTCAGCAAATAAAAAATTGACGCGTGATATTCCATTAGTTTTATAACTACACATTGATGGAGGTATCTAAATCGTGAATTTTTTTTTTCTTAGAAGGGTATCAATTTTGCGGAATTTAAAAACTGAGAACTCAAATCCAAAATACTAATTTTGCAATTAATCCTTTTAAGATCAAAGTTCTAACGTATTAATGGCCTCTGAGACTAATGATGTGCTACCCCCAAGCGTTCAACGGCTCTTTTGTGTCGGGCACACTATGGGCCGGGCCAGCTTAGTTCATCTCTCCAAGTCAAGGTAGTAGAAACTGTCAACTGTCACGAGCTTTGCATATTGTAAACTAACGTTATTACCAAAAAAAAAAAAAAAAAAAGGCCATACATAGAATTGGTTTATGAGTCAATCTTAACTCCACTCGAGTAACAAAATTTTTTTAGTCAGATACAGGCCGAGATTTTGACCGGTACAAAACTCGGCCTTCTCTATACCAGCTACTTGGCTGGTACGGCATATCTCGATTGTATCCGGTACGAAACGAAATTAAAAATCTTAGTTGCCCGACTTATAAAAAATGATTAACCTGCGTTCTATCCATCAAACGCGCAGAATGATGGGAAATAAGGAATGTATAAATGAACTATTATAAGCGCCAATCATCCTGCAAAGATACCACGCATCGCAATTGAAATACGTGAAAGATCGACGGGGAAGTTTTGTTATGCAATTGGGGAGGATATCATCTAGAGAACAAACACCTTTAAAGCAGGTGTCACTGTATCTGGCTATAAATCTATCCAACCTTCTAGGTCATCCTTGCCGATACCTTCAGCAATTTGCTTCGGCTGTGTCAGCTAATTCTAACCCATTTCTAACACATATTTACTCTGTTTGATGGCCCTAACAGGTAAACCACTACTTCTACTTATGTATTCTATAGGATTATGACAATCACTAAAACTTAACACATAACATCCCAACCATGCATATTAATATGTTATAACGTACAATATTGATATTAAACTCTCAGATTACTAATATTAATACAATCAAGAGAGAGAGAGAGAGAGAGAGAGAGAGAGAGAGAGTTAATGATCCCATGAATTTAACAACTGTAAGCTTGGGCTCTGTTCATTAATGATCCCATGAAGGACAAAGAATATGAGCAATTGAGTGTCACTAGAGAGAGAGAGTTAGTTGATTAATGACCAACAACAATAGCATATGTATCTTAATGAAATTACACTACGAATGTGTCAACCTAAATTCAACTAAAAAGGGGAATTAAAGATTTAGGGTGATCAAGGATGAAATGTTACAAAACAAGGTGTAAATAAAAAGCAGCAAAGAAAAATGTCACTAACCACATTTGCTCTGAGTAATTTACAGACGCATACAGAGAGTTTTGAACCCACAACTTTCTTGAAAGTAGAAGAAGCGCCACTTGAGCAGGAGCTAAATGGCAAAAGAAGGTCAATCACCCATTGAAGTTTTAAATGGACAGGTTGCATAATAAAATAGGAAAATCCGATTGGTTGCAGAAATTTTGGATGTTTCAATCCCTTTTCCTAGGTTGATACTTCCTACCAACTAAATGAAAGCCGTTTCACTAGCAGAAGGCCTAGAACAGAAGGAAAGAAAACTGGAGACACACTAAGGAAAGAAACACAATTCAACACATTATAGAAGTAAGAATCTTTTTTTTTTTTTTATACATTTGGGGAAGGGGGGTCGAACCCAACACCTCCATTTTGGAGGCAGGGGCCATTATAGAAGTAAGAATCTTAGAGAGCAAAAGAATCAAACGGATGAAATTACCAAATACAGTTGGAAGTTTCACAAGCAAATAGTTAAAAGAATTCAACAGAAACAAAAGTAATTACCTTTCCCTACTTTTCTCCGCATCAAACGTTACCGTAGACAACGATCAGATTGCCACTAAACTATATAACAGCAATAAACAAATAAGTAAAATACCATGCGTGCATTGAGCTAACAATAATCAATCCCCCAGCGAAAGAAATCACACTAACACCATAACTCCATCAACATAATTAAATTAGCATACAAATCCCTGCAAATATTCTAATTTCTTAAACATAGTAAGCCATATAATCCCCAAATTATCCAAAACAAAACAAATTAAAACTATATTTGAAAAGAAAAAATCCTCAATGGGGAACTCAGTCCAGAGGGATTTCGACATCACCATCGGTGATCTCCTGCTGCAAGTCCTTGGGGTCTTTCCCGTCGACCGTACAACCTACGGACACGCATGTACCGAGGATCTCCTTGACGGTCCCAGAGAGGTCCTTGGCCATGGACCTGTGCTGCATGACCTTCGCGATCTCGATGACGTCGTCGAGGGAGATGTTCCCGTTATGCTTGATATTCTTCGTCTTCTTACGGTCGCGCTCGGGCTCCTTAAGTGCCTTGATAACGAGGGCGGCAGCGGAGGGGACAACGGAGACCTTGGCCTGACGGTTCTGGACCGTGAGCTTGACCGTGACGCGGAGGCCCTTCCAGTCCTTGGCAGTCTCCTTGGCTATGTCCTCTCCGATCTTCTTGGGGGAGAGACCGAGGGGGCCAATTTTGGGAGCCAGTGAACTCGCCGCGCCAACCTCGCCGCCAGTGACTCGGACGTACACATCCACGACCTGTGAAGGGTCAAACTTCGGCGGCATTGCGGCTTTGGTACGAGGAGGGCAAGGGTTTCGGAGAATCGACCGCGAGTGGGGAAATCATGAGAATTATAAAGAAGGTAGGGTTTTGCTCCCCAAGTTAAGAGATGAAATGTCTTTTGTGACCTTTGATAACGAGGAGTTTAAATTGTTTAATGCCTATTTTACCCATTTCTTGTGAATGTTGGATAGGCATTTTTGTCGTTTACATAAAGTAAATTTATTTATTTTTGATAAATAATTAAAGTAAATTTAAATTTAGATATATATGATAAAATTAAATACTAAATTTAGATCAACTATTTATAAAAAAGAAGTATTTTAGTTATAAAAAGATTTAACAAAATGAAATTTATAAACAGACGTAACTTGATGTAACACATTAAATTTACTTTTAATATATTAGATCTATAAAGTATATCTAACATAACATATTAAGCCAAGTCAGTTTGTGACTTTATTTTTATAGGATTTTCTTGTGACTGTAACACTTTTCTTTAAGTTCAAACTTTACAAAATTACATAAAATTACAAAAATCATAGAAATTAATATTTTAATAGATAATGCAAGTCAAATAATACTTGTATATAATTTATTTTTATCTATGTCATACTCTAAGCTTTAAACTTTGGACAATAACTTTTGAGGATTGCAAGTCTTTATTACTTACACTCTTGGTGAAATAATTGATGGGGTTCAATCTTTAAGCAAAATATTAAGTTGCATGCCACGAGACAATCCATTACATGTAGAGTTCGGCTTCCTTTCTGCCATGGAATAATAGGACTTGATCTATTATTAAGGGATGTTTGGGTAATGAGATCAGGAGTTTAAGGTACCCATAAAATAAAGTTAATTGGCTTCCCACTCCATCCAAAAACAAAAAGAAACTAAATCTTACCATTAGGGCTACAACTGAACTGAGTCAAGCTGAATTCGAACAAAGGTACTCTAGCTCAATTAGCATGTTTGCTTGTTCGAACTTGGCTTGAACTCAAATTTTCTTATTTGAACTTGGCTCGTTAACCATTGATGTTATTTGTATTGAACTTACGCTCGACTAAAAATAACTAAATGACTCGAACTCGTTTTTTTTTTTTCAAATTCTAATTATCATCTTTTGATTAATACAAAAAAGTTTTAAATTTTACAAGAAAAATCTAACCATTTAACTTTTCAACCAGATTGCTTTGATTAAAAAGTAAAGGAAATAAATTAGTATATAGAATAAATTAATTTATAGTTATAAAGTAAAGGAAATAATAAACTAAACCATTTAATGTATAGATAACACAATAAATCAAAAGTTCTAGTGGTGTAATATATTCCTACTAAATATAAGTTATGAATATATTATAGAGTATATTATTGAATATTATATTTACAGTGTATTACAAGCATATGATATAAGTATAATATATAAGTTCATGTTCATATATTACACTACAAAATATAATAATATGCAATTATAAATGATAAGTAATAGTTATAACTTTCAATATGTGTTATCATTTATTTCGTATAATGAGAATCATATTGTGTATAAGGTTAATGATATGATTACTTAATTAAAAAGAAATACCATCAACTGGAACTGTGATGCAGTGTTTGTAATAAGGAGAATCTATCTCCCACTTTATTTCTGAACTTATGCCTTACTATGTGGAGCTCTTTAAGTAAGACATTATCTATCTATGGTTAATTTGATCTATTGGAATGTTTAGTTCATTTTGGGATGATATTTTTATAAGCCACCTTATTCCGCTGAGATTATTGCATACTAGAATGCATTATATTAACTGTTATGAATGTGGGTATGTAACTATGTGTTGCATGTCCCAACATTTCAAGTCTCCATTACATCCCAAGCAGAGGTTGGGGGCATCATAGGTAACAGCACGCTCTGAGCGAGACCGTTTCCCCTCATTCTCTAGCGGGGTGGTAGTGAGCCTCTTTTTGTCCTGGAAGTTAACCGAATTCATTAAAAATGAATGGCCACTCACTCGAGAGTGGTCCGGCATTACCAAGACTCTATCAATGTTTGCCCTGGTCAAAATGGCCTCAGTCCAGACAACATCCTCGTTTGGCCTTACCTAAGCATAAATCATCTCGACACGGGATTGCTCTCGTTCAGACAAGGTAACAACAATCACTTTGTCATCAAGAACCTAACCCCAATTGGCACGAACCGGGAACTCAACCCTTTGCACTTCATGGCCAGGAAATTCTTAGCCCTGACCAAAGACAAAAAAGAACTTCTTCTACCATTGTTTGGCATTGGAATGATGACCCTCAAATTGTGCCAGGTGATCATGGGAACGCAATCAGAAGCTACAGATGTTGCCAACCGACACCCTAATCAAATGGGTGGCAAAAACTTATAGGTAGTTAAATCGGGATATTCCTCTCGGGTAGGCTCCAAAACCATCCTCCACGCAATAAAACATGAATGAGGATTCTCCAAGCACGAGAGTGAAGTTGAGTAGGCACCAACTTCAAGAAATCAAGAACGTCGAGCACGGGGTGACAAACAGGAAGCCTTAATCCATGTGCAAGTGAACAGGCGAGAAGGGAAACCTTCTCATCGAAGCGCTCCGCGTCAACAACACTGCAATAAGGAACTTCATGAATCAAGGAGTCAAAAATCCTGTAGGAATCCCTCAATTTGTTACGGTCGACAAAGGTGTAATGGAAGACTAACCAAAACCCTTATAATAAAGGACATCACGCTAGTGGAAGATTTAGGAGCCAACGAAGGAGCTCCACGAGAAGGAAGCCGTGTAGTGTTCCATTGAGCTATTTGCGCCGACGTGTAAAAAAGGGAAAAAAAGAAGAGTAGGGTTTCAACAAGAAACTATGAGATAACGAGGAAACAAGAAAGTTGGGAAACCAGTGTACGAGACGAGAAAGAAATAAGGATGAGAGGAGAAGGGGTATTTGTAAAAAAGAAACGGCGTGAAAGTTAAGCATTCAAGAAGGGAGCCAAACGGGCTGACAGCGACATCTTTACAAGTAGATTCCATGATCTAATGATGTGACCGAGCATTAATAGAGGAGCCGTTACAATTCCCCCAAAGTACGGGGACATCAACTACCAATCAGAGCTCGCAAACTTGAACTATTTGTAATTATCAAATTCTCGCGACTCCCACGTGATGAAAATTTGCAAGATAATTGGAGGACCCTTTCGGACCTCGATAAGATAGGTCTAATGATATGCGAGGCCTAGATGTCACGAGCCCAGTGACAAGTTAGTCGCCTAGGTATCGTGATTCATTATGAATCAATGTTATAAGCACCAGAATGATAAGGTGGCCCTACTGTTAAGGAGATGGCGAGAATCTCGCCTAGATCACCAAAAGGGGATAACTTCGTCATCCCCCATTGAAACTTCAAGAACCAATAATTAAAATCAAGATATTGAGTTATCAATTTGTTCTTATCAGCAAGGTGCTACGTCTATATAATTGACCAGAGATGGTGATTTCAGGTAACTTCAATCCTAGAGCCTTTATAACAATCCCATATTCGTATTTGCTAACTTAGGCATCATAGGTGCATTAGGAACACTGAACCGGCATCTTTCTTTGTCGCAAGTTGTTTGCCTTGGTGAATAGGATGTGAAACAAGTCTTCTACATATAGAATTTGATACACTAGTACAGTAAGAAGAGTTATAGTCATCATGGTATACTCTCTGTTACAAAGAGATAGTTTCCTACTTAGATACATAACCAGAAAACAGAGGAAATAATAAGGGCTAACTGCATACAGCATTCCTAGACTTCAACACTCGATTAATACGAGCTGTAGAACGAGTAACAGTCTTGGACAAGAACTCTTACGGACCATATTGCAATTGATATGTACTAAGTTGATCTTGTCATAACATGATGACCTGCTTCAAACTCACAAGTTGTCAATTCTTTAATTAACTAAATAAAAGCATATGCATTAAATATCAATAAAAATCAATCATGTAGCCATACCAAAATTTAAAAAAGAAAAAGAAAGAGAGAATATGACAAGAGAATCATGGTCAAGCTAATCCGATTATAAAAATAAAGATTAGGGATAACCATGTCTATAATAATATATATGTTAAGTTGTAAGTCAAGGGTAGCAAAATAATAAATAAATAAGTCAGACAAAATGGAATAACAATTGGATTAGTCAATATTAATTAATCCAAGGCATCTATATATTAGTTTGAAAATTATATACAGGCAAACGCATTTTAAAGTTGTTCGAAATAAAATAAAAAAAATCACAAATACTAGTCTGGCCTCAACATCATAATTAGTCAGCTCAACAGAGACTACAAGAAATGGGAGAAGTGATGGTGATTACACAGACAAATTGACAGTAGAAAATACACACAGACGAGAGGGCTGAGATGTATCAGACAAAATTAAATGGAGAAAATGAGAAATGCAATATGAAGAATCAAACAAAACAATTTATTAAAATTTGAGAAAAAAAAACTGAAGAAATTAGATTCTAAGAAAGAGTTGGATAGGAAAAATGAAAAAATATAATATAATTCCTAATTAGTTTCAAGTACTTTTGAGATCCACTCAGAAGATGATGAAGCATAGATTTAATTGGAGCCCTCATGATTGGAGCAGGCCTATAAGCAGAGATTAGGTTAGATAACCCAATGATACAACTTTTTGGATATTGAAACATTAATTGCGTCGCTGCTGATGAGAGGTCAATAAAGAAAGTTTACTATAGAATGTAACGTATGTACCTTTCCTTTGATGATCATGTGTTGTATGGTGGCATTGAGGTCTCCTACCATGGGTTGTAAGGTTATCGAGCGATGATCTGTATATACTCCTTGAAGGTTAGGAGTTTTCATCTTTGTTGGGACAAATATTTTCAAGCTGTTGCATTCAAATATTGTTATTGTCTCCAGGGACGGCCACTCAAAAGCATTAGCTTCGTTGCAAAAACACTCTAATTTTGGTAAATCCTTGAGTGAGAGGGAAGTCACTCGGGGAAATACAATCAACTCTCTTTCTTCTTCTCCTTCTTCTCCTCCTAATCCTTTTGCAAGGATTTTATCCATTTCAGAGCAGCACGAAACTTCCATTTTCTCTAATTTCACGAGAAGTTTAGCTACAGATGGCAAGAGTAAGTATTTCAAACTATAACAACTTGAGACATTTAGAGATTTCAAGTTACCGAAGCCTCTAATTTCTTGTGGATCTTTTTTCCATATATGCAATAGCTTCGGCAAAGAGGCTAAAATTAACCATGTCAAATTGTCGAAGACAAGGCTTTCCTCACCATGTAGTTCCTCCAGTTGAAATATCACTTCCAATAAATGACAAGCAGTTACAGAAAGTCCTTCTAGATTTTGTAAACTCTCAACCAAGTTGGGTTGGATAAGAGACCATATCTTTACTTGATTGTCAGTTTCTTCAGTCACACTTTGCTCTTGCTTAGTCAATGTAACCTATCAAAATATTAAAAACTGTTAACAAATACTACTTGAATAGAAAAAAGACATGAACAATTTGAAATAGGACTTTTTTTTACCATTATGAGATAGAGAACGAAAGAGAAGATCACATAACCCACAGCTAGTAGTAAGGTTTGTAATAAGATGTATATTGCATTGTGTCATTTCTTTGTAAAATGAAATTAAAGCATATAGTAATAAGGAAAATCCATGAATCAACTCATGAGAATTAAAACCTGGAATGCGTACACAATAAAAAGGTTGGCCAAATTGGTGGCTGAACTTTTTTAGCAAAACAAAAATGAAAGAAAATGTGAACAAAATGTGAACAAAGAGTTACAAACCTCTGTGCTGGCAGGATCATTTGGTATTTATCCATGATTGTAGTGTTTAGTTCGCCCTGCAGAGGAGCTTCCTTTGGATCTCTTGCTGATGCTTTGATCTGACACAACCACTGGTTTATAATTCTTGCGATATGGTACACATGACTCAAGGCATCCGCCAAGAAAATCAGGGGAATCTTGTACTACTAAGGAACCTTGGCCTCTTGAATCCAGTTTTGTGTCCATTTTCTTTAGTTTTCTTTGGCTCTGAGTTTCTGACCCAAATGTCTTCAATTTCGGAGAATGCCACAATCTGATGTAACGAAGTTTAGGGAGTACAATCATATATGTTTCCCTTTCTTCTCCAGCTTCGTTCTCTCTTTGAATAATATTTTCCATCAGATTGCTATCCGAAATATTTACTTCTTGAAGTTGTACAAGCAGCTTCGCAACAGAAATTGAAAACAAATATGTTAGATTATGGCAATCACTGATTCTAATTTCTTTCAGATTGTGGAAGCCTTGAAATCCTTGCGGAATATTCTTCCACACATGTGTCAATGCTGATAAATTGACTAAGTACAGAGTTGTCAATTGAGAAAGTGTACAGTCCTCTTTGACCTTTTGTCCTTCCAGATTAAATAGCACTTGTAGCGAATTGGACTTCTGAACCTCAAGTTCTTCTAAATTGGGTATCCAAGAAATGGTGTTGGATGAAAATAGTTTATGAGAGACGGATGTTACTTCAGTGCCAGATCCTTTTATCTGTCAAATTCACCAGTTTGAATATCATGAATAGGTAACAACTAAAAATAAATATCGAATGACTGATAAAAAAAAAATCATACCTCTTGATACAAGGATGTTTGGGTGGTAGATTGGGGATGCTCATCAACAGGATCCATTGCTTTACAAAAACCAATGAGCATTGGTAGAAGCAAGAGCCTCATTTTCTTCAATTTCGGCAAATTCATTTCAAAAAATGCCTTCTTACATTCTCCGCCTTCCAAAGAGAAAATTTGTTCGATATTTTTACAAAAATTTATGTCTAACTCTTGGAGTTGAACCAAACTGCTCACTATGGGCACTGAAAAGACATGCTTCAAACTCCCGCAATCACATAACCGAAGAGATCTTAGGTTGTTGAGGGCATCTCTACCACTAAAGGGCCTCTCCGAGACTTTGCTTTGATATATCTCTTTTAAATTAGCCAACTTGGTGAGCTTTAGTGACTCCAAGAGAGGGAAGGCAGCAGCATGTAGAGTGTCGTCTGGCCTAACATTGAGCAGATATTCTTCATCTTTTTATTCATAAACTTGAAGATCCTTCAAGCATGGAAAACCTTTTCGGTCTAAATCATGCAAAATATTTTTTGAGTTTTTTATATTCTTCAATAACAAAACTTGAGATTTATCCAATAGTGGAGCAATATCTGCCCGCTTTTCCACAATATCTCTGGCGTCACCATGGAGCACCAATTCATCTTCTGAAGTTGTATCAAGTTCTAGCCATTGAAATCTTGGTGCAATTCTTATCCTAAATTTCATCTTTTGGTTTTTCAAGTGCAAGTCTTGTTGCAAGAACTTTATACTTGGCAAAGAAATTTCTAAAGCCATCATTTGATGGGAATACGAGATTATTTCGGCAAGGCTTGCATTATCTGTTCCTCCTCCATTTTCTCCTGTAGATTTCCATTTATCAAATTCGTACACGTACAATTCTTCCAGTCGAGATAAACGAGATAGGACACCAGCTGCAATTCGCTCAAGAGAACGGCATCTCGACAGATCTAGCAACTTCAACTGACTAAGATTTCCTATTTCCTTCGGAACCTCTTCGATCTCAGAACCACAAAAGCTCAGCATTTCCAGTTTCTCAAGCGCTCCAATTGCCGACACATTTTTTAATAAGTTGTCAGAACAATACTCCAACTTCAACATTCTAAGGTTCTTAAGGACCTGAATTGATGGTGGCAATGATTCCAAAGACATTCTTTCCAAAGACAACACTCTTAGTTCCTTCATTCCATCAAACATATTAGGTGGGAGTGGAAAAGAGGAAGATGACAGTCGCAAAAGCTGAAGTCCAGAACAGTTCAACCCTTCAGGATGTTTTGTTGTTTTTCCAAGCATAAGAGAAATTGCGGCAACGCCTTCATATGTATCCTTTTGTGGCCATTCTTCAAGTCCAACATCACATCTGACCATAAAACCATGTTCATCTCTGGATGCAATTGATATGGCAACATCTCGTACAATATCATGCATTTTAATGAATTCTTTTTTCCTACTATCTATCAATAGATTTGATCTTTTAAGAATTTGAACAATTGCATGGACTCTTCGCCTTGCTTCTGCTATCGTATCAATGTTTGCAAACAACCTTCGTCCAACTCCGTATCTTACTAAATCCTCAATAGGTATATCATAATCTTCTGGAAACAAACAACATAGAAGGAAGCACGACTTGGCATCTTTAATTTTTAAATGAATGTAACTAAACTCTATGCTGGCATAGACCTCTGGATCTAGACCAGGGATATATTGTGGAATAGACTTTTTAAGTTGCTCAAGCGCGGCATCCCACTCATTTTCATTGCTATTGTCTTTCATAGCACTTGCAACAGTTGCAATAGCAATAGGTAAACATCCACATTCCTCTTCAACCATTTTGGCTTTCTTTTGTAGACTCGGGGTACCAATACATGAATCACCTACCATCTCTCTAAAAAAATTCCACGCTTCTTCTTTAGATAAGGGTTCGATTGGAAAAATCTTCTGAGTCTTCATTTGATTGCAAGTGTCTTCATTTCTTGATGTAAGCAAAATTTTCCAGCTATTATCTTTATCTCCATGAAGAATTCCAATAGCCTCGAGATCAAGTGGTTCCCAAACATCATCTAGTATTATTAGGACCTTCGTACTCTTCACCAGTCTTGAATGTAGTTGAGTTGCTCTTCCTGATAAAGACTCTTCATTAAGTTTCGGGCCTAGTCGCTCCGCAATTGCAGCTTGAATCTCCTTCAGGTTTGGATTTTGAGACACCACTGTAATTGCAACTTTATCAAATAAATTATCACCTTCTACTCTTTTGGCTATCTCTTTGGCCATTTCTGTCTTCCCGATGCCTCCCATACCACTTATCGCAATCATGTCCATCTTGTCATCCCTTAAAGCCTCCAAAACTTGGTTAATCTTTGTCTCTCTTGACTTGAATTTCTTAAAGCATCCATTGGATGTTGATGTTACTTCCAACGGAGGAGCAGGATTGAACACCCGATCATATTTTTCACCTTCTTGTAATAGCTCGTTTATGGCTTGAGTATTCTTTTGAGCTTTCTTACCTAAGGAGTAATGGGACGTCAGGTCTGGGCACCAGCCATTCAAGCACATCGTATCAGCATTAACATCTTCTTCAAGAAATTTCCGAAGCTCTTCAATTCTTATGTCCACATTTGTTTGCCATGTCGAAACTTCACGTGCGATTACTTCTTGATTCCAATTGGCTCCTTCAACGGATTTTTGCACGGCCTCCTTCTTTAAAAGTAGCTTATCATAATGCTCTTTTACTTTTGTGATGTTCTTCTTGTAGGAAATCATATAGCCAACATGTTTTACGAAAGGAGGAACCAAGTATTCTCCAATTTTTCCTGCAATTGACACCAAAATCTCCATTTTTTTCTTCTTTCTTTCATTCGTTCTCTGCTTCTTCTGCTTCTTCTTCTTTTTCACTTTTTGATTCTTTGGAAAATACATGAAATGTGAAATGAGATGGAGAAGATAAGTTCACAACTAAATACAAAAGGAAGAATAAAAAAATACTTCGAAACCAAATATCAATGAAAAACACAAACCAGATGCAATATAGTAAAAATTAATTTGCCTCCTGTTGCCCATTTACAAATAAAAACAACATAATACAGAAAAAAAAAACCTCAATTGTAAATTGAGACATAAAGATATGAATAAATGCCGAAATGAAGGAAACCACTAATTAGATATAAATGAAAGAAACGCAATTCTTTGCTTTGCAGGTATATATATATAGAAGGGATGCCTTCTAGCTAGCTAGTAACGATTTTGACCAATATTTGTAGTAAGTCAGAATATGAGACTGTGAACAAAAAGGATCATATATATTGGGCACATTAATGGGTGTAATCTGTGATGCTGGCGTTAACTAGAGGGTAGAAATTTAGAAATTCCAAACATTTTTGGATGCTCAAAATTGTATTAATTAAGATAGAATATATATAATCTTAATATCACTTAACCTTGTCATAGTTCATTTATATAATCATTTATATTGATTATATAAATATACACACAACAAAAATAGACTAAAGTCTTATGTTGTATTAACTTTAATATTATACTTTACTTTTGGATAAGAATTTGTGTCCAAGCTAATATTGCCAATACTGTAGAAAGAAGTATTTGACTAGCAGTGCTCGGTGGGAATCCACACCTTGCCCCCATGTCAGGAGTGGGCAAAAAATCCATCAACTCTGACTCTGGCCGACACCAGCTCTGATAAAATTGGAAGTTCAGAGTTAAAGTTGGAATCGGAGTTTCTGTGAAAAAAATGGTCAGAATCAAAGTCGGAGTTGATATCGGCTCCGACTTCCAAACTCATATCAACTCCGACTAGAACCATTTTTATTTTTTTTAAAAAAATTACATCTGATAGCGGCCCACATTGAAGTGCTATTAAATGAAATGACTTCATTTCATTTGAAGTCGAATGACTTTGTTTTAGTTTAAAATGGGGTTCAAAACACATGACCCATCTTCTCCCCTCACTTTCCTGAATCCCTTCTCAATGATAGTCTCCACTCCTTTTTGTTTCTTTGTGTGTTGTGACGTCGTCGCTCACACAGCCCCACTGTGGAAAGGTGTCTCTGGAGTGATGCCCTATGCACCTTCTCTTCTCTGTGTACTCTCTTTCTCCCTATGAAAGTCTCATTTTATTTATTCACTTGATTTTAAAGTTGCCTAGAGCTTAGATAGTTTTTTTTTTTTTTTTTTAGGGATTGAAGATTTGGGGACAGCTTCACCTCCCTCTTAAAATCACTCTTTGGCTTGCTAGTTGTTGTTTATAACACCTACAAGTATTGCGAATTTAAATTTATTGGTGAATTTGTAAATTCGGCAGAGTTGGTGAATTTTGTAAATTTGTGAATTTATTGAATTGCTATTATGTAAATTTGTGCATTTATAACACCTAAGATATCTCATATTAGCAACTGATTTGCTATCAGAATTTAGCGCTATATATAAAAGATATTTACCAACTGATATGCTATTAGGGCTATATATAAATTAAGACAATCTTTGTAATGTCATGCAGTGGGTACAAAACAAAATGAAAAGCCAAAAGTCAATACTCAAACATGATTAACAAGGATCGAATCTCACTGTGTCAATATTCAGTACATAGCCAATATTATTAATACTGTAACACAATTTCTCACGTTGGTCTATATCTCACCGTGTCAATATTATTCATACAACCAATAGTACTGTTGGTTATTGATTTTTATTCACACATGACACAACCAACACATTATTCACACAATCAATGGCCCAATAGTCTATATCTCACTATCTCACTATTTCATGTAGTGTTAATACCATCATATACACATTATTAACACAGTATATATAATTAGGCTATATATATTACTTTTGTGCAGGTTTACTAATTAGGCTATATTTCTTTCTAATTGAAACTTTCTTGAATCATGATGACTTCTTCTTTTCTTTTTTTCTTTTTTTTAAGTGAATATGGATATAGCTGCTACGCCTACTCAGGATGATCATACACAAAGTGATGCTTCAGTGCCTATGTTGACAACAAATACTTCCACTCCTAGATCACCCATATCTACAACTACTTTTTTTGCAAGTAGTTGAGTACTTGAAAATCACAAAGCTATTGCTAATGAATCGGAAGAAGTGGAGTGTGGTGATGGTCGACCACCACGACCTAATAAGAGAAGGTCATGGACATGGGACCATTTCACCAAAATTGACAATAATTGTGAGAATCGACAAGCAAGGTGCTACCATTGTAGTGATTGTTTTGGTTGTCATTCTAAGAAATAAGGCACGACAGCTTTGATAATACATTTGGATGGTTCTGTGCAGTATAAGATGCACAGGGGATTGGTGGCTAAAGATCAAAGGAAACTAAGTTATGAAACAATGACCGCCACGGATGGTATGAGCAGTAAAAAAGTGCCAATCCCTCATTATAGTGAGAAGAGAGTGAAGGAGTTGCTAGCCGCCATGATTATAATGGATGTGATGTCTTTTCTCACTATTGAGGTAAAAGGGTTTCGTAATTTTGTAGCTAATCAAGAGCCTTGATTTTTCATTCCTTCATGGTATATGGTAATGAGAAATTGTTTGAAGATACATGCAATTGAAAAGGCCATCATGAAGGATATGTTTATCAGCACTGAGCAAAGATTTTCGTTTACAACTGATACGTGGACGTCAATTCAGAACCTTAGTTATATGTGTATCACCCCACTTCATTGACAGTGAGTGGACATTGTATAAGTGAATTTTGGGATTGTGGATTCAAGATCACAAAAGTTCATCTATTGGAAAGGAGTTGGATGATTGTATGATCGATTGGAGAATTAAAAAATTCCTTACCATCACAGTTGACAATGCCAGTACCAACGACAACCCAATTGATTGCTTCAAACAGAACTGTATAGTCTCAAAAGATACAATTTGTGACTGTGAATTTATACATGTTAGATGTTGTGCTCATATAATCAATCTCATAGTCAATGAGAGTTTGCAATAAGTTAATGAGTTAATTATTAAGATCCGCAATATTGTCAAGTACATGAAGTCTTCCCCCAAAGGGTTGACAAGTTCAAGTCTTGTGTCGAACAACTAAAAATTCCATGTGATAGTATATTGACCTTGGACTTTTCCACTCAATGGAACTCGTCATATATGATGTTTGAAGTAGAAGAAATGTATCAGAGAGCCTTTGAGAGGATGGAGGTCGAAGATGGAATATCATACTTTGTCAGAGGACACAGCGGGGAGAAAAGGGCTCGGATTGCCAGACATTTGTAATTGAGATAATGTGAGGTACTTTGTTAAATTTTTAAAATTATTTTATGATACCACTATTTGCATATCTATTAGTTTATACCATATTGCAAACATGTACTTTTGGAGCTTTCTAAACTTTATGACCAATTGCAAAAGAGTTGTGAAAGTAATGTCAGGTTGTTAAATGGTATGACAATGGGGATGAAATCCAAGCATAATAAATATTTCAGAATGTCGAGAAGATAAATAGATTATTATTTTTGGGTGTAATTTTTTGTCCCCAATATAATTAGTTATTGTAGAGTTTTAGATTAGAGATGTCCTCGGTATGAGAAGGCTTACCAGCTCATTAGAGTATTAAAGAATGATATTGAGACCTTATATCACCATTACAACAACAATGGCCAGTCTTCAAGCGCAGGTGGGAGCTCCTCAAGACCAACAAACTCGACTGCTTCCTTAGATGACACACATGCTCTGAGTTGAACATTTTTTATACAAAGGTATTATCAAATCTGAAAATCAAGGAATATTATGCAATGTAAATATGAGGTTGAATGATATTTTATGGAGACTGTCGAGGCAACTAGTGATACATTCTAAATCTTAACTTGGTGGAAGGTTTATTCCACAAAGTTTCTAGTCCTTTCCTAAGTAGTCGAGATGTGTTCGTAATTCCTATCACTACGGTTGTCTCTAAGTCAACATTTAACACTGAAGGTCGTGTATTAGATGCATATCGGAATTAATTGGCTTTAAACTATTAAAGCCAGTTCTCTGCACACAGAACTGGCTAAGGTCAACGTCTATTAAACTAGATAGTGTTGATGATACAGAGAACTATAAGCTTTAGTCGAGTACCGTTAGACTTTTAGGCTTCATTTTTAAATGACTAATTTGCATTTGAATTGTTTAATTTTTTAACTTATAATTTTTATTTTTTTCTAGACCTATCTGTGAACCCCATAATACTTGAAAAGGACTAAGAAAGTTGCATTATGGGAGGGAGTCCGGTAGATGAATCATGAATGACATCATTAACTTTTACTATTAGTATTATCCTTTAGTTAGGTAGTGTAATGTCCAATTTTGTTTAATTTTCAAAAAAATGCATGATACTTGGAGTTGGAGTTGGTTACTTGTTTAATTTAATTATGATACTTTGTAACATTTGAATGGTTGTTCTTTCACTGGTTTGTAAGTTTTTAACTTTGGTTGTTAAATTGATAGGATTAGGGGAGGGAGTCATGAAGGGAGTTGTAACTTGTAACTTTATAATATGATAATATCCATCTACAGCTACAAATACTTATTAATGAGTGTATTCTTGTGTGATGTTTATTGTTTGCATTTTGCAAGGGTGTGCATTAAAATCTTGTTTTGTTGCTTGCATGATTATGTTTGAATGTTTGTGATTATATTATATTTATCTATATTTGATTTTTTTTTCTTTATTATAGATAGATTATAATAACATACTTTATAATTTATTGATGATGATGATGTGTTTTAATTTACATTATGGATTTAGGTGTTAATGTTTCCTTGTTTGTTTGTTGATTCTAATAATAATCATCTATTATTAATTATTATTATTTTTTGTTTCTATTAATCTTCTCAAATAATCATCTTTCTCTTTTGTGGAGTCTGAATAGGTAAGGTATGGGATTGTTGTTTTAAACTGACATGATATGTAATAAATTAGTAATGGAAACTAATAGAAGAGCCCATCATTGTATTAAAAATATGTGTAAACTCTGTAAAAAAATGAATATTAAAAATATACTACTTTTCCTTTATTTCCTTTTCTGAACCTTTTTCTTCCCTTTTTTTTTTTTTTTTAGTTTTTTTTTTTTTTGTGTTTATTTTGTTTCTCTCTCTTTCTCTAGACATCTGGGTCATGTTAATTGACCTCTTGTTCATTGATCTGAGATGTAGAAAAACAACTCTGCATGCAATGACTAGAGAGCAAGAGAATAATAGGATCGTGAAACCAATAGATTTGCAAATCAAAGAATTATTCTATAGAATAAAAAAAGGCATCAGCATATTGAGACAGAAAACATGTTGAAGAAACATCTAAGGGAAGACAAAAAAAAGTTTCTGAAGTTTGTGTGACTTACCTCGTATTCCTTCTTCGGACAACAGATCAGAAATAATGGCAAAGAAATTTATCAATGGATTGGAACAAAGTGATCATGGAGAGCATCAGATCAGAGATATTGAGCAAGTGTAGTTGAGATAAGAGTCACAAGTCTACTTATATGAGATGATGTTCTTTTCTTCATAGCCCTTTTTGACGTCCACCACACAAAGTAGGGTCTGTAAATTAGGTAGACACATTTATTTCTATGTAGACGCATTTATTTCATGCTTATCCGCCACATGCTAATGCAAAGTCTCATTTGGATATTTTAAAATACCTATAAATAATTATAAAATGATTTGAATTGAAATATTTTAATAGATTTTGAAACAAATAAGATAAAAAGTTGAATAAAAATATTATAAATTTAAAAATGGTTTAAATATTATTTTTGTTTTAAAATTTGAAAATTTTTTATTGTTTTTATGTTTTATTTAAAAATTTAAAAAAGTTGTATTGAATTTTGTATTTGAATAATGTTTAAGTAATGATTAGATGAAAAATAAAAAATCACAAAATTTAAAATTTAAAATTATTTTTTTAAATCACAACATCATTAAAAAATCACAATATCATTAAAACATCATTAAAAAATCACAACATCATTAAAAAATAATTTTTTCTTCATTATGTCAAAAAAAAAAAAACATAAAAACTACTGTCGGGAGAAATGCTCGAACCGATTATTCTCTCAAATCCTGTCGGGATCCCAAGTATTTCTCATTCTATTATTTAGGAGTGAAAATCGAAGGATCGGTTTCAGTTTCAGTCCGAAACTGAAACAACACCGATATCTTGAAATGGTGTGAATCTCGATCGAAACCAGCCGGTGAAGGGGGAGAAAACCATCTACATCGGTCTCAGCGTAAATCCGGTTGATTCATCGGCGTCTTCAGTGGCGACAGAGGTGGCTGTGATTTAAGAGAGAGAGCGAGAGAGAGAGAGATGGCGACAAAGGTGGTTGTGACTAGGTGCGCCGTGAGCCACTGAGAGAGAGACGTGTTGGGACCTCATCAAAAACCGCCCTAAAACAAGGTCCTAGGCATGCATGGACAACAAAGATCGGGTTACTTCCAAGATCAAGGCTAGCCAAGGCCAACTAAGGGCCAAGACATATCACAAGCCATATTGGCCATGCAAGACCATATCATTTATTTATCCTTATTTATTTTTAATTATATTTCAAGGGACCTATTGGGGGTTTCCACTTTGTAATCTCCATAAATAGGACCCTTAGGCATTTCATTTTATATCTTTGATCATTTGACATTTTTCCTTTGTGGAACGGTTTGGGTGTGTTCTTGAAGAACACTTTTCGGTGCTTAGCACTTGGGCTACTTGGGTGAAATTCGTGAATCCCTAGTAGAGGATCATCACCTTGCAATTCGTGAATAGGTGGTGATTCAATCTATCCTATTTCATCATTGTGCAATTCGTGAATCAATGGTGATTTATTTATCTATCCTTTTATCGATCTTTGTTTCATCATCTTGCAATTCATTGAATAGGTGTTGATTCAATTATCTTCTTGTGTTTATGTTTTCCATTCTATATTAAAAAATCCAAAAATAAATTGTTCTTATATTTTCGTGTTTGTTCTAATATTTTTCATCTTGTTCATCTTTACTTTCTTGCAAATCAAAGACATCCTAAGTCTCAATCTTAGTATTCTTTGATTTCTCAAAATACCCATATAAACCATAAAAAAGAGTCTTCATATTCCTTTGTTGAGTCCATTCATCTTTGTGCATTCTAGAATTGGTGTTGAAGTTATTCACCATTGTGTTCTTGAATGTGCATGCGTGTTCATCCATATTTTTCATCTATAGTGTTCATCCATAAATTTCCTTCCATCCATTTTGATCTTCCCACATACACTATTCGACCAATCCTAGTGTTTACCCTACTTTCCATAATTGTCATCACTACCATAATTAGCCTTATTCCACATTCCACCTAACCCTAGCCAAATACATATTCCCTCTTCATTCAAATTCAAATTCGGCCACTCTTGCCTTATTTGAATTTGACCTAGCCGTCCACCAATCTTTCTATACTAGTGTTTCCATAACTTGGAAACCCTAGTTGACCAAATCACACCACGTAGCCGGCCACCACACTATCCAAAGTCAAATCCCAAGATTTTAGGAAACTTTCTTAAAATCTCTCAACCTCCCAAGTTTGGCCAACCCTAGCCGCCCATCACCATCTTCCAAACCCTAAAACTTTCTTCTATCATCCAACCCTAAACCTAAACCCCAAAGTGACAACTAACCATATTTGTTCCTACAATCAAGGGATCACAATAACCACTCCCATATTCGGCTAACCCTAGCCACCCTTCATCCAACTTAACCCTAGACTCCCATAAGGTAATTCCTACCACTTAGGAATCCTTAACCCATCTTCCAATTAATCTAAATTTGAAATCCATCCCTTGCCTTAGCCAAACACCAACTTCCCAACAACTCCCATACCTCTTACCATTTAGAATCAACCCTAGCCACCTTACCCATCATCCCAAACCTATCTTCCAAATCCATATCCCTTGATTTAAGGAATTGTCAACCCATTGTCAATCCCTTAAACCTCTCCATCCCTACAATATCTCTAGCCAACCAAGACTTACCTCAATAGCCAAAACCGAATCTCAATCCCTCCAATCACTCAACTTCCTTAGAATCACTCCATTCCTAGAATCTCCCAAGTCAACCAAAGACTTCCCACCTCTTGCCATATTCAAATCATACCTTCCTTATCTTACCACAATCAAATCTCATCTTCCATATCCAATCCCTCAAACCACTCATTCCCTAGAACCACTCAAATCAATTAAAAGACTATCATCCTATCTTGCCATATTCAAATCTCATCTTCCATCTCCAAATCCCTAAACTCAAGGAACAACCCTAGACCCATTCAAACACAACTCATCTTCATCCTTAACCTAATTCCCATCTTTCCCAAAGTGACTCATCAATCAAGGAGTCCTAGCCTCATCCAACAACATCCTTCCAACCCTAACATCTCATCCTACACTCCAACCCTAAGCCAACTCTTCCAAATCTCGAAATTCCCCTTAGCCACCATTCAAACCCTAGCCCAACTTCATCATATCAACCCTAAACATCATCCAAAAGGGCCCAACATCAAGGGCAACCCATAAGCCGTTCCACATTGCATCAAACACGCATATTCGCCACTTAGATCACCCGAACTCATCATCATCATCATCATTTTCATCACTAAACACTATACCTTCATCAACCTAGGAACCCACCATTGCCATTATACGTGCAAGGCCAAGCAAGAAGGCTTGACACTCGGTCACCATCATCACCAAGGTGAGCTCGTGGACTTAGTGTTTAGGGACAGGACCGGGGTCCCTAACAAGACGGCTGCGTGCGCCATGAGGGAGAGAGAGAGAGATTGAGAGAAAGGTGGGGGTGGTACTGTGAATTGGTGTGAACTCAGAAAGGGGAAGAAAGAAATGAGGAAGAAGGGTGAATGCGTGTGTTTAAACCCTAGAAGGGTGAGTGCATTGTGACGCCGTTTCCTTTATATTTTTTTCAAACATTATGTCCTAGAATGACATCGTTTCACTTATTTAAGTGAAATGGTGTCGTTTTATATATGTATAATTAAAAACAAAAAAACATTTCAAGTATCAGTCGGTTCGACGGTCTGGTCCATGCTCAAACTGGGACCGAACCACTGAACATCGATTTTGGCCAAATTCAACTGCCGGCCAACAGGTTCTACGCTGGGTTTAGCCAGTTCGGAGCTTCGGCGGCCGACCTAAATAGGTCCCGGTCGGTTTTACGATTTATTGTACAACCCTACTATTATTCTCTCAAATCCTCTCTCATTGTCGACTCTCTCCCTCACGGGTTCTCTCTGTCAATTCAGACCCTCTCTCTTTTCTCTCTTTGTCTTATGTGCATCTTCTCTCTTCTTTTGGTTTTTCAAGTTTGTTTTTCAGTATTGGGCTTTTTTTTTTCCTTTCATTTCGTTGAAGCTGATTTTTTTTTTTTTTGCTTGTCTAATGTGCATGTGTTCATCTTCAGACTTGTGGTGTTCGATTGTGTTGATCAATTGCATCTTCAACTTCATAGGGGTCCAGATCTGAGTTGGAGTCTTGAATGACCCAAATAGTACCAATCTTGTCTCTTCATGGGATCGAGCCGCCCAAAAATAAATGATTCAAACATGCACCTTTTTAAAAGATTGGGAGAAAGAAACTTTGAAAAAGATAAGAAAAAGAAATAGAAAAAGCATGCACCTTTTCATTTGCTGGAGATCAACTCAGTCTCTCACAGCCTCAAAGGATCAGCATTTTTCAAAATAGCAAAAAAATAGCAAAATAAATTATGTTCAGTATTCACACACTGAAAGTTCATTTCCATAGGCATGCATGATTTTTTCCCTCCTCTCTTGTGAATTTTTCATCGCTTTACACAATCGAAAGAAAGAAAATGCAAATTCTTGATCTGAAAACTTTAGTTTTCCTACTCTTTGTTTGGGTCTTTTGAAAAAACAAAACTAAGAAGAAAAGAAGACTTCACTGAGGAATTGGGATATATGGCCAAATTCTTGTTGATCGAAGCTGATCGGTGACCACATGGGCATAGATGGAAGAAATAAAGTGCTACTATTCATTCTTGTTCATTGCCTGTTCATCCATCGATAGGCTATATAATATATATGGAGAGAATAAAGAAATGAGAAAAATCCACCACATTAATGGGAACAGTACTCACCCGGCCATCACATATATATTTATATTATAAGAAAGAATACAATGATGTGCTCATGATAAACAGACCAATTTGTAAATATGGCAATAATAGTTGTTGATCATAAATTATTATTGTATTTAAGGGAAATGCTAGGTAACCTGTTTTAGACTCCCGTTAATTGCTCCCGTCTAACGTGGGAAGGCCAAATGGCCTTTCTATTTTAATTGTTTTTTCCTTCTTCTCATTTCTCCCTCACCGAGCTCTCTCTCACTCCGCGTCTCCTCTGCCAGTAAAACCCCATTTCTCCATCTCCCTCCATCTCCCTCACCCAGTTGGTGCTCAGAAAATTATCAACCACGAAGACCAACTGCCATAGCCGAACCCACCAACACTCAAAAGACCAACTTCCCTAATTCCCCTCATTTAATCCTTCAACTTCCCAAAAGAGTCTCACTCTTCTTGCCTTAACCGAAACAAAGCCACAAATCACCAAAGCCACGTAGAATTCTTTGTACAGAAATCTCAAGGCCAGACCGAAAGTCCACCCATCCCAAATCATCTCACTCCTTCCCACTCAGCCAAATGTAACCCAACAATGAGTCTCAAAACTTCCCAGAAAACAAAACTTAAAAAAATAAAAAAAATAGGCATCTTACCTTAGAGAAGAACTAGATGGAGGGAGATGGAGAAATGGGTTTTACTGGGTAGGGGAGACGCGGAGTGAGAGAGAGCTGAGTGAGGGAGATGGAGGGATACGGGACAGGGGAGAAATGGGAAGAGGAAAGAATATATATATATAGAAAGGCCAGTTGGCCTTCCCACGTCAGATGAGATCAACTAACGGGAGCCCAAAACGGACTCCCTATATTTAAAGGATAAAACACATCAAAAAGTACTTTGTTTTGTATGGGGAATACGACACCGCACTTTGCAAAAGATGAGATCTTCAACATTAACTAATGACAAAGCATCCATCATATGTAATAATGGCTCATTAGTGATATAGCAGGATTACTTTTCTTCATAATTAATCTTAAAATAATATCTATATATAATAATAATATGTGTCATACTAATTTCCAATCTACACTAAGATAAAAAACATAAAAAACATTCAAGTGGGCATACATCCCTTTTGAATCGTAGGATTTTTCTTTTTTCTTTTTTAAATAAATTTACAATGATCTAACTTTTAAATCATGATATATGAATTTGAATCATTAAGAGTAAAGAACTATAAGATAATAATTTTTATAGCTAGGCTAAGGCTTTCGGCGCAGAGGAGAGAGAGAGAGTGTGCGCGCGCAAGGAAAACAAAAAATATTTTAGGGTTTTAATTTTTATGTATGAATGGTGTCGCATAGGATGGAGGGGCTACTAGGCTTGTTGGAAATGTGGGGGTTGATTGGGCTTCTGATGTTAAGTTTTGGACTTTTCATGTGAGAAAAAATACCACTTTAAAAATCGGTCTATCGAAAAACGTTATCCTAAAAAATAATAACTCTTTATTGAATTCTTATAAAAAATATTGTACTCTTGAAAAAATAAACTTTAATCTTGGGCAATAAGTTATTTTCTTCCGTTTTAAACTCTGTGATTATTGAATTTATTTGTTACATTTTAGTATTAGACATTATATAGCTTTTGTTTCTCAGAATTTTACACGTGATTAGTTACAAATTTAGAATTAAAAAGTGCTCCTATTTTATTAAAAAAAGTTATAAAAAATATACTTGTGCAAATCCATGACTTTTGAGGAGGGACACATGAATAAACAGTACCTTTTGTTCAAGGAATGTACAACAACTTTTGTTCATCCGTTTTTCTTTTGTTTATTTTTTTTCATGCCAATTTTAGCCTTCTGTTAATTAAGTTAGTGCATGTATTTCTTTGTAGTTTAGGGATATATTTGTCTTGTGCAGATGTTCAGAGGGTCGGCAGTTGTCTTTTTTTTTTCCCCCTTTCAATCTTCTCTCTTTCATCTAATCTCTTTCCTCTACATCTTCTCTTTCCTATTCTCTCTTAAAGCAAACTTTTTTTCTCTTCTTCTCTCTTCTCTAACCCCCTTGTGATAACAATTTGACTTTCCATCTTGCTCTTCTTTTTTTTTTTTTAAAAGAGGACAGAACTCTAATTTTATTGATTGCCCTCGCTTATGACAAAGGAATACCGTTAAAACAAAAAGGACTCTTGAGATTTACTATTTAACCAAAAAACTCAACCCAAATATCAAAAGCAATGAAAGCTGTAACAGACCATAGCAAATTGTAACAGAAAGATCAATACACCTCAACAACCAATAAACAACCCATCAACATCAAAAACCAAGAAAACATACTAAAGAAAGTTGAACCAATTACTAAATATTTTTAAAATAAGGGAAACCAAGCTTATCTGTCCCAATCAAACCCTTAAAAGAGGAGGAACTAGATCCATCTCAGTCTATGAACCTAGAAATCATACAAAGCCATTCGGATTTATCTTGAGAAGCTCATTCGGATTTATACTAAAGAAATCAGCTGGAGCATTTCCTTGCCTGAAAACATGATTGATTACAAACATCTTGCCGCTCAATAAAACCATCAATTCCTTCCAATAGTTTTCAAGATACCAAATAGAACATTTAGATCGTCGAAACCAATTAACCACAATTAAAGAATCCATCTCTATCTCTATTTTATCCAAACCATATAAATGGATTGTTCTCACTCCAAGAAGAAGTGCCATGAACTCAGCATTGTTATTTGTACCATGTTCAAGTGGAGAAGAGAAAGCAAAAACCAGATTACTTGCCTCATCCCACAATATGCCCCCTGCACCTGTCTTCCCTGGATTACCTCTACTACTTCCATCCACATTAAGCTTAAACCAACCATGTTGAGGTCTATGCCAATGAATAACTTGCATCCTCTTGCTTCAATGTACCTTTGGTTCAATATGCAAACCTTCTAACAACTTCTCATCTTGTACAAATAAAGGTTTAATGGCACGCAACTTGTTACTAATTTTTTTAAAAAAAAAGTTATAAAAAATTAACTTGTGTAAATCCATGACTTTTGAGGAGAGACACATGAATAAACAATAACTTTTGTTCAAGGAATGTACAACAACTTTTGTTCATCCGTTTTTCTTTCGCTTATTTTTTTTCATGCAAAGTTTTAGCCTTCTGTTAATTAAGTTAGTGCATGTGTTTCCATGTAGTTCAAGGATATATTTGTCTTGTGCAGATGTTTAGAGGGTTGGCAGCTGTAATTTTATTTTATTTTCTCTTTCAATCTTTTCTTTTTCATCTAATCTCTTTCCTCTACATCTTTTATTTCCTCTTCTGTCTGAAAGCAAACTTTCTTTCTCTTCTTCTTCTCTCTTCTCTGCATCTTCTCTCTTCTTTTAGTCTTCGTTTTCTATCTTCAAGTTTGTTTTTTCTAGTGTTGATTTTTTTTTTCCTTTCATTTCTTTGAAGTTGATTTTTTCAACTTGTCTAATGTGCATGTTTTCATCTTCAAGTTTGTGGTGTTCTGTTGATCGACTAGATTGTTGCTTTTTTTGGGTTGTATGATTTACAGATTTATGAAAAAATACATATTTTTTTTTCATGTTGTTGAAGATGATCCAAGATTTGATTTTGGATTTTTTATTTGCATGTTTTGATAGATCAGAAAATATATATTTATTTTTTATTTGGATGATTTTGTGAATCATGCTGGGTAGAGAAACGGTGGTGAGTAACAGAGGGGAGAGAAAGAAACGTTTTTGAGATATTTAGGGGGGTGTTGGCCAATGTTTTGAATACCATACCGGATGTCGTACTGGTCAAGACACTGGAACAAAATATTTCGGTACCGATACCGTTTCGTGTACCGTTTCGGGATAGTCGATATATGAATAAATTATATATAAATACATATATATATATATATATAAATTATAAATAGTCTAGTTTGAATTGAGGGTAAAAAAATGAGCTTGTAGTTTGAAAAAATAAAAAAAAATTAAAAGTCGAAATATTGGTTGGTACGGTCAATATTTGGTTCGGTACGAACTATATACAATACCTGTACCAGCTGGTATGGTATAGTTTTTGAAACAGTGGTGTCGGCATAGAGGAAAAGAACGGGAAACATAGACAAAGAAAGAAGAAATCAATTGGACTGTGCATCCCATATTAATATACCCTAGCCCCTAATCCCAATTAATTATTAATATATATATATATATATATATATATATATATATATATTTAGCTAGACTCCATCTGTTACACATGTGACTTTGAATTATTGACACCTCTTCCAAAAGATAGATTATGCATGCTTAGAAGAGAATTATGAATTATGCATTCCATGAATATCTGTTAAGCATCTTTATTTATTATCTCAAACGGCTTTCAAAAATTTGAGACTTTTAGCCTCATTTTTCAAGCACTCATGTTCTTCATATATTAACATATTATCTTTATCTAAAGAATTAGGCAGACGAAATGAAGAGTCAAGCAAAGATTTTAAATCCTTATTCTCCTGCTTTAAATCTTCTATTTTTTTATTAGACTTGTGAACGAGTCGATGAAGTACATAAATATTCTTGTTAAACTTTTCAACCTCACGAATTCTAAACTGCAATTGCTGGGAAAATGCTGATAAACTGTAAAAGGACAGAGTTGTCAATTGAGACAGTGTACAGTCCGCTTTGACCTTTTGCCATTGCAGATTAAATAGCGTTTGTAGTGTATCGGAATTCTGAACTTCAAGTACTTCTAAATTGCGGATCCATAAAAAGGTGTTGGATGAAAATAGTTTATGAGAGATAGATGTTACTTCAGTGCCAGATCCTTTTATCTGTCAAATTCATAAGTTCAAATATCATGAATTAGTGTCAAATCTAAATTATATATATATATATATATATATATATATATATATTTGTGTGTGTGTGTATTTGGGTATGTAAATATATAGCGTGGATTTTATTTTTTCCTCTTTCTTTTGTATTTTTCAGTTTCGAAAAGAGGTAGCAACCAATATAACTCAATGATTTGTTAATTAAAAATAAATATCGAACGACTTATAAAATTGCACATAACCAAAATGTAGACAGGAAGAGAGTGGAAAGGGAAAACAAAATCATACCTCTTGATATAAGGATGTTTGAGTGGTAGATTGGGGATGCTCATAAAAAAGATCCATTGCTTTACAAAAGCCATTGAGCCTTGGTAGTTCATAAAAACTCATTTTCTTCAATTTCGGCAAATTTATTTCAAAAAATGCCTTATGTTCTCCGCCTTCCAAAGAGAAAATTTGTTCTATATTTTGACAATCATTTGTGTAACTTTTGGAGTTGAACCAAACTGCTCGCTATGGGCACTGAAAAGACATGTTTCAAACTCCCGCAATAACTTAACTCAAGAGCTCTCAGGTTGTTAAAGGCACCTCTACTATTCCTTCAGCTCACACCTCCATCACCTTGCTTTGGTGTTTTGGTTTGCATCTTGGGGAAGCAAACTTAGTGTTTGGTAAGTTCAAAAGATCCTCCTCTCATTCCCGGGTTCAAGCTACACACACAAACAGAATTAACACAAGTTGGTTTCTGAAAATCCTGCTGCTGCCCTAATTTGAGTAGTGATTTTCAGCTTTGAATTTTCTCACATATTGCTTCTAAACCCATCATTTTCCCTCTCTTAGTTCTCATACGGCATAAAAAAGACAGCAGCAACACAGTTTCAACTTCAGAAATTTTCTGCAGCAGATTCTGTCATGATGTCTTCCAACCTCATTTGTTCTTAGATTTTTCATCAAATACTTGCTTAGTTAAGTTTATAATCAAGTGGAGGGAAGTTAGAAACAAGTAAAATTCGAGCAACCTATTGCTCGAAGGGGTGACAACTGACATGATTTTCTGCTCTGTTTGGTCTAGGATATCTCAGTTTCTACAGTGAATTTAGCTCTCTCATTTTCTCTCTTTGAGTTCCTTTTTAATTTATTTCAACCCTTCATTTTTGTGTGTCAAGTCCTTAGAAATCAGCGTGTAGTTGTGAGTTATATTCCCAAGCTAATAACCGAAGTAAACAACCAAAGATTTCACTCAAACTAGTAAGCTTTTCTCTTAAAATTTCTGCTTTACCAAGAGATGCATCAGTTAACTCTTCGCTGTTTTTATGCCATGTCTACACAAAAATGATGCTTCTTTCCAATTTTTCTTCAACACTACTATCCTTTGCTTGTGTAGTTGGGCTTATGGTTGAAGGAAAGGAGTTTTGAAGCAAGAATACAACCAAGTTGCTGGCTGTACACGTTAGTGCAGAAATTTTCTGCTATGCATTCTGTTTTAGTTCAGCCCATTTTCATTTCTATCTTCCATTTCTTCTTTCACTCGACTAAAGTTACTTATTTGTGTGATAAACTACTGAAAATCAAGGGCAAACCCAGCCATCAAGTGAACCATAGTTCTTCACACTCCCTTGCTCCAACAAGGTTACTAAAAGCTGTCAAACATCCATTTTGGTGAAATTTCCAGATTTTTTACAATTTATTTGTTCCCTTCAATTCCTAGAAATTATTTCCTATCATCTATACATTCTTAATCCATGGTTATGACCCATATTTAATGTATAAAACTCACTAGGCCCTTGTTGGACAGCAAGCATGTTATTAACAGGTTTATGAATTTCTTTATAATGCTTGAAATGTGGAGTTCAAATGGCTTGACAGTGCCAAGTATGGAAGTATAAAATGAAATTGTTGTACCTTGAAGAAATGAATGGTGAGAAGGATGGGGTGAAGTTGTATTGGATTAATTCTTGGTGGGCTAGTTTAATATGAAAGGTTGGAAGGATAGAGGTTTTGCCTTGGAGTTGATTTTGTCTAAGTGAAGAGGAAGTTAAGCAAAATGCTTTACTTCCTTCTTGGAATTAAAGTGAAGAACTAAGTAAGAATATAGTTAGGAAAGCTTAGTATGAAGTGGGTACTTACATGTTGATTTCATTTCATTGAATAGGATTTATTGAATTGCAAAAGGAACCAAAGGTTAAACTTGGAGGTAAGTAGCTATGATTATACTTCTCACACCATGTTTTTCTAATAGACTGCTCTCTTTTTCTTCAAATGCTTCTTTATAATGAAAATATAAATTTGTATAATGTATAAGCCTTTCTTAGTAGCCCATGTTGATTATCCTATTAATTATAAATGTGCGTATAAGTATGATGTAAAGCATTCACATTCAAGGTTGAGATCATGCAATTTATCATGTACGTGTTTTTTTTTTAAATCTAGTGATTTTCTTACTGTAAAGTTATAGCATGAAATGCATTATTTTTATGAAAGAAAATGTATACTTCATTAGACTGTATAAGATATTGAAAATGTTATGAAATGAAAAAGGAAAAGAAAAGGAAATTAAGATTTTATATATGAAAATGTGTAAGGGCCAATGATTGAATAATGATGGTACCAAAGAGAGGGCTATAGATTACAAGGCCGGACTGGTCCCATTGGTAGTGCAGCCAATTGAGACATCCTGATTGAAGAATTTCCAAGTCACGGGTTGAGTCAAGTCCAAAAGACTACTAATCCTAACGCATAGGGCAAAATAGTGTGTGCCAATGAAAGTGAAAATTGATTCAGAATGCTTAATTGACATGTTTTAGACTTGTATGACTTCAAAAAAAAAAAAAAAACTGATGTATGGTATTCTAACCATATGCTGTAACTGCTTATTGATTATTAGACTCACTTTTGTGTTTAATGTTTTAAATGTCCAAGTAACGATGAATATGAAGTTGAAGGTAATGACGGCCAACTTCAAGAAATCAAGAACGTCGCGCACGGGGGGACAAAAGGGAGGCCTCTGTTTGTGCGCAAGTGCATAGGCAGGAAGGGCAACCTTCTCACTGAAGCCCTCCACGTCAACAGTACTGCGACAAGGAACTTCAAATCACGGAGTCAAAATTCCCATACGAATCCCTCAATTTGTTAAGATTGATAGAGGTGTGATGGAAGACCAACCAAAGCCCTCATAATAAGGGATGTCACGCTAAGAAGAGGATTAAGGAGCCAATGAAGGAGCGCCACGAGAAGGAATTCGTGAGGTGTTCCGTTGAGCCATTTGCATCGACATGCGAAAAAGGGGAAAAACAAAGACTAGGGTTTCAATAGGAAACTATAGGATAGCGAGGAAACAAGAAAGTTAGGAAACCAAAGTATGTGAAGAGAAAGAAATAAGGATGAGAGGAGAAGGGGTATTTATAAAAAGAAATGGCGTGACGGTTAAGCATTCAAGAAGGGAGCCGAACGGGCTGATAATGGCATCATTATGGGCAGATCCCAAGATCTGATGACGTGACCGAGCATGAACAGAGGAGCCATTACAATTCCCCCAAAGTACGGGGACATGAGCTACCAATCAGAGCTCGCAAACTTGAACCGTTTGTAATTATCAAATTTCTGTCATGCCCACGTCACAAAAATTTGCGGGATAACTGGAGGAGCCTTTCAAATCTCGATAAGACGGGTTCAATGATATGCAAGGCCCATATGTCACAAGCCCAGTAGCGAGTTAGTAGCCTTGGTATCATGATTCGTTATGAATCAATGTTATAACCGCCAGAATGATAAGGTGGCCTTACTGTTAAGGAGATGGCGAGAATCTCGCCTAGATCACCTGAAGGGGATAACTTCATCATCGCCCACCCAAACTTTAGGAACCGACAAGTAAAATCAAGAGATTGAGTTATCAATTTGTTCTTATCAGCAAGGTGCTACGTCTATATAATAGACCAGAGATGGTGATTTCAGGTAACTTCAATCCTAGAGCCTTTATCATAGTCCCATATACGTATTTGCTAACTTAGGCATAGGAGCTGCATCAGGAACACTATACTGTCATCTTTCTTTGTCGCAGCTTGTTTGCCTCGATGAATAGGGTGTGAAACATGTCTTCAACATATACAATTTGATACACAAGTACAGTAAGAAGAGGTATAGTCATCACGGTATACTTGGACTCTATTACAAAAAAATAGTTTCCAACTTAGATACATAAACAGAAAATGAGGGAAATAATAAGGGAACAGCATAAAGCATTCATAGACTTTAACACTCAATTAGTACGAGCTATAGAACCAGTAACAATCTTGGACAAAGAACTCTTATGGACCATATTGCAATTGATCTGTACTAAGTTGATCTTTTCATAACACCTGCATGCTTCAAACTCACAAGTTGTCAATTCACTCATCTTCAATTAACTAAATAAAACATATGAATGTTAGCATGATAATATGCATTAAATATATATCAATAAAAATGAATCATGAGGCCATATCAAAAAAAAAAAAATGATAATATGACAAGAGAATCATGGTGAAGCTAATCCGATTATAAAAATAAAGAGAACAATTGGATTAGTCAATATTAGTGAAATAAACTAAATAACAGTAAGGCAAAAAGAAATAATAAATAAGCCATAAATTCTACGTAGGCAATATTATTAAACATATGCAATATTAATCCAAGGCATCTATAAGCTGTCATCAGCTCAAAGGAGACTACAAGAAATGGGAGAAGTGATGGTGATTTCATAGAAAAACTGACTAGAAAATACACACAAACGAGAGGGTTGAGATAAGACAAAATTAAAGGGAGAAAATGAGAAATGCAAAAAAAAAATTCAAACAAAACAATTTATTACAATTTGAGAAAAAAATAACCTAAAGTAATTAGATTCTAAGAAAGAGTTAGATTCTAATTAGTGTTAAGTACCTTCGAAATCTACTCAGAAGATGGTGAAGCATAGATTTCATTGGACCCCTCATCATTGGAGCTGGCCTATAAGCAGTGATAAGGTTAGATAACCCAATGATACAACTTTTTGGATATTGAAACATTAATTGCGTTGCTGGTGATGAATGTAACGTACGTACCTTTTCCTTTGATGATCATGTGTTGTATGGTGGCATTGAGGTCTCCTACCATGGGTTGTAAGGTTTTCGAGTAACCATCGTGTGTATATACTCCTTGTAGGTTAGGAGTTTTCATCTCTGTTGGGACAAACATCTTCAAGCTGTTGCATCTAACTATTTTTATTGTCTCCAGGGAAGACCACTCAAAAGCATTAGCTTCGTTGCAAAAGCACTCCAATTTTGGTAAACCCTTGAGTGAGAGGGAATTCATTCGGGGAAATACAATCACCTCTCTTTCTTCTTCATCTTCTCCTAATCCTTTTGCTAGGATTTCATCCATTTCCTTACAGTTCTTAACTTTCATTTTCTCTAATTTCACGAGAAGTTTAGCTACAGGTGGCGAGAATAAGTATTTCAAACTGTCACATCTATCAACTTCTAGAAATTCCAAGTTACAGAAGCCTCTAATTTCTTGTGGACCCTTCTTCCATATATGCAATAGCTTCGACAAAGAAGACAAACGTAACTTTGTCAAATTGTCGAAGACAAGGCTTTCCTCAACATGCAGTCCTTCCAGTTGAAATATCACTTCCAATAAATCACAAGTATATACATAAAGTTCTTCTAGATTTTGCAAAGTCTCAACTAGGTTGGGTTGGATAAAAGACCATATCTTTACTTGATTGTCAGTCTCTTCAGTCACACTTTGCTCTTGCTTAGTCAATGTAACCTATCAAAATATTAAAAATTGTTAACAAATACTACTTGAACATTTTGAAAAAGGACTTTTTTTTACCATTATGAGACAAAAGAATTAAGAATTGGAATGCATGTACATCAAAGGTTAGACACAAAAGGTCTTTATCTGGCTAAACTCTTCATGAATTTATCCTAAAAGAACAAAAGACAAGATCACATAACCCACAGCTGGTAGTAAGGTTTGCAATAACACGTATACTGCATCATGTCATTTCTTTGTAGAAAGATATTAAAGCATATAGTAATAAGGAAAATCCATGAATCAACTCATGAGAATTAAAAACTGGAATGCGTACACAATAAAAAGGTTTTTAGCAAAACAAAAATGAAAGAAAATGTGAACAAAGAGTTACAGACCTCTGTGGTGGCAGGATCATTTGGTATTTGTCCATGATGGTAGTGTTTAGTTTGTCCTACAGAGGAGCTTCCTTTGGATCTCTTGCTGATGCTTTGATCTGACACAACCATCGATTTATAATTCATGCGATGTGGTACACATGACTCAAGGCATCTGCCAAGAAAATCAGGGGAATCTCGTACTACTGAGGAACCTTGGCCTCTTGAATCCAGTTTTGTGTCCATTTTCTTTGGTTTTCTTCGGCTTTGAGTTTCTAACCCAAATGTCTTCAATTTCGGACAATTCTCCAAACGGATGCTTTTTATGGATGGCAATTTTGGGAATACAATAATATCTGTTTCCCTTTCTTCTCCAGCTTCTTCCTCTCTTTGAATAATATTTTCCATCAGTTCCATATAATGTATTTTTACTTTTTGAAGTTGACCAAGCAGTTTCGCAATAGAAGTTGAAAGCAAATATGTTAGATTATGGCAACTGCTGATGTTAATTTCCATCAGATTGTGAAAGCCTTGAAATCCTCGCGGAATATTCTTCCACACATGTGTCAATGCTGATAAACTATACAAGGACAAAGTTGTCAATTGAGAAAGTGTACAGTCCTCTTTGACCTTTTGTCCTTCCAGATTAAATAACACTTGTAGCCCATCTGAATGCTCAACTTCAAGCACTTCTAAATTGGGTATCCAAGAAATGGTGTTGGATGAAAATAGTTTATGAGAGACGGATGTTACTTCAATGCCAAATCCTTTTATCTGTGAAATTCACAAGTTCGAATATCATGAGTAAGTGTCAAATCTAAATTATATCATGAATAAGTTTGTGCGTGTGTGGGTATGTGTGTGTGCTCGCACAAATATCTAGCATGGATTTTATTTTTTTCTGTTCCTTTTGTATATTTTAGTTTCCTGAAACTGGAAAAAGAGGTAAATATCGGACAACTTATAAAATTGCGCACAACCAAAATGGAGACAGGAAAAGAGAGGAAAGGGAAAAAAATCATACCTCTTGATAAAAGGATGTTTGGGTGGTAGATTGGGGATGCTCATCAACAGGATCCTTTGCTTTACAAAAACCAACGAGAATTGGTAGAACCCAGAGCCTCATTTTCATCAATTTCCGCAAATTCATTTCAGAAATTACTTTCTTATGTTCTCCGCCCTCCAAAGAGAAAATTTGTTCTATATTTTTACAAAGTCTTATGTCTAACTCTTGGAGTTGAACCAAACTGCTCGCTATGGGCACTGAAAAGACATGTTTCAAACTCCCACACCCAAATAACTGAAGAGATCTGAGGTTGTTGAGGGCACCTATACTACTAAAGGGCCTTTCTGAGACTTTGCTATGATATATCTCTTTTAAATTAGCCAACAGAGCGAGCTTTAGTGACTCCAAGAGAGGGAAGGTAGCAACATGTAGAGTGTCGTCTGGTCTAGCATCGAGCAAATATTCTACATCTTCACATTGAGTAACTATAAGATCCTTCAAGCATGGAAAACCTTTTCGGTCTAAATCATGCAAAAGATTTTTTGAGTTTTTTATATTCTTCAATAACAAAACTTGAGATTTATCCAATAGTGGAGCAATATTCGCCCGCTTTTTCACAATATCTCCTGCATCACCTTCGAGTTCCAATTCGCCTTCTGGAAAATATCTGTTTTCTGAAACATACCTTGGTCCAATTCTTATCCTAAATTTCATCTTTTGATTTTTAAAGTGCAAGTCTTGTGGCAAGAACTCTATACTTGGCAGAGAAATTTCTAAAGCCATCATTTGATGGGAATACGGGATTATTTCGGCAAGGCTTGCATTATTTGTTCCTCCTCCATTTTCTCCTGTAGATTCCCAATTATCAAATTCATACGCATACAATTCTTCCAGTCGAGATAAATGAGATAGGACACCAGCTGCAATTCGTTTAAGACCACAACATCTTGAAAGATCTAGTAACTTCAGCTGTCTAAGATTTCCTATTTCCTTCGGAACCTCTTCAATCTTAGAACGACAAAAGCTCAGCATTTCTAGTTTCTCAAGCGCTCCAATTGCCGACACATTTTTTAATAAGTTGTCAGAACAGTACTCCAACTTCAACGTTCGAAGGTTCTTAAGGACCTGAATTGATGGTGGCAATGGTTCCAAAGACATTCTTTCCAAAGACAACACCCTTATTTCCTTCATTCCGTCAAACATATTAGGTGGGAGTGGAAAAAAGGAAGATGATAGTTGCAAAAGTTGAAGTCTAGGACAGTTCAACCCTTCAGGATGTTTTGTTGTTTTTCCAAGCATAAGAGAAATTGCGGCAAAGCCTTCATATGTATCCTTCTGTGGCCATTCTTCAAGTGCAACATCACATCTGACCATAAAACCATGTTCATCTCTAGATGCAATTGATATGGCAACATCTCGTACAACATCATGCATTTTAATGAATGCTTTTTTCCCACTATCTAGCAGTAGATTTGATCTTTTAAGATTATGAACAATTGAATGGACTCTTCGCCTAGCTTCTGCTATTGTATCAATGTTTGCAAACAACCTTCGTCCAACTCCATATCTTACTAAATCTTCAATAGGTATATCATAATCTTCTGGAAACAAACAACATAGAAGGAAGCACGACTTGGCATCTTCACTTTTTAAATGAATGTAACTGAATTCTATGCTGGCATAGACCTTTGGATGCAGACCAGAGATATATTGTGGAATAGACTTTTTAAGCTGCTCAAGGGTGGCATCCCACTCATTTTCGTTGCTATTGTTTCTCATAGCACTTCCAACAGTTGCAATAGCAATAGGTAAACGTCCACATTCCTCTTCAACCATTTTGGCTTTCAGTTGTAGACTCGGGGTACCAATACATGAATCCCCTGCCATCTCTCTAAAAAAATTCCATGCTTCTTCTTTAGATAAGGGTTCAATTGAAAAAATCTTCTGAGTCTTCATTTGATTGCAAGTGTCTTCATTTCTTGAGGTAAGCAAAATTTTCCAACTATTATCTTTATCTCGATGAAGAATTCCAATAAGCTCAAGATCAAGTGGTTCCCAAACATCATCCAATATTATAAGGACCTTCGTACTCTTCACTAGTCTTAAAAGTAGTTGAGTTGCTCTTCCTGATAAAGACTCTTCATTAAGTTTCGGGCCTAGTCGCTCCGCAATTGCGGCTTGAATCTCCTTCAGGTTTGGATTTTGAGACACCACTGCTATTGCAACTTTATCAAATAAATTATCACCTTTTACTCTTTTAGCTATCTCTTTGGCCATTTCTGTCTTCCCGATGCCTCCCATACCACATATCGCAATCATGCCCATCTTGTCATCCCTTAGAGCCTCCAAAACTTGGTTAATCTTTGTCTTTCTTGACTCAAAATTCTTAAAGCGTCCATTAGATGTTGATTCTACTTCCAATGGAGGAGCACGAATGAACACCTGATCATATTTTTCACCTTCTTGTAATAGCTTGATCATGGCTTGAGTATTCTTTTGAGCTTTCTTACCTAAGGAGTAACGAAACTTTAGGTCTGGGCACCACCCGTTCAAGCACATCGTATTAGCATTAACATCTTCTTCAAGGAATTTCCGAAGCTCTTCAATTCTTATGTCCACATTTGTTTGCCATGTCTGAACTTCATGTGTGATTACTTCTTGATTCCAATTGGCTCCTTCAACGGATAGTTGCACGGCCTCCTTCTTTAAAAGTAGCTTCTGATAATGCTCTTTTACTTTCATGATGTTCTTCTTGTAGGAAATCAGATAGCCAACATGTTCTCTGAAAGGAGGAACCAAGTATTCTACAATTTTTTCGACAATTGACGCCACAATCTCCATATCTTTTTCTACTTTCTTTTGTTCGTTCTCTACTTTTGCAATTGTTTGTTTTCCTTTTTTCACTTTTGATTTTCTGGTAAATACATGAAATGTGAAATGAGATGGAGAATGATAAGTTCACAACTAATTAATTGAAAAGTAAGAATAAAAATATTTCGAAACCAATATCAATGAAAAACACTAACTAGACGCAAAATAGTAAAAATTAATTTGCCTCCTGCTACCCATTTACAGATAAAAAAAAACATAATACAGAAAAAAAGTCAATAGTAAATTGAGACAAAAAGATATGAATGAATACTGAAATGAAGGAAATCACTAATTAGAGGTAAATGAAAGAAACAAAATTCTTTTCTTTGCATGTATATATAGAAGGGATGCCTTCTAGCTAGTAATGATTTTGACCAATATTTGTAGCAAGTCCAAATATGAGACTCTGAACAAAAAGGATCATATATATTGGGCACATTAATGGGTATAATTTGTGATATTGACATTAGCTAGAGGGTAGAAATTTAGAAATTCCAAACATTTTTGGATGCACAACATTATATTAATTAAAATAGAATATATATTTATATATATATATATATTGTCTTAATACAACTTAAATCTCAATATCACTTAACCTGTCATAGTTCATTTATATAATCATTTATATTGATTATATAAATATACACACAACAAAAATAGACTAAAATCTATGTTGTATTACCTTTAATATTATACTTTACTTTTGGATAAGAATTTGTGTCCAAGCTGCTATTGCGAATACTGTACAAAGAACCAACGTGATCAATTTTTCCTGATTTCCTCTTTCACTTGTATCATGCTATATAGTCATACTTGCCATTTTATACATTACCATATTTACTTTCCATTTTGTACATTGCCATTTTTACTCTTGTAAAGCTATACTATTCTATTTAAATGAAATGTAGTAGAAGGAGAAGGCAAGTTGGCCTCTTGATTCTTACCATTTTTCCCATTTAGTTTTTGGTTTCTTACATTGATATCTATCCCGACTTCCGAACAACGAATCTGACCTTTTTATTTTTTTTAAAAAAATACATTTGATAGCGGCCCACAATGAAGTGCTATTGAATGAAACAACACCATTCCATTTCAAGTGGAACGACGTCGTTTTAGTCTGAAATGGGGTCCAAAACACAGGACCCCTCTTCTCCCCCTCACTTTCTTGAATCCCTTCTCAGTGATAGTCTCCTTTCCTCTTTATTTCTTTGTGTATTGTGATGATGTCGCTCACACAACCACCACACTGTGGAAAGGTCTTTGTGGCATGATGCCCCATGAACCTTCTCTTTTCTTTGTACTCTCTTTTGCCCTATGAAGTCTCATTTTATTTATTCACTTGATTTTAAAGTTTCCTAGGGTTTGATAGTTTTTTTATTTTTAGGGATTGAAGATTTGGGGACAGCTTCACCTCCCTCTTAAAATCGCACCGTGGCTTGCTAATTGTTGTTTATAATACCTACGGGTATTGCAAATTTAAATTTGTTGGTGAATTTGTAAATTCGGAAAAGTTGGTGAATTTGTAAATTTGTGAATTTATTGAATTTCTATTATGTAAATTTGTGCTTTTATAACACTTGAGATATCCCATATCAGCAACTGATCTGCTATGAGGGCTATATATAAAATATATTTACCAACTGATTTGCTATTAGGGCTATATATCAATTAACCAACTGATCAAAGATATTTACCAACTTTTTCTAATCAAAGATACTTACCAACTAATGTGCGATTACGGCTATATAAAAATTAAGGCAATCTTTGTAATGGCATGCAGTGGGTACAAAACAAAATGAAAAGCCAAAAGTCAGTACTCAAACATGTTTAACAAGGATCGAATCTCTGAAAATCCATGGCGATACGTGTATGCGAAGTTGAATGCTCTGACGATTCAGGGCGATTTCGTGTAACTGTCTATAACTGATTTTCATCGTGGTTCTAGTTGATACTTCACTCTGTGTATGAGAGTGTCTTTCTCTCTTAATGAGAGTCTTTTATAATTGAAGTATTTGGGTTTGAGTTTCAGTTTCGTAATTCATAATTGTTTTGTTGCTTGGTCATTGATTTTTCATCACAATGGTGGAAGTTATTTCTGAGAGGTGGAAGGAATTGTCCTTATCTGAACATGAGAAAACAACGGTCAATTTATGTGATCGTTGGGACTCAAACAAAACATTTGCTATGGACCAATGTTTCCTTTTCAAACTTCTCACTGGGAAGTTTTACAATAAAGAGGCCTTCAAGACAATTATGCAAAATTTATGGTGCCCCTCGAATGGGTTCAGAGTTTATGATATGGGTGATAATTTATTCTTGGCTTCCTTTGCAAAACAGGGAGAGAAGGAGCGTATTATGAATAATGGCCCATGGATGTTCAGTAACAATTTGGTGGTATTAGCAGAGTATGATGGTTCGTTACAGGTCTCTAAGATCCCTCTATCTATGGCTTCCTTCTGGGTACGTTTCTATGATCTTCCAATGGATGGGATGAATGCAAGAGTAGTACAGAAGATTGTAGAGACTTTGGGGCTAGTGGAGGATATCAATTTAAAAGAGTCTCAGACTAGGTGGGGAGAATTTGTATGGGTAAGGATCTCTTTGGATATTCATTAACCTTTACCGTGTGGTAAGAGAGTCACTATGGGAAGCCAAGATTTCGTATGGATCCATTTTAAATATGATAGGCTACCACAGTTCTGCTACTGCTGTGGTTTACTTGGGCATGGTGATTGTGACTGTTTGCTATGGAATAAAAACAAGGAGAAGTTTGAAGCTGATGGATTTCCATATGGCCCTTGGCTACTGGTTGGAGGGGCATTACCTCGTAGTAGACCAAGAGGTGAATTTAAACAAAATATGATTGAAGGTTCTCTGTCTGGTAAGGCGCTGCTTGTTGCACATGGTGATTCTCCATCTCCAGCGAAGTCCTTGGTGGGTTTGAGTTCCTCTGTTCCTCCATCACCAGTGGTTTCTGAAGGGAAGCAGTTACATGATGTCCCTAAACCGTCGCACTAAACTGATTTAGTAGAAAAAGGATCAGGGCCTAACTCAGGTTAAGTGGGCCTCGTTCGGAGCCCAGCCCAGCGTTTACAAATGAAGCCTTAGCAGAAGTTTCTTTCTGTGTTACATCGAATTCACGAAAGGGTAAAGGGAAACTTGAGCATCTGGGCGAACAGGTTCAACAACGGGTTTCTCGGCAATCATCGGTGGTTCCATCCAAACGGCACCATAGTCACGGTGAGTCTTCCTCCCTAACCTAGGTTGCTTTGAGTCATGTTAAGAAATTGAAGTGCATTGACGAGGAAGATATGGTAGAGGTTCCAGTTATATCAGCGGAGGCTGAGATTCAGCCCCGCCGATCGCCATAAGAATTATGAGATGGAACTCCCAAGGGCTTGGGAACCCTCGAGGAGTTCGTGTCCTCCAAGATTTAATTCGGAGGGAAGATCTTGACGCAATCTTTGTTATGGAGACTCACTATGATGTTCGATGTATGGAAAGGCTTAAGTTTCTTCTGGGGTTATCTTGTTTTCTTGCGGTGGCTATTAATGGACATAGTGGTGGCCTCTGTCTCTTTTGGTGAAGTGAGGTAAATCTTGTTTTACATTCATAATCTAAATTTCACTTTTATGTATGTGTTTCGGATCCTATTATTTCAAGTACTTGGAGACTATGGATAGAGGTTGTCATAGATTATTGCTAGCTGAAAAGTATTGATACTATGGGACCAAGTTTCACATGGAGTAATTTGAGGGAAGGGGGAGATTTAATACAAGAAAGGCTGGATTGGTTCACTAGCTGTTTGCTTTTGAATACTATGGATAGGGGTTGTCATATGTCTAATTCTGCCCATCTATTTAGATTTGAGGCCATGTGGGTAGGTTCTAGGGAATGTGAGACAACTATTGAGGAAGCTTGGGACTTATATAGGACATCACCTCTAGTTGAATCATTGAGACACTGTGGACATAGTTTAAGGGTTTGGAGTCGTAGTCACTTTGGAAATATACAGAGAGACTTGGATGCTAAGCGTAGGGAATTTGCCCTACTTCAAGCCCCTCCCACTCGATCCCACCAAGTTATCTGTAAAGTGAAGAAGGATATTAATTTCTTGCTGGAAAAGGAGGAGCTGATGTGGAGGCGGAGGTCTAAAGTGCATTGGTTGGGAGCTGGAGATCAGAATACGAAGTTCTTTCACTATAAAGCCTCCCAGCGATGTAGAAGGAATTTGATACATTGTCTTAAGGATGATGCTGGCAGATTATATGAAGATAATAATTTGTTTCCTTTGGTGACCCATTACTTTGCCGATTTATTTAAGTCTAATAATCCCATTGATGTTGATGTTGTTTCAAGTTCTGTGCAGCAATCGGTGTTGGATTCTATGAATGCTGATCTAACGAGGCCTTTTAATGATGTCGAGCTTAGAAGTGCATTATTTCAAATGCAAGCTCAAAAGGCACCGGGCTCGGATGGAATGCTGCCATTATTTTTCCAAAAATATTGGCATGTGGTGCGTGAGAAAGTAGTTAATACGGTGTTACAAGTCTTAAACTCAGGGATTATGCCTACTGATTTGAATTTGACCCATATTGTGTTGATTCCTAAGAAAAGACAGTCTGTGCATATTAAGGACTATAGACCCATTAGTTTACGTAATGTGGTTTATAAGATCATTGCTAAGGTCCTAGCTAACTGTTTGAAGCTTATTTTGCCATATATTATCTCACCTTCTCAATGTGCATTTATCCTGGATCGTCTTATTACGGACAATGTTTTGGAGGCTTATGACACGGTGGATGCTATATGGAGAAGAAAAAGGGGAAGAACTGGTTGCATGTCGATTAAACTTGATATGAGTAAGGCTTATAACCGGATGGAATGGACTTTTTTGGAGAAGATTTTGTCTAAAATGCAATTTGCTCCTACTTTTATTTGGTTGCTTATGATGTGTATTTCTACTGCCTCTTATAAGGTTCTTATTAATGGAGTTCCTTCGGATATAATTACCCCCACTCGTGGTTTACGACAAGGCTGTCCACTCTCTCCATACTTATTTGTTTTATGTGCTGAGGCTTTGTTATCATTGTTGCAGCAAGCTGAAACAAGTCATTTAATAAGAGGGGTTCATGTTTGCAATAGAGCTCCATGGATTAATCATTTGTTTTTTACTGATAACAATATTATTTTTTTGTAGAGCTACAGTGGCTGAGAATGTGCATTTGCAGAACATTTTGTCTCTTTATGGAGCTGCATCAGGGCAATTGTTGAATAAAGAGAAAACAGAGTTACTGTTTAGTCGGAATGTGGATGAGGGAGTAAGGAATGCCCTTAAGGAGCTTTGGGGAGTTGTTGCTATTCAATCTCATGATAGATATCTTGGATTACCCTCCTTTGTGGGTAGATCAAAACTTAATACTTTTCGAGATATTAAATATAAGGTATGGGCTAAGTTACAAGGCTGGAAGAAGAAGCTTATGTCACAGGTAGGTAATGAAATCTTGATCAAAGCAGTGGTTCAAGCCATTCCCACATTTGCGATGAGTTACTTCAAAATTCCAAAAGGCTTGTGTAGTGAGTTGGAGGGGTTGATTGCTCCATTTTGGTGGGGATAAAGAGATCAACAGAGGAGGATCCATTGGATGAGCTGAAAATGTTTATGTAGATCCAAATTTTCTGGTGGGATGAGTTTTCTAGATTTGGAAGCATTTAATTTGGCCCTTTTAGCAAAACAAGGATGGCGTTTGCAATCCCAAAATAGCTCTTTGTTTTTCCTAGTTTTCAAAGCAAAATACTTTCCACATAATGATTTCTTATCATTTTCTATTGGCACTAATCCTCTTATATGTGGTGTAGTATTTTTGAGACTAAACCTGTTATTCAGTATGGCCATTTGTGGCTCATTGCAAGTGGTGAACAAGTGAAGATTTGGAGGGATAATTGGTTGTCGGGCTGTCCTAACCGGAGAGTTATCACTGCTTGTAATGGTACTGATGTTGATGCATGCGTTAGAGATTTATTGGACTCTTCAAGGCCGGGTAGATGGATGACAAAATTAGTACATAAGTTATTTCTCCCTTTTGAAGCTATGGAGATACTTAAAATTCCTTTATTTCCTCACAATATTGCTGATAAAATGGTATGGGGATGTACTCGAAATGGCCACTTTAGTGTGAGATCAGCCTATCATTTAGTACTTCAGCTGAGGAGGGCTACTGCTACTGAAAGCAGTTCCCATGTAGGCTTGACTACTGGATTTTGGAGGAATGTTTGGCATTTGAATCTTCCTAATAAAGTTAACAACTTTTGTGGAAAGCATGTAATAATGGCTTACCCACAAAGAGTCAGTTGCACTACCATTGAATAATAGACTCTGCTGTGTGTGATCTTTGCCATGTGTTTTCTGAAGATATTTATCATATTCTCTGCAATTGTCCTAACAGTTCTGGTGTGTGGGGAAAATATTTTGAAAAGCACTTTCATCTTTTGCACACTCACTCTTAGTTTGATAGTTTGGTTGGGGCAATTATGGATCTTAATGATCCAACTGCTATCTCCTGTTTTGCTGTTATTTCTTGGGGTATTTGGAAACATAGGAATCTAAAGATTTTTCAGAATTCAGAAGATTCAGTTTATGATGTGGTTAAAAATTGCTTTTCTATGTTGAATGTTTTTGTTGGCTCGGCAATGCTTGAAAATTCCACAATCCCAAACTTTGCTGTGTTGGAAACCTCCACTAATTGGGCAGCTAAAGTTAAACTTTGATGGGGCCATTTTTTATCAAGAATTAAAATCTGGAGTTTGTTCTGTATTGAGGGATGATAAAGGAAGTATGATCATGGCCATGTCTAGGACGGAAGAAGGTATACTGTTGGTAGAAGATATTGAGGCTTTAGTAGCTTTAAGAGCCTTACAACTTATTTCTCATTTGGAAATTTCCCATTTGATTGTGTAAGGAGATTCACTTATTGTAGTTGAAGCCATCCAATCATCAATTGTTCAGGAGTTTAGTTTCAGCCCTATTATTAGGGAGATCCAGCTTTTGTTGTCTTCTTTCCAATCTTATGATGTTTTACATGTTGGACGGCAAGGAAATGAGACGCCACATAAACTGGCCAGGCCAAGGAATGTGCAGGATACTCTTCAATTATGGTTTCATCCTCCTGAATTTATTCAAGCTAGTCTAGAAGTAGATGCTGGAAATTGCCTACGGGCTTAATGTACTTTTTAAGTAAGTTTGTATTCATGCATTATGATACACTTTGTTTTCTTCATAATGAAGGAAGTATCATTTGATTCTCAAAAAAAAAAAAACAAGGATCGAATCTCACTGTGTCAGTATTCAGTACACAACCAATATTAACACTGTAACACAAATTCTCCCATTAGTCTGTATCTCATCATGCCAATATTATTCACATAGCCAATAGTGTTGGCTATTGATTTTTGTTTGCACGACACAACCAACACATTCATACAGACAATGGCCCAATAGTCAGTATCTCACCATCTCACTATGTCATGCAGTGTTAATACCATCATATTAACACATTATTAACAAAGTGTATATAATTAGGCTATATATATTGTTTTTGTGCAGGTTTACTAATTAGGCTATATTTCTTTCTAATTGAAACTTTCATGAATCATGATGACTCGTTCTTGTTTCTTTTTTCCCCAAGTGGATATGAATATGGATGCTACACTTACTCAGGACGATCATACACAAGGTGATGCTTCAGTGCCTATGCCAACGACAGGTACTTCCACCCCTAGACCCACATCTGCAACTACTTTTTGTGCAAGTAGTCGAGTACGTGAAAATCATGAACCTATTGCTAATGAATCAGAAGAAGTGGAGCGTGGTGATAGTCGACCACCACAGCCTAGTAAGAGAAGGTCATGGACATGGGACCATTTCATCAAAATTGACAATGATTGTGAGAATCCGCAAGCAAGGTACCACCATTGTAATGATTGTTTTGGTTGTCATTCTAAGAAGTAAGGCACGACAGCTTTGATAGTACATTTGAATTGTTTTGTTGGGTATAAGATACACAAGGGATTGGTGGCTAAAGATCAAAGCAAGCTAAGTTATGAAACTATGACCACCACAGATGGTATTAGCAGTAAAAAACTCTCAATCCCTAATTACAGTGAGAAAAGAGTAAAGGAGTTGCTAGCAGCCATGATTATAACAGATGAGAAGTATTTTCTCACTATTGAGGGAAAATGGTTTTGTAATTTTGTAGCTAATCTAGAGCTCTAATCTTCCATTCCTTCACGGTATACGGTCATGAGAGATTGTTTGAAAATGCATGCAATTGAGAAGGCCATCATGAAGGATATGTTTATCAACACTGAGCAAAGAACTTCATTTACAGTTGATATGTGGATGTCAATTCAGAACCTTAGTTATATGTGTATCACCCCACTTCATTGACAGTGAGTAAACATTGCATAAGGAAATTTTGGGATTTAAACGGATTCAAGATCACAAAAGTTCATCTATTGGAAAAGAGTTGGATGATTGTATGACCGATTGGGGAATTAAAAAACCCCTTACCATCACAGTTGACAATGCCAGTACCAATGACAACGCAATTCATTGGTTGAAACAGTCTCAAAAGACAAAATTCATGACCACGAATTTATACATGTTAGATGTTGTGCTCACATTATCAATCTCATAGTCAATGAGGGTCTAAAATAAGTTCATGAGTTATTTATTAGAGTCCGCAATATTTTCAAGTACATGAAGTCTTCCCCTAAAGGGTTGACAAGTTCAAGTCTTATGTCGAATAACTAAAAATTCCAATTGATAGTATTTTTTTTTTTTAAGAAGAGCCTAAGGTCACATGTTCAATTGATAGTATGTTGAGCGTGGACTTTCTCACTCAATGGAACTCGTCATACATGATGTTGGATGTAGCGTAAATGTATCAGAGAGCCTTTGAGAGGATGAAGGTCGAAGATGGAAGTATATCATACTTTGTCAAAGGATGCAGAGGGGAGAAAAGGGCTCGGACAACCAGACACTCGTCATTGGGATAATGTGAGGTACTTTGTTAAGTTTTTAAAATTGTTTTATGATACCACTGTTCGCATATCTATTAGTTTGAAAAGCTTTGAAGTATGTTCGCATACCATACTGCGAGCATATACTTTGAAGAGCTTTCGGGACTTTATGACCACTTGCAAAGGAGTTGTGAAAGCAATGTCGGGTTGTTAAATGGTATGGCTATGAGGATGAAATTCAAGCACAATAAATATTGGGGCATGTCAAGAAAATAAATAGATTATTATTTGTGGGTGCGATTGTTTGTCCCCAATATAAGTTGGTTATTGTAAAGTTTTGGATTAGAGATATTCTTGGTAATGAGAAGGCTTACTAGTTCATTAGAGTATTAAAGAATGATATTGAGACCTTATATCACCATTACAACAACAGTCAATCTTCAAGCACAGGTGGGAGCTCCTCAAGACCAACAGACTCAACTTCTTCCTTAGATGACACACATGCTTTGAGTTCAACAGTTTTGATACATACATATCAACAAATCTAAAAATCAAGAAATATCATGCAGTGTAAATCTGAGGTTGAACGATATTTTATAGAGAATGTCAAGGCACCTAGTGATACATTTCAAATCTTAACTTGGTGGAAGATTCGTTCCTTGAAGTTTCCAGTGCTTTCCAAAATCGCCGAGATGTGTTCGCAATTCCTATCACTACAGTTGTCTCTAAGTTGACATTTAGCACCGAAGGTCATGTGTTGGATACTTATAAGAGTTCATTGGCTCCGACAACTGTAAAAGCCCTTATCTACACACAGAACTAGCTAAGGTCAACGCCTATTGAACTAGATAGTGTTAATGATGCAGAGACCTATAAGCTTGAGTTGGGTAACTTTAGACTTTTAGTCTTCATTTTTACATGCCTAATTTGAATTTTTATTGTTTAATTTTTTAACTTATAATTTTTATTTTTTTGTAGGCCTATCTGTGAACCCTGCAATACTTGAAGAGGACTGAGAAAGTTGCATTATGGGAGGGAGTCTGGTAGATGAATCATGAATGATATCATTAACTTTTATGTTAATTTTACTATAAGTATTATCCTTTAGTTAAGTAGTGTAATGTCTAATTTTGTTTAATTTTCAAAATAATGCAAGATACTTGGACTTGGAGTTGTTACTTGATGCCTGGTGGAAACCATGCTTTTGGAGTTGGAGTTTGAGTTGGTTACTTGTTTAATTTAATTATGATACTTTGTAACATTTGAATGGTTGTACTTTCACTAGTTTGTATGTTTTTAACTTTGGTTGTTAAATTGATAGGATTAGGGGAGGGAGTCACGAAGGGAGTTGTAACTTGTAACTTTGTAATATCCATCTCTAGCTACAAATACTCATGAGTGTGTGTGTTCTTGTGTGATTTTTATTGTTTGCACTTTGCAAGGGTGTGCATTAAGATCTTGTTTTGTTGCTTGCATGATTGTGTTTTAATGTTTATGATTCTATTATATTTATCTATATTTGATTATTTGTTTTTATTTGTCATAGATAGATTATAATAATATAATTTATAATTTTATTGATGATGATGATGTCTTTTAATTTATATTATGGATTTAGGTGTAATGTTTCCTTGTTTGTTTGTTGATTCTAATAATAATCATCTATTATTAATTTATTATTGTTTACTGGTTCTATTAATCATCTCAAATAATCATCTTTCTCTTTTGTGGAGTCTACATAGGTAGGGTATGGGATTATTGTTTTAAATTGACATGATATGTAATAAATTAGTAATAGAAACTAATAGAAGAATTGTATTAAAAATATGTGTAAACTCTGTGAACAAAGAATATTACAAATATAATACTTATCCTTTATTTCCATTTCTAATCATTTTCTGAACCTGTTTCTTTCCTTTTTTTTTAGCTTTTAGTTCTTTTATTTTTGTGTTTATTTTGTTTATTTCTCTCTCTCTCTCTCTCTCTCTCTCTCTCTCTAGACATCTGAGTCATGTTAATTGACCTCTTGTTCTTAATTTTGTTCTTTGATTTGAGAATATAACTAGCTACGGAACGACATGTAGAAAAACAACTCTGCATCCAATGACTAGAGCAAGAGAATAATAGGATCGTGAAACCAATATATTTGCAACTCAAAGAATTAGTCTATAGAATAAAAAAAGCATCAGCAAATTGAGACAGAAGACATGTTGAAGAAACAATATCCAAGGGTAGACAAAAAAAAGTTTCTGAAGTTTTTGTGACTTACCTCGTATTCCTTCTCCAGAAACAGATCAGAAATATTAGCAAAGAAATTTATCAATGGATTGGAACAAAGTGATCATGGACAGCATCAGACCAGCGATATTGAGCAAGTGTAGTTGAGATAAGAGTCACAAGTCTGTACTTAATATGAGATGATGTTCTTTTCTTCATAGCCCTTTTTGACGTCCACCACACAAAGTAGGGTCGGTAAAGGTTGACTCATTCGGATAATGCAAAGTTATCCATCACATGTTAATGCAAAGTCTCATTCGGATATTTAAAATATCTATAAATAATGATAAAATGATTTAAATTAAAATATTTTATTGGGTTTTGAAAAGGAAAGATAATAAGTTGAATAAAAATATTAAAAATTTTAAAAATTATTTGATTATTATTTTTGTTTTAAAATTTAAAAAAGTTATATTGTTTTTATGTTCTTTTTGAAAATTTTGAAAAGTTGTATTAAATTTTGCATTTGAATAATGTTTAAATAATAATTAAATAAAAATTTTAAAAATTTGAAATTAAAACCATTTTGCGTTTAAATAATGTTTGGAAAAAAAAATATCTGAAAAAATTTAAAAGCACCACAAAATACTTCAAAATACCGAGAAACCTTATTACCCGGACAAGGCCGTAGAGATAAACTCCAAGCTCCTACCCGATATATGATCTTCCCATTTCTGAAGTTTTTCTTTCTTCTCTCCTTCGTGATTCAGGCGACACCATCCTTAAAATACCCAGTCACACAAGCATGTCTATGTATATATATCTATATATGCTATTGCAAGAGATCGAATCACAAAGCTCCCACCCAAGACCAACAGATTTCAAGACTTAAAGAAATTCTATTTACTCTAGCCGAGACCCCTCCCTCCTATACCTACAGCTCACACCACAATCAAATTTTTTTTTAAACCTTCAATTTTATTCAAAACCTCACTAAAGGCGGAGGAATACCATCCTTACAGCAGCAACAACCAGTCAACGAAAAGAATACAGATACAATACAACTCAAACCGAAGAAAAACAATCAAACCAAGTAAGTTAAATTCTTATACTAGGCAAGCCGATTTTGTCCAACCAAATGATACCCCTCAATGACCTAGGCAGCATCTCCCCACCGTCATATCTACATGTCAATCTCTCTTCACCTCGACGTGTCAAAAAATCTGTAGCTTAGTTTTCTTCTCTGTATTGGTGTCTTATAGTGAAGTGGACACCCTAAAGCTCCTTAATCATCTCCTCCCAAAGATACCAAACCGTACAACTCCCTGCAAGCATCAAACCATACAACTACCATCAACATTCAGAAGGTTCAAAGAAGGTTCAAAGAAACCTTTAAATGTTCCATTCCACATTACTGAAAACCAAGGAGATTTCATGCATTCTGCAACAAACATGCAAAATTTATTAGTGAAACCAAAACCAGCAAAAACTTGTAAAAGGAAATCCCAATGGACTTCATCATACGTCTTCGCCATATTTATCTTCATCATAATATTACCGCCTTGATTTTTTTTATGTAACAACTGAACCATTCAAAAATACTAAGCCCGGGAATGAATGCTCCTTGTTCCTGCAAAATCAACTTAGGTAACAACTTTGTCATCCCTTTAACCAAAATCTTTGAAAAAATTTTATAAGCCACAAAACAAAGGCTTATTGGTCTAAATTTATCAAAGCATTTTGGATCCATCACCTTTGGAATAAGGACAATGTAAGATGATGAGTAAAACCTTGGTAATGCCACTCCATTAAAAAAATCTCTTGCCACTTCCACCACATCTTCTTTCACAAGCTCGTAACAAGACCTATAAAAAGCTGAACCGAAGCCATCCGGACCAAGAGAACTATGTCACAGATTGGAGAAAACGGCCTCTCTAACCTCTTCTTCCATAGGAACCTCACAAAGAAAATCATTTTCCTCCTAAGTAACTACTGAACTCAAGAGACCAGTAACATCCACAGGCTTCACACTCGGTGCAGAAGAAAGGAAAGACTGAAAATGATTTGTAGCCCCTTGATGAATTTCCTCCGGCGTAGACAAAATAAAGCCATCCGAGAGATGCATGCACGAAACAGTAGAGGCCTTCCACCTTTGGTTAGTAGTTGCATGGAAAAAACTTGAGTTTCGATCCCCCTCTTGTAGACATTTTCTCTTTACTTTTTGAGCCAACCGAGCCTCTTCCCTTGCCTCCCACTCAGCAAGCTCCACCTTAGTAACTAAGCATTTCCTCTTCCACTGTCGAATCGTGACCCTCTTGAAGTTGGAACTCCAGTAATTGCAACTTTTCCACCAGCGCCTTTATGGTAAGATCAACTCGACCAAACACATATTTATTCCAAGTTTTCAAAGGAACCTTTATCTTTTTAAGCCTAGCTGCCCATTTCAAAATACCACTACTGGGCTTCGATTGCTTCCAAAGCACCACCACACAAGGCAAAAATGATTCTTGAGAATACCACATATTTTGAAATCTAAAGGGAGTTTGTCCATACGATGATCTTGGTAGTGATAAGTGCACCACCATTGGACAATGATCCGGCGATTTTCGCATTAGATAGACCATATAAGCTGACCTAAAAAAAATTGGAAAAAGTGATATTAACAACTGCCCTATCCAAGCGTGCCCAGCTCCGGAATCGACCTTCATGGCCATTACACCAAGACATACGTCTTCCCTGAAACCTCATCTCCATAAGACCACAAGTATCCAAACACACATTAAAATCTACCATTGCCAATAAGGGTCTCGGATGGCCCCAATATGTTCCGCATCAGCCCAGATCACATTAAAATCCCCTACTACCATCCATGGATGCTCCTTCATATGAATATTTCATAACTCATGCCAAAGGCCTTTATGTTCTGATTGTGTACACTTTGCATACACAAATGTCACCAAAATCCTTGTATGCACAGGCTAAACCAACTTGTCAATGACTGATCTGTCATGCTTAAAAACTCAAAACACATATTCATCCTTCCAAAAAAACCCAGACCTTCCCTCTTGTAGACTCATTACAGCAAAAAATCCAAAATCCCAAAAAACTCGTCAATCTCAACATTTTGGCTTCCTTTTGGAATGGCCACATGATAGCAATCACTGCCGCATTTTTCTTTTTTACCAAACTCTTTAGTCTTCTCCTAGAACATCCCAAACCTCTAACGTTCTAGACCAAAAAGATCTTTATCATAGATTAAGCTTCGTAGTGAGGGTTGCTACCTGCTGAGAATGGCGCACACTATGATTCAATTGTTCTTTCGACTTGGACTTCTTAACAAGGTGATCCGAATCAGAATCATAAGCCTTTTCCTTCACTAAAGTCACAATCCTTCCTTCCTCCTCTTTATCAGATGCATACTCCTTGTAAACCCCTTGAGGTGGAGCAATGCTAAAACCAACCTGCCCACTACGACTCTCTAGTTCTAGTGATTCAGTCACCTCATCACATTGACCACCCTCCGATTCCCTAGTAACTAAATGTTCATTTGTCAAAAGTGCCAAATTAAGTATCAAAGGCATCATCTGAGTCGTAACCCTTTGCATCTCTATTGAGTGTATAGCAACCTGACGCTCACTTTGTGCCAGATTAGCCTCTCATTCTCATTTGAATTTAGAGATGAGTTGAGATGGTTTGTGAATAGTAGAAAATAATATTTTTAGAATAATATTTTTTAATATTATTATTGTTTTGAGATTTGAAAAAGTTAAATTGTTTATTATATTTTGTGTGGGAATTTGGAAAAATGGTTTTGGGATTTGAAAAAATTAAATTGTTTATTATATTTTATGTAAGAATCTGGGAAAGTTGTTTTGAGATTTGAAAAAAAAAATTATTATATTTTGTGTAGGAATTTGGGAAAGATGAGATGAGTTGAGGTGGTTTGTGAATCCAAACCACCAAGCCTCTCCTCACAAATCTCTTCCTCTTTCAATCTATTATCTCGCAAATGGATGTCATTCACCAACCCTACACCCGATTGGATTCCGGCCTCCACTACTGCAGCAGCAGAGGAACCTATATCATTCGAGACCTACACTAGTTCCTCCCCTTTCTTATCCTTCCCCGTCTCAACACTAGGATTGTTCACCACCACAAAATCATTTACCACCCTTTTTTGTTTCTATTGCCAAATAGGCTTTGAAACAAGTCTATATTCTATCGAGTACCGCTCTGGCCATTTCAAACCATCCCTACACACCACCGATGTATGGCCTTGGAGATGGCACTTCAAGCAATAAAAACCATGCTTCTCATACTCAACCTCCTACCAAATCTTCTTATTTGCCGACACTACTATAGGAAAACCCTAGACAAGTTTTGCCGATAAATCAACCTCCACACACATCCTCGCCCTTAACGCCCTTGTTTTATTAATCGTAGCATTATCAGTGCCCAAATAACATCCAAACCTTGTCACCAATATTTACAAGCAATTCGTACGATACATATGCATCGGCAAACCTGGCAGGAATATTCTAAGAGCATTAGCATTGGATTGGCTATTTTATTCTTCAAATTTTGAAGAATATGCAACTTTTTCACTTTTAGCTAATCATTCAAAACTTAAAATCTACATTGAATTAGCTATCACACTCTCTATAATAATAAAATATTATTATTTTTTATTTTTATATTTCTTTAATTAATTTTTTTTTCATAATTTCCAACAATCATCATATTCATTTTCACAATCTAATGAACAAAGGAATATTATTATATACACAAAATGCTTTAAGGAAAAATAAGAACAATTTATACCATATCAATATCCAAATATAAAAGTTTCATTACTACCCACAGTATAACATTCATATATAGTTGCTGTCCATATTTACAAACACCCATATTTGTGATCCAAAATAACAAAAAGTACATTTCTAATTTGATGCGACATTGAGGTTTTGCAACATCATACATCTTCATGAGCAGCTTGTGTCATAAGTTGCAAGTCCCAGCAACTCTGGACCTTCTAGCCGAGGATTATTATCAGGTAGAGAAGATTTACAAACTGGTCCACTCAAACTGATGCATTAATTTTCCCAGTCAAATTTGCAGAAGTAATCTAAAAATCTATAGAGAACCTATTGCAAAAAGAGTAAACACAAATAAGTACTTGATCTAATATATGCATCGAGCAAGAAATTCAATTTTAATTTGTAGGAGTACTCACTGCTTTTATCAGAATAACACTGTGTTTAAAGAGATGATCTTTACCAACAAGGCGATCGACCTGCATAACAAGCAGCATTAGAAATGTGAAACTTTCAAAAGGCAACATTTGGTCTACTCCATATTCCATATTGTCTGAAGACATAAAATCACAAAAAGAAAAATCATCCATTAGAATGTAATGGAATCATCATCAGTATGCCTGCCTTTTATTGAACCCCTGCAGGCATGCCAAAAAAATGCAACTGAAGTTATCCATGGTATTTAGAAGCATTGATATACATTACATATCGAGAAAATCCATCTCAAAGGCTAAGGCTACTGGTAAAAAAAGTACTTGTTATGAAATATGATCAGTTACATGAGATATCATCCATGCAAATAACATCAACTTCTAGTCCTAACAAAGGAGTACTTCAATAAATAATTTGAAATTACAAGGCATGAAAATCTCAACCACAAGCATAATGACACAAGGACCAATCAGCCAAAATTTTTTTTACATTCAACGTGGATAGTGGATAAGGCGAATAGAACCTCAGCATGAATTGAATGAACATCCTTCACTTCATAAGGGGCAGCTTCATAAGGGATATTGTGTATCAAAATATCCATCATTAGTTCCACAATCAAATGATATTTATCTCCCTGAATTATTATTAGATCAAATTTTGGATATGCAAATGTAAAAGGTTCTTTGCATGTTAAGTTGGTACAATCAGAAGGCACTTGTACTCAATTAATTCAGGAAATTACAAGTCGAGAGACCCCAGACATTTGCACTGTAAGGTGATAATATTTGATCTTAACATAACATTTATTTTTTATATAGCTCCCTGTATCAACAAAGAAAAAAGTGGTCACAATTGATTAAAGGATATCCCAATATGATGCGGACACTGGCAATAGATACTCAAAGCAGTCAAAGCGGGAGACAAATGCCATTAAATATCAAATATGTGATCATTTCAGAACTAACAATAAATCAAGTGAGCATACTGTCAAGAAAAAAATAAAAATACAGATATTATAGATGCTTTAGCTTCCCAAGTTCATGCACCAAATGTCCAGATAAATTTGAAACACTCATATTTGTGATCCAAAATAACAAAAAACCACAAAATAATTGAAGTAATAGTGGGAAGAACAGGGCATTATCTATTGAAGGGAATAGGAGAATGGAGCGCACTGGGAATGAGTGGAGCTTGACTGTAAATGAAGATGGAGGAAGCACTATTTCCTGTCAACACTGTAAGTTGCATACTAAATTCTAACACCAAACTCCACCTTCCCCACTACACAACTCGCTAGTGATGAAGCAGAGGATCGGCAAAAAACAATGTTAAAATCAAAACTAGAAATTGAAAAAAAAAATGAAAACAAAATCAAACCCAAACAACATCAACAAAATCAAGAGTAAAATCATTTGTTAGGGTTTCAGATTTTACCGTGATGAAGAAAAGTTGTCGCGATGCCGTGCTGGAGTGAATAACCGCCGGAGAGAAACAATGAAGCTTTTTGAGCCGCGGTGTCGTGCTGGAGAAAAGGAAGTGAAAAGGGAAGAAGAAGAGAAAGGGGGAAGAAGAAGAGAAAGAAGAGAAAAAAAATATAAGAAAAGAAAGAACAAAGAGACGCAGGAGATGGAAGAAAGAAGAGAAAAAAATGCAAGAAGAAGAGACGCAGAAAAGAAAAGAGAAGAAGAAAATAAAGAGACGCGGGAGAGAAGAAGAAGAAAATGAGTCGCGGGAGAGAGAAGGAGCCGAAATATAATAAACAATGGGATTTAGACTTGCTACAGAACTTTTTATCTTTGAAAAGAAAGATAAAATAACTGTAGTTTATATTTAAGATGAAAAGGATTTGGCTAATTCGATGGGCTAACCCTAGCAAACCAACGTAGGTTTACTAAAAAAAGCAATTGCGAGAAAACTGGAACACCCAAAACCACCTCACAAAATCACCTCAAAATCACCTCGAAATTGCCTCCCTAAAATCGCCTCTTGAACATCTGCAGATTCCCACACCTCCATCTTTGGTGCTTTGGTTTGCTCTTGGGGAATTAAACTCAGTGTTTGGTAAGTTCAAAAGCTCTTCCTCTCATTCTCAAGTTAAATCTACACACACAAACAAAATTAACACAAGTTGGTTTCTGAAAATCCTACTGCTGCCAGAATTTATTTAGTGACTTCCAGCTTTGAATTTTCTCACATCTTGCTTCTAAATCTTGTGTATTTGAGTGGATAATCATAAGGAATGAAAGAATGATCTGTAAATAAGGTGAAACCACATGTTAGAGTCCAAACTATATCAAAAAAATTTATGGTTTTGATACTTGTGCTGCAACAGTTTTTCCCTTCATTTTCAGCTTATATCTTCGCTCTAAAAGGCTGTAACTCTAGTTTAAATTTAATTTGGAAGAAGATATATTTCAGTTTATTATGAACCTCCTTCATTTTCCCTCTATTTGTTCTCATACAGCATAAAAAAGACAGCAGCAACACAGTTTCAATTTCTGGAATTTTCTACAACAGATTCTGTCATGATGTCTTCCAGCCTCATTTGTTCTTAGATTTTTCATCTAATACTTGCTTAGTTAAGTGTATAATCAAGTGGAAGGAAGTTAGAAACAATTAAAATTCGAGCAACCTACTTCTCGAAGGGGTGACAACTGACATGATTTTCTGCTCTGTTTGGTCTAGGCTATCTCAGTTTCTGCAGTGAATTTCGCTCTCTCATTTTCTCTCTTTGAGTTCCTTTTTAATTTAGTTCATCCCTTCATTTTTGAGTGTCAAGTCCTTAAAAATCAGTGTGGAGTTGTGAGTTATCTTCCCAAGCTAATAACCCAAGTAAACAACCAAAGGTTTCACTCAAACAAGTAAGTTTTCCTCATTAAATTTCTGGTTTACCAAGTGATGCATCAGTTAACTCTTCGTTGTTTTTATGCCATGTCTACACAAAAATGATGCTTCTTTCCAATTTTTATTAAACACTAGTCTCCTTTGCTTGTGTAGTTGGGTTTATGGTTAAAGGAAAGGAGTTTTCCAGCAAGAATACAACCAAGTTGCTGGCTGTACACGTTAGTGCAGAAATTTTCTGCTATGCATTCTGTTTTAGTTCAAATCAGCCCATTTTCATTTCTATCTTCCATTTCATCTTTCACTCAACTAAAGTTACTTATTTGTGTGATAAAATACTGAAAATCAAGGGCAAACCCAGCCATCAAGTGAACCTTAATTCTTCACACTCCTTTGCTCCAACAAGGTTACTAAAAGCTGTCAAACATCCATTTTGGTGAAATTTCCAGATTTTTTAAAATTTCTTTGTTCCCTTCAATTCCTAGATATTATTTCCTATCATCTATACATTCTTAATCCATGGTTATGACCCATATTTAATGTATAAAACTCACTAGGCCCTTGTTGGACGGCAAGCATGTTATTAACAGGTTTATGAATTTTATAATGCTTGAAATGTGGAGTTCAAATGGCTTGACTTAGTGCTAAGTATGGAAGTATAAATGAAATTGTTGTACCTTGAAGAAATGAATGGTGAGAAGGATGGGGTGAAGTTGTATTGGATTGATTCTTGGTGGGCTTGTTTAATATGAAAGGTTGAAAGGATAGAGGTTTTGCCTTGTAGTTGATTTTGTCTAAGTGAAGAGGAAGTTGAGGAAAATGCTTTACTTCCTTCTTGGGATTAAAGTGAAAGAACTAGCTAAGAATATAGTTAGGAAATCTTAGTATAAGTGGGTACTGACATATTGACTTCATTTCATTGAATAGGATTTATTGAATTGCAAAAGGAACCAAAGGTTAAACTTTGAGGTAAGTAGCTATGATCATGCTTGTCACACCATGTTTTTCTAGTAGACTGCTCTCTTTTTCTTCAAATGGTTCTTTGTAATGAAAAAGTAAATGTATATAATGTATAAGCCTTTCTAAGTAGCCCATGTTGATTATCCTATTCACTATAAATGTGTGTAAGTATGATGTAAAGCATTCACATTCAAGGTTGAGATCGTGCAATTTTTCATGTGCATGTTTTTTTAAAAACTAGTGATTTTCTTAATGTAAAGTTATAGCATGAAATGCATTATTTTTATGAAAGAAAATGTATACTTCATTTGACTAAGTAAGATAATGAAAATGTTATGAAATGGAAAAGGAAAAGAAAAGGAAATTAAGGTTTTATGTATGAAAATGCGTAAGAGCCAATGAGTGAATAATGATGGTACCAAAGAGAGGGCTAGATTGAAAGGTCGGACCGGTCCCATTGGTAGTGCAGCCAATTGAGCCATCTTGACTAACCGATTTCCAACCCGCGGTCATGGGCTGAGTCGGGTCCAAAAAACTGCTAATACTAACGCACATGGTGTAATAGTGTGTGCCAATGAAAGCGAAAATTGATTTAGAATGTTTTAGACTTGTATGATTTTTCAAAAGAAATAAATAACTGATGTATGATATTCTAACTGTATTCTGTAACTGCTTATTGATTATTAAACTCACTTTTGTGTTTAATGTTTTAAATGTCCAAGAAATGTCGAATATGAACCTGCAGGTAATGACAACCAACTTGAAGAAATCAAGAACGTCACACAATTTGATATCAATTTGTTATGAAGCTGCAGGAACCGATAAGTAAAATCAAGAGATTGAGTTATCAATTTGTTCCTATCAGCAAGGTGCTACATCTATATAATTTACTAGAGATGGTGATTTCAGTTAACTTCAATCCTAGTGCTTTATAACAGTCCCATATATGTATTTGTTAACTTAGGCATCAGACGTGCATCAGGAACACTGGACCATCATCTTTCTTTGTCGCAAGTTGTTTTCCTCCGTGAATAGGATGTGAAACATGTCTTTAACATATAGAATTTGATACACATGTACAATTAGACACTACAACAAATTTGACTTTTAGAGACGAAGGTTTTTTGAGACAGTTTTTGTCATCTCTAAACGTCACTTTTAGGGATAAAATCTAAATTTCGTCCTAAAAATAGTCCCACCGTTCGAACAATAATTTATCATTCAAACCTTAAAATTTAGAGATGAAAGTAGTCGTCCCAAAAAATGATGTTCATTCGAAAGGTTTGTTATGCCATTTGAACGGTGTGTATTTCCTTCGAACATATTGTTATATTAGTTTGAACGGTGTGTATTCCATTTGAATGGTAAGAAATATGTTTGAACAATTACAACCACGTTCGAATTATCTCATTCTAATGTGCAAAATATTGCCCGGGAAGTTGAATGAGACAAAATAAGTTGTCCCAAAAAATCCAATCTCTTGTAGTGAGAAGAGTTATAGTCATCATGGTATACTTGGACTCTATTACAAAGAGATAGTTTTCTCCATAGATACATAATCAAAAAACGGAGGAAGTAATAAGGGCTAACGGCATAAAGCATTCCTAGACTTCACTCAATTAGTACGAGCCGTAGAACCACTAATAGTCTTGGACAAGAACTCTTACTGACCATATTGCCATTGATCTGTAATAAGTTGATCTTTTCTAACATGACCTGCATGCTTCAAACTCACAAGTTGTCAATTCCCTCATCTTTAATTAACAAAATAAAGCATATGAATGCCCGCACGATAATATGCATTAAATACCAATAAAGATCAAATCATGAGGCCTTACCAAAATAAATAAATAAATGATAATATGACAAGAGAATCATGGTCAAGCTAATCCGATTATAAAAATAAAGATTAGGGATAACCATGTCTATATTAATATATATGTAAATTTGTAAGTCAAAGGTAGCAAAATAATAAATAAATAAGTCAGACAAAATGCAATAACAATTGGATTAGTCAATATTAATTAATCCAAGGCATCTATATATCAGTTTGAAAATTAAATATATAGGCAAACGTCATTTTAAAGTCGTTCGAAATAAAATAAAAAAATCACAAATACTAGTCTGGCCTCAACATCATAATTAGTCAGCTCAACGGAGACTACTGGGAGAAGTATGGTGATTACACAGACAAACGGACGGTAATAAATACACACAGACGAGAGGGCTGAGATCAGACAAAATCAAAGGGAGAAAATGAGAAATGCAATAAAAAAAAAATCAAACAAAACAATTTATTACAATTTGAGAATAAAATAACCTAAAGAAATTAGATTCTAAGAAAGAGTTGGATAGGAAAAACGAAAAAAGATAATGTAATTCCTAATTATTTTTAAGTACCTTCAAGATCTACTCAGAAGATGATGAAGCATAGATTTCATTGGAGCCCTCGTCATTGGAGCCAGCCTATAAGCAGATATCAGGTTAGATAACCAATAATACAACTTTTTGAATATTGAAACATTAGTTGCATTGCTATTGATGAGAGGTCAATGATATATTGTAGAATAGACTTTTTAAGCTGCTCGAGTGCGGCATCCCACTCATTTTCACTGCTATTGTTTGTCATAGCACTTCCAACAGTTGCAATAGCAATAGGTAAGCATCCACATTCCTCTTCAACCATTTTGGCTTTTAGTCCTAGACTGGGGGTACCAATACATGAATCACCTACCATCTCTCTAAAAAAATTCCATGCTTTTTCTTTAGATAAGAGCTCGATTGGAAAATTCTTCTGAGTCTTCATTTGAATGCAAGTTTCTTCATTTTTTGAGGTAAGCAAGATTTTCCAACTATTGTCTTTATCTCCATGATGAATTCCAATATCCTTGAGATCAAGTGGTTCCCAAACATCATCCAATATTATAAGGACCTTACCACTCTTCACCAATCTTGAATGTAGTTCAATTATTCTTCCTGGTAAAGCCTTATCATTAAGTTTCGGGCCTAGGTGCTTCGCAATTTTACCTTGAATCTCCTTCTGATTTGGATTTTGAGACACCACTGCAATTGCAACTTCATCAAATAAATTATCACCTTTTACTCTTATGGCTATCTCTTTGGCCATTTCTGTCTTCCCAATGCCTCCCATCCACATATCGCAATCAAGTTCATCTTGTCATCCCTTAGAGCCTCCAAAACTTGGATAATCTTTTTCTTTCTTGACTCAAAATTCTTAAAGCGTCCATTGGATGTTGATCCTACTTCCAACGGAGGAGCACGGCTCAACACACGATTATATTTTTTACCTTCTTGTAGTAGCTCAATTATGGCTTGAGTATTCTTTTGAGCTTTCTTACCTAAGGAGTAACGAAACTTTAGATCTAGGCACTACCCATTCCAGCACATCGTATTAGCTAGATATTTTTCTCAGTCCACTTTTATGGAATCTAGTTTGGGTCATTGCCCATCTTTCACTTGGAGGGGCATGTGGGAGGCTAAAAGCTGGTTAAGGGAGGGTTGTCGATGGAGGATTGGAGATGGGAGGAAGGTGAATTTATGGAATGATCAATGGATTCCAGGCCATAGATCTTTGGTCCAAGAGCTCGGGTTACAGAGGAATGATAGTGAAGAGGTTGTGGCTTCTGTTATTGATGAAACAACAAGGTGGTGGGATATTCCAAAACTTAGATCTCTCTTCAATCCAATTTTAGTGGCTGATATTATGAAAGTTATGGTCTTTCCAGTACGTACAGCTGATAAAATGATTTGGGGCCAAGAAAGAAGTGGACTTTTCTCTGTTATAAGCTTATTATATCTCACAATGCTTCATGTTCAGCAAAGTCATCATCAGCGGGTAGTTAGCAGAAATTATGAAAAGCTTTGTGGAGAATGCCAGTTCCTAACAAGGTTAAAGTGTTCGTATGGCGTGCGTGCAGAGATAGTCGTCCTTCTAAGGACAAATTGACTAAGAAACATGTGATTACAGAGCCATCATGCAAGTTCTATATGCATCCTGTGGAGGACCTTCATCATGCTGTTTTCAGTTGTGACCAGATCCAAGAGTTGTGGCTCCAGTTTCTTCCATCCTTAGCTTCTTATACTTCTCTTACTATTCCTGAGTTGGTTTCTCAATTTGTTGAGGAAAAGGATATGAATAAATTGGCCCTATTTTTCTGTCTTGCATGAGGTTTTTAGTATTGGAGAAACAAGTGGGAGTTTGAAAATATAATGTTGAGTCCAAGTCATGTTACTAATCATTCTTTGCGACTTACGCAGAATTTTAAGGCTCTTTCTAATAAACCTCATGTTCAGCTTCGGGACCATCTAAATTGGAGGCCTCCTTCTCCTCGTATATTCAAGCTCAACACTGATGGAGCACTGTTTGCAGATTTACAGAAGGCTAGAGTAGTCTTCCCCACCATGAGCCACCAACCTGCCACCCCACGCCGCTGCCTCCTGCACCACAAACCACGTGTGTCATCTACTCGAAACCGAAGCTGAACGACTCTGTTTTTGCTGTCCGAAAACAGAGCAGGACCGAGATGGCCATTTTCGGTTGATCATCACCTTGGCTCATCTCTCTCTCTCTCTCTCTCTCTCCTCCAGTGCACAGCCGCCGAGTTCACCACCTCCCGCTGCACCCAGCGCCGCACAGCTCCACTCTTCACGGTGAACCTCCATCGCGTACGTAGCCTCTGTTTTCATTTAAAGAATCTGGTTTTTACGTGACTCCACTTCTAAGCCATATTCTACACTAATATCATTAATTACCTTTTTGCCCTTTGAACTGCAAGTTGTGCTAATGTGTTTTAAAATTTTTAATATGTGTTAATAAACTTTATTTTAATCATGATTCCAGAAATCATTTAAGTATTTTAACATGTTATCAAGTAAAGTTTTATTTTAAGAGTAAACGATAATGGTGTAATGTTATTTTTTTACACTTTAGATATGATTAGTCTATTAATAAATAGTTATGGTTTATTTTGCAAAATATTTTAGAATAATTATATTATCTAGTATTAAACTTGATCGTTTGTAATAGTAAATAAGGTAGGTTTTAATATTTTTAGTCGGAGAAATTTGGTAAATATTGACGATTTTGGAAAGTGATGGTATTTTTTTTGGATTAAGAGAATTTTAGACATTTAGGAAAAACAGGTCATTTTAGTATTTCAGGTTTAAGAATTAAAAACTTGTTCGATTGAAATTTATGGGAGTTACATGACAATTTTATAGGTGCCGATTAACTTTCGTTCAGTACTGCTGTGGAGAATTTCTGATAAGCTAAGAAGTTCAGGTAAGCGGGATTCCTATACTAGACTTTGCATAAAATAAAAATGAATTAAGCTTGATTTATAAAAATATGCATTATACGTTTTGAAAAGAAATATGAAAATAACCTCAGTTATTTGTTCGTCATTACTTATTGAATTTTGATGAAAGAGAAAGCATTTTTGTCATGACTGGTGTAAACATGAGCTTATTTCTGGCATTTTGTTTCGGAATTGTGTAAAAGAGAGCGAGTAAGAAATTTTGTGCATAAATTATATTTTGTGATTTGATTCTGTTCTATTCTGAAGATGTTTTGTACTTCGATATGATAAGATGTGATTTCTGAAAACTTTTAGCATGACATTCTGAATTTGGGTTTGATTTGTGGATGGTGATCTATTTGACCTACCACGGGTGCTAATAGTGGTTTCTGTTTGGGTTGGTACCAACCGTTTTGTTTTTGGTACACCCACTTTGGAAACAAAGTGGTTTTTCTGGTGGTCTTTTATGTGTGCACACTCGGGGCTCCGAAAATAAATAAGGGGAAGATTCACATTCTGTTTCTACTCGGTTAACTATTGGGGTTTACACAACCCTACCACGGGGGTTAAACATGGTTTCTGATGTGATATGATATTCTGGTATGATGGTGGTTAGTTATGCTATGCCAAAAGATTTTGAATAAGAATATTTTTCTGAAACTTTCACTCTGATATTTTTGATAACATGTTCTGATTCTGCATTCTGAAAGTAAAAGAATTTTGTTCTGCATTTAGAATTTTGTAAATGCTCATATTTGCACACTAGTATATGTTCCTTACGTACTGAGTTGTTGATAACTCACCCCTTATTTCCAAATATTTTTTAGATGATTTTGAATGATTCAGCTAAGGATCAAGATTATGGAGCATGGGTGAGATGATGATTTAAGCATAGTGGATTACTCATATAATTTTTTTTTTTTGAGAATTAGCGGATTTTATTCAGAGATGTTGATGATTTTATATTTTTGGAGTCTGTAATTATAGTAATGAAATGTGAGTTTTGAGTTACAGGAAGTAACTTTCCAACCCCTGCGGGAACGGGGCGTTACATATATGAAGAAATACCTGATCAAGGAAATCACTAAGTAGACGTAAATGAAAGAAATACAATTCTTTCCTGTGCATTTATACAAGGGATCCCTTCTATGCAAAGCAAACAATTTTGGTGAAAACTTGCTTTAAACCAGTAACGATTTGAACAAAAATGCCTTATGGCTGACTATGTGAACAAAAATAATCATATGTATCAGGCTAAATGGGCGTAATCTCTAATGTTGGCGTTAGGTACGTACTATCGTACTGGAGGGTAGAAATTTAGAAATTCCAAATCTCTCTCTCTCTCTCTCTCTCTCTCTCTCTCTATATATATATATATATATATATATATCACTTAACTTGGTCATAGTTCATTTATATAATCATTTTACGGTGATTATATAAATACTCAACAAAAATAGACTAAAATGATCTATGTTGAATTAACTTGAATATCATAGTTTTTCTTTTGGACAAAAATTTATGTCGAATATATTGCTAGTACGGATTGAGAAATTTTTTGAATCCAAAGATCGTAATGATAAAATTGGAAATCAAAGTAGCAAAACAGATAGGAGTATAAAACCTATGAGAAAAACAGCACTTAACGTGAATAACGTTTTTACTCAAATCTCTTCTTGAATTCTGTCTGTGACTCTTTAGTGCTTTACATATATATACATGTATTGACTTGTAAACAAGGAAAGAAATTTACAAGGAAATAAATAAAAACAAGGAAAACAGAGCAAGTCAGCAAGCTAGAGGCGCAGACGTGAAGGTGCTGAAATCATGCAGATCGTGATACGCTCCTGTGTTGGAATCATGCAGATCGCAATCTGCTCTTGTCAGCTACGAAGTAGGCTTGATTGGGGGGATCTCTTTTACAAAACACAAGTACTGATTAAATACTTGGGCCAAAATGAAATAATAGAAGGAAAATGCTACAACTCTAATATATCTAAGTAGAGAGACAAGCCCCCTGAAACATGGCCGGCTTGTCCAATCCGCCCATTCCGCTAAAGGATCATGACCAATGTCTGCAGCTGTAGATTTGTAAGCTTTACGTGGTTGTGGGTCACTATAACGCCCTAACGAATGACCAAAGTCACAAGATCTATATTTTAAAAAGATTAGTCAATGATTGAATTAGAGCTTTGTTGGAGCAAGACTTATCATTCTCAAGCAATTCAGGATCTCATACACCATACCCTTATCACTTATAAGGATGTGGTATCGCAATCTCCACTCTTATATTCCTGATGTCCTCGTCGGACTAGTTCATTATAGGTGACATAACACAAGTTTTATATTTCTGATTAGGATATGCTCTGATATTGTTTGTAACTCCCCAATAGAAAGCCTAAGCTATAATATACTCCAAAAGAACTAGTCAATAATATAATTGGAACTCCATTAGAACAATAAAAGAGAAAGAACTTCTCATTCCCAAATAATGTGGGATCCCATACACTATCTACCATTTTCACTTATCAGAATAGGGTATCACGGTCATGACTGCAGATTTGTGTTTCTGTAAAAAGATATGGGGTTTTCCTATGGTTTTTTTGTGATTTGTTTGTTGTTTTTGCGACGATGTGCTATTTTCTGTGAAGAATACATTGTTGGAAGGGGTGGCCAGAAGATGGTGGTGTCAATCCTCCCGCTTGCAAGCAGATGTGGGTGGGGACAGGTTGATTGGTGATATTTAGCCACCAGTCCAAGTGAGGACGAGTGCAGGAGGGGTTGCTATCTGCCTAAATAGGGGAGGTAGCACCCCTACTAAGCATAAACAATTTGATATCATCTTGTTTTAATTTGTTATACCTTTATTTAATTGGGTTGTATTATAGAAGGAAATAAATTAGGTTAATTTTGAAATAAGGCGTAATTTCGATAGGGCAAGATATGCGTGTTAACATAGAGTAAACAAAGAATATAAAAAATATAATACTTATGATTTATAAATTTATATTAAGATATTTTTTTTATATTAAGATATTTTTTTTATATTAAGATATTGATGTTCTTGAATACCTCAATTAAGCGCCAAAGAATTTCCTGCCGCTACAATATAGTATTCATCTCTACTTTGTGATAAATAAAGCATCCGCACTTTTTTGGATCTCTCATAGATTTCATAAAATGGACTTTCTAGGTACCCCAATGACCAATTCTCGCATGAATTGCTAAGGATCCAATAAGGCCAACATTGATTCCTTCAGACTTGTCAATTATCTTTTATATTTAGTTTACAAAAGAAAATGAAAACCAGGGTGGCCCTCTTACCCCGTCTTGATCGACTGACATAATACTTTTCCTTTGTTTCCTATTTTTGTACCATTTTTTTTTTTAGTTTTTAGTTCTATTATTTTTTATTTTTGTTTTTATTGGCTTATTTGTATATATCTCTCTCTCACGAGACAACTGGGTTATGGTAATTGACCTCTTGTTCCTAATTTTGTTCATTGATTTGAGAATATAACTTCGATTGGAGATGTAGAAAAACAACTCTGTATCCAATGACTAGGACAAGAGAATAATAGGTTCATGAAAACAATATTCCAAGTAGAAACACAAGTTTATAAGACAATACGTCTCATGCATATATTTGCAAATCAAAGAATTATTCAATAGAAAAAAAAAAAGAAATCAGCAGCAAATTGAGACAAAAAAGCATCAATGTTGAAGAAACATCTGAAGGAAGAAACAAAGTTTCTGAAGTTTGTGTGACTTACCTCGAATTCCTTCTCCAGAAAGCAGATTAAAAATAATAACAAAGAAATTTAGCAATGGATTGGAACAAAGTGATGGTGACAAACACTAGCGGAGCACCAGAGCGATATTGAGCAAATGTAGTTGAGATAGTCCCAAGTATATATTTATAAGAGTCTAAACTCCTTTGGCAAGAAAATGTGGATGCCAAGACGATCTGATTCTTTCTTGGCCATTTTGTCAATGATGTTCTTTTCTTCATAGGCACTCCTACCTTTCTTTCTTGGAAACCAATCTCAAGGATATGTTAAGAAATGCATATTTGCTCTCTAGGATATGTAAGAAATAAAAAAATAGAGTAAACAAAAGATAAAGTAAGTAAAGAGGAATAAAAGGAAAATGGAGAAAAGAATGTGATTGTTAATAGGCCATAGCTAGCCAAGAATGCTCTTTCTCTTGATCAGCATTTGTACCTTCCTTTAAAACCAATCTCAAGGATGTAGAAGAAATGTCCAATTTTAGGTTCTAGAATGAGAATAGAACTCCATTCAAGAAATTGAATATAGCTATCGAAAAACGTTATTCCTAAGTAGTTATTCGATGACTTTTATTTGTTGCTAATAGATACCATTGATGCCAAGACTACCAATCGCTCCTTTTCCTCTTGGGTTGTCCCTGAGCCCTATCTAGTCGTTTTAAATCTCAAATCTTTATTTTAAATCTAGCGGATGATTTTTAAATTATACCAAGTATTTTAAAATCCTTCAAATATTTTAAAAGGCTAAAATTATTTTAAATATTATATTTTTAGTGTTATTGGACAAAGCCTAATTTTCAAATAAGCCTCTTTAAATTTTGGAGCCATGGAAATACAAAATATTTTTGGCAATGCATTTCATTTAAATGATTTTATTTCCTCTTAGAAATATTTTTTAAAATTTATCATTTTATTTTATGATAAAGAATATTATTTTTAGGTCAAGAATAAAAAGTTTGGTTCTAAAACTTAGTGTATTTCCCTTGCAATTATTTTTACTCTTTATTTTCTATTAGTCTTTTATTTCAGTGGATTTATCTCCACCATTGGATTTAAATCAACCCCAAGATGTAGGGTTAGGATCAATTTCCCAAACCCTAGTTCCCTCCCTTCCTCTTTCTTTTTTTCTTCTTCTTCTTTCTCCCCTCCCCATCTGTGTCGTTCCCCCCAGCCCTTGACCCTTGCTTGCCTCCCTGCAAGCTAGCACTACCACCATAAATGGCGCCACCTCCCCCGCCACATCTCGCCGGCAACTACCCCATCTTCCTTCTCTCGACCCCTTATTCATCGTATGTCTCTCTCTCTCTCTCTCTCGGTAGTTCCCTCCCAGTGTCGCCTCCTATCACACATCAGTCAGCCTTAGGGCTAGAGGATGCGAATGAAGGAGATGTTGAAGGAATGTTGGTGTTAGGGTTAACAATGGGCTTATGTAGTGGGTCGGGTTGAGTCTAGTTATGATTGGGTTGAGATGTATGGGCTAACTCTTAAGCCTTAGTCTGAGTAATAAACATTGAGTCCAATATATGTAAGAGTCCATGGGCCTGCCCAGACCTTATTTCCATTTAGTATCTGTTATTACGTATATGTTCTAGAGAGGAATCTAGTTTGTTATTCCCTGCTGTCACACCCTATTAAAGGGCAGAGTCTTGTGTGCATCGAATTATGCTAAATCCTTATCAAATTTGTTATTTCAGATCCTTCCTTTCCTCTCTCAAATTTCTGGAGGTACTCCCTTAGAAGGAGATAGCATTTATATTGATCTATAAACCTTAGTTGCATACATTACAAAATTTTATAGTGTTATAATTGGTATCAGAGAGTGATCCCTAGTGACCACCTCTTTAATAGATCATCATCTTCAACTTCAAGCTTCATCATGGCAGAGGGTACATGCCTCAACTAGCCCCAGGATGGGCTGTCTTTCTTGAAGAAGTCCACTGATTCATAGCTCAAGAACCTGGAAACAAAAATTTTGGCCTTAAAAAAGAAAATTGGATTCAATAATGCAACAACTGGCAACTATTACATTGGAGTTACAGAGAAGGAACAACAACACCTCACATGGAGAGTCCTCATTTGACAATCAAAACAATCGCCATGCTCATGGAGATGCAACTCTGGAGCCTCATCCTCAACAGGTAAGGATTGATTTTCCCACTTTTCATGGAGAGGACCCAAATGACTGGTTATATGAAACCAACCATTATATTTCTTATCATAACACTCTACCCCAACACAAGTTATGGATTGCTTCTTTTCACATGGAGGGGCAGGCCCAGGCATTGTTCCAAGATTTGGAAGAATCTGGAGCCATTCAAGATTGGGAAGGTTTTACTAAAGCCCTATTAGTGAGATTTGGGCCATCATCTTATGATGACCCCATGGAGTCCTTAACTCCTTTGAAATAGATTGGTTCAGTTGAAAAATACAACACTAGTTTTGAAGCATTATCTACCAAGCTGATCGGCCTATCTGAAGGGTATAAACTGAGCTATATTTTTAGTGGGCTTAGGGATGAAATTAGACTGACTATGCGTATGTTTAACCCCAAGAGTTTGTTGACAGCTTATAGCTTGGCAAAACAACAAGAGGAGAATGTGGGAGTAGGTGGGAAGAACATGAGGGTTGCATCACTCCCATAAACTTGGAATCGTTAAACAAACCCCTATGAGCTCCTCAAATAGTTTACATAACAAGACCAAAGCTATTATCCCAATACAGAAAATAAAACCCCAATAAATGAAAGACAAGAGGGACAAAAGCCTTTATTATTATTGTGATTCCAAAGGGAATCTGGGCCGAAGGTGTCAGCAGCCTAAGTTGTTATTAATTGAGGAGGTAGTGAAGGAATTAACTAAGCCTATAAAACTAGAAGGGTTGATAGTGGAGAGGATTTGGATTTTGTCACTAGCTTAGGCCAACCTGAAATATCATTGCATGCATTAATTGGGTCCCTGAATCCTAAAACAATGAGGGCAAAAAGGAGGATAGGCAGTTAGGGGATTATTGTGTTAATAGACTTGAGAAGCACACATAATTTTCTAGACCCTGCAGTGGTCAAAAAAAGGGGGAATTCCAGTAAAAGCTGAGGAGAAGTTGAGGGTGAGGGTGGCTAATTGGGAGCAGGTGGTGAGTGAAGATGGATGTCCAAGCTTGAGAGTGAAGCTACAGGGGATTGTTTTCACTACAGACCCTTTTGTTTTGGGGTTAGCAGGGTGTGATATGATTCTGGGAGTGAAGTGGTTGAATGATTTGGGGCCAATCATGTGGAATTTTATGGAACTGCACATGCAATTCCAGTATTAAAAACAACCAGTTGAACTAATAGGGTTGTGCCCTGCTAGGTTGATTAAAGAAGGAAATGTTAACCAAAACCATAAATTGGAAAAAAAAAAAAAAAAAGGCATGTTACTACAAGTTGTAGAAGTTAAAGAGGATCTCATCCCCGCAAAAATACCCTCATCCATCTAGAAAATACCTGAACAATACACTTTTGTTTTTGGTGACCTTAAAGGACTACCTCCTGAAAGGACCCATGACCATACTATTACCCTACTATCAAACACCAAACCCATTTCAGTACGACCATACTGTTACCCCTATTTCAAAAAAAACAAAATAGGAAAGTTGTTAAGGAGTTACTGAGTTTATGAGTGATCAGACCTAGCCACAACCCCTATTCCTCACTTGTACTGTTAGTGAGAAAAGCATATCAAACATGGAGGATGCATATTGATCAAAGGGCACTAAATAAGGTGATAGTGAAGGATAAGTTCCCCTTTCCAGTAGTTGAGGAGTTACTGGATGAGTTGAGTGGATCCAGATGTTTCTCTAAGTTGGATTTATGCTTAGGGTATAATCAAATAAGGGTCAAACCTGAGAATGTGCACAAAACAACTTTTAGGACTCATGATAAGCACTATGAGTTCCTAGTAATGCCTTTTGGGCTTATTAATGCACCCTCAACTTTTCAGAGTTTGATGAGTGAATTATTTAGGCCATATTTAAGGAAGTTCATTCTAGTTTTTTTTTTTTTTTTTTTTTTTATGACATACTAGTTTATAGTTCCAATTTGGAAGAGCATCAGAAGCATCTACAGACCACTCTTGAGATATTGAAACAACATAGCTTACTAGCTAAGTTGTCCATGTGCAAATTTGTAACTCACGAAATGGCTTATTTACCACTTGATCACAGTTGATGGGGTGAAGGCTGACCCCAAGAAATTAGCAACAATGAAGAAGTGATCGTGCCCATCTAAAGTGAAATCCTTGAGGGGTTTCTTGGGCTTGACAGGTTACTATAGGCGGTTTATTAAAGGTTATGGGAGTATCGCAGCTACCCTCACCTAGTTATTGAAGAAAAACTAGTTTCAGTGGAATGAGGAAAGCAAGGAGGCTTTCCGAAAATTAAAGGATGCAGTAACTCAACCCCTGTTTTAGCCTTGCCTAATTTTTCTTTTCCATTTGTGATTGAATGTGATGCTTCAGGAGGAGCAATTGGAGCTGTGTTAATGTAAAAGAACAGGCCAATAGTTTACTACGAGAATTTTGAACCTATCAACCTACAAGAAGGAACTGTATGCACTAGTAATGGCAATGCAAAAATGGAGGCCCTACCTGGTGGACCACCTCTTTTGTGGTCAAAACTGATCACCATAACTTGAAATACCTACTCGAACAAAAAGTAGGCACCCTAATGTAGCAAAAATTGTCTTCTAAACTGTTGGGTTATGACATGTTGGTGGAGTAGAAAAAGGGGCTTCAAAACAAGGTGGTGGATGCCTTGTCCAAAAAATGTGAGGGACAAGATCAGAAGGTTGAGGATATGTCAGCAGTGCTTTCACTAATTACCGTTAGGGTGCCTACTTTTTGTCCCTCACATTTAAACAAAAATTGTTTCACTTGCTACATACCAATTCCATAGGGGGACACTCAGGGTATGATAAAACCTTGAGTGTCCCCTATTATAAAACCCTGGTTTTCTACAAACAAAGGTTATTAGTGGCTGAGGATAACTGAGGACAGTGAGTTTAAACAAAACTTGCTGCACTTGCTTCATACCAATTCCATAGGGGGACACTTAAGGTATGATAAAACCCTTCACAGTCTGAGCAGAAATTTCTAAGGGAAGAAGGCTGAAGTTAAGCAGTTTATTCGACATTGCAAGATTTATCAGTGAGTCTAGGTTGATCAAATGAGGCACAGTGGCTTACTATAGCCACTTCCTATTCCTTCAATAGCATGGGCTGAGATTTCCATGGATTTTATTGAGGGTCTACCCCCTTCCTAGGGTTATAATAGCTTGTGGGTTGTGGTGTGCAGATTGATGAAATATGAACATTTCATCCCTATCACCCACCCTTATTCGGCCAAGACAATAGCATAATTGTTTACTAAAAACAACCTGAAGCTACATGGTCTACCTAAAGCTATAGTTTCTGACAGGGATAGCACATTCAGCAATGGCTTCTGGCAGGGGTTGATCAAGATTTAGAGGGTCCAACTAGCATTTAGCACGGCTTACTATCCCCAGTTAGATGGGCAAACCGAGGCAGTGAACAAGGGTGTAGAAAACTTTTTGAGGTGTTTCTTGAGGTACAGACCTAGGGATTGGCTCTATGGGTTCCCTTAGTTGAGTGGAGGTATAACACTACCCAACATTCATCTACACGAGTCACACCCTTCAAAGCATTGTATGGCAACCCCCTTCCTAAAAAAACTAGCTATGTTCCAAGCCTCTCAAGGGTGGAAGTAGTAGAGGAAGCATTACAGTCAAGGGATCATATGTTAGAAATTCTCAAGTAAAATCTTCAAAGGGCCCAAGATCGAGTGAAACGATATGAGGATTTAAAGAGAAAGGAGCAAACTTTTCAAGTTAGAGATCAAGTCTACCTTCGTCTCCAACCCTACAGGCAACTTAGAGTGGGTCTTCGGAGGAATCTAAAGCTAGCCCCCAAGTTTTATGGGACGTTTCTGATAGTTAAGAAGGTTGGGTTCATGGTGTACAAGCTCCAACTACCAGCCACAGCTACCCCATCCAATGTTTCATGTATCACAGTTGAAGAAAAGGCTTGGCCAACGGAATGTGTATCTGCCCACACTACATCCCAAAGACACCATAGTAGCCCTTAAACCAGAATCGGAACAAGTTTTGGCTTGCCATGTGCGCAAGTTTAAGAACCAAGCTCTCACTAAGTTCCTGGTTCAATGGCAAGGACAAACGGTTGACGGCGCCACGTGAGAGCAATGTAAACAGCTGAAGACCACCTTCCCCTACCTTGTGGGCAAAGTGTTTTGAAGGGAATGGCTCTGTCACACTTTCGTCAACCTTAGGGCTAAAGGATACAAATGAAAGAGATGTTGCTGTTGGTGTTAGGGTTAACGATGGGCTTGTGTAGTGGGCCTGGTTGAGTCTAGTTATGATTAGGTTGAGATGTAAGAATCCAGTATATGTAAGAGTCCATGGGCTTGCAACCCAGTCCTTATTTCCATTTAGTATCTGTTATTACATAGATGTTCTAGAAGGGAATCTAGTTTGTTATTCCATACTGTCAGACCCTATTAGAAGGTAAAGTCCTGTGTGCGTCAAATTATGTTGAATCCTTATCAAAGTTGTTATTTCGGATCCCTCATTTTCTCTCTCTAATTTCTGGAGGTACTCCGTTAGAAGGAGATAGCATTTATATTCATATATAAACCCTAGTTACATACATAGTTTTATGCCTCCCCCTCCCCCTCCCAATTTCTTCCCTTCCACATCCTAGCCACCATCGTGCCTCGCCGATAAGCTCAGATCCTCTCTCTCTCTCTCTCTCTCTCTCTCACACACACACAACATCTCCCTCTTGATCCCTTTGTTCTGTTACCATTTGCCACTCATTGCCGCCGCATAGACCACACCTCACCCCAACACTAACTGTCTAAAGCCACCCCCAAACTCCATCTAATGTTGAAAGTTAGCCACCAAACAATCCTTATTTTATAATCACAAAGACAAAGCAAGTCCTCTTGCTCCTAAGCCTATCTCCTCCCCACACGGTTCCCCCCCAATAAACCATAGTGAAAGCCCACGAAGTGAGCCATCTCACAGGCTACCCCCGCCACACCCCAAGCTATAGCCCTACTATGGTTCCTCCACTCAAATTCATGGCAAGCCCAACCTTAAAGATAAAGTAGAGCCACCATATGCCACCCAATAGCAGTGCCATCCACCTCTTTCAGCCAATCTAAGAGCCACAATCACTGCCCCTACACCGAAAACAAAACACCAAACCTTCATGTTCAACCACCCAAGTCACGGAGCCTCTCTATTTTGGTACAACCTCAAGCGGCAAGTAGCAAGCAACAACTCCAACCCTTTAATTTTTGGTATAGGACTTTTTTCTCATCTCTCTTAGATTGTTGTTTTATGTAATTGAATGGTGTTGTGATTGAACATAATGGCGAGTTTTTATGTCTATATTGAATGTTTTGGTTGCAATAGAATAAGAATAAATGAGGTGTAGTTGTGATGTAATTTTGATGTGGTCTTTTTTTTTGTTTGAAGTGATGAATTTAAATATGAAGTTTGTTATGTGGTTATGATGTGTGAAGCGATTGGTTGGTTGTCTAGTTTGTGAAGTAATGGGATTGCGATTGGTGCATATAAAGCTTATAAAGCTTTGTGATTGTGTTGTGTTTGAATTGGTATGTAAATGATATGGGGAGACTTTATACAATTGAATAGTGTAGTGTTGGGATTGTTTAGGTTAAGAAATTGTGAAAAGCATGATTACTATATCGGTTTGAGATTTGTGAAGCTATGTGTTTATTTGGGTTTGTTGTGCATTGAGTTAAATGGATAATGATCTTAATTTATATGTGTATATTGATTTAGTTAAAGAGTTGGTTGGATTTTTACTCAAATCCAATTTTTTTGATTTGAATGTACATGAGGACCATGAGGTCTATGAATTGGACAGATTTGTTTATGTTGAAGGTGTTGGTTGCGATAAACTATGAGGTAGTGATATATTGGTTAGGAGTTTTTTTATGGAGTATGTGTGTTGCATTGGGTTGTAATTTGGAAGCACGTATTTATTGCCAAGAGGCTTATGAATTGAGTAAAGTATTTATAAAGGTTGGGTGGATTGATTATTTTTTTTTTTATGTATATTGAATGTGATATGAAGTTTATATGACTATTTGGTTGTGTAATGGATTTTTGTGGAGTTCAAGTGTTAGATGGATAGAATATGTATATTTGTGTTGGATTGATGTGCATGGGCAGCAAATATGTTAGTATTTGGTATAATTTGAGTTGGGTATATGGAAGGATGAAGTGGAATAATATGAATTTGGTACTAAATATTGAAGTGATATATTGCTTTGGGTGTGTTTCATATTGAGTTCAATTGGGTGATAGATTGAAGATGTGTGTTCTATTCATTGTTAATAGGCTTACCGATTGAGAATAGTATTTATGAAGTGAATGGGATTAATGGGCAATTTGTGATGTGATTGTGTACTATGTTTTATAAATTGATAAATTGAGTATGTGTATGGATTTCAAGAGATTTTCAGGTTGTGTCATTTGAACTTGGTGTATGGTGTTTCAATAGAGCAACAAGTATGCTAGTAACTTTATAAAATTTGATTAGGTATATGGAAGTGTGAAGTGGATTGATACGAATTAGGACAAAGTATTGAAGAGAGAATTTTTGTTGTGATTGTTATTGATGTGTGTTGAAGCTTGAAGGACCACTGTATGTTGGTTTAAGTGGATTTACAGATTGTGTTCAAATTGGTTTTCTTGCATTTTGTGCTTGTGTGAAGTATATATGATGTATATTGCAAGATGGTAATATTTTGGAGGTACATAAGGTATATTAAGTAGCACAAGAATTGTAGAAGAACTCTCTTGGAAGAATTTGACAGATTTGAGTATATTGAGTGTGTCAAGCATGAACAATGGTTGTCTGATGTATTTAGGTTAGGCTCAAATGGTAAACGAATGGAGTGTGTATGTTGGTGTTTGTGGTATGCATTTGGACAAATCTAATGTACTATCTTTGGCTTCACTTGTGTTGATTTCTTGAGCATGGAATGGTTGTAATTACATGATTATGCTTGAGTTTGGGTTATCCTACCTAATTGAACTATATTGAGATGATTGATGTGAATATATGGAGTTGGAATGGAGATGGGTTATTTTGAAGTGTTGGGATTAAATGTTGGAGTTGTGGTGAGTTTGTAAAGGATGATAATGATGTTGGTTTTTAAATGGACATATTTGTATATATTAAATGTCTTGAGTATGAATGAAGCTTGTGAAAATAAATGAGAGCTTCGAATGGAAGGTATGTTGATCTTAGGTGATAAAATGGGTAGGTTACATATGTAACTTGATTGATTTCCTATATTTGTCAACTTTGAAGACCCTGAATTTATTATGTATGGATGGATCTTGTAAGAACAAATGGATACTTAAATGAATTGGATGTTGATCTTAGGTGATAAATGGGTATGGTACATGTGTGTGTGTTTGGTGGATTGTATATGTACACTTGTGTTGGATTGTGTTATATGTTTGTATGTAAGGAAATCAATGGAACTTGAGTTGGTGTTGGATTGTGTATGAAGGAAATGGTTTTGTAATTGTAGTTTGGATTTCATGGTGAAGCAACATTAAGTTGTAGGTTGTTGAATGATGCTTTAGATATTAAAGTGAAGCATAGGTGCTCACTTTATTAGTTAGAAAATGAAGTTGGGTTTTCATAGGTTAGTCTTAGGATTTATGAAAATGGTTATACTTCAAGGATTAAGTGGCAACTTGTATAAGTGGAATGAAATGGATATTATAAATACCTAGAGGTCTAAGTTTGTAAAATTAAGGATGCCATGAAGAACCATGCGACTAAATAGTTGAAGACGATTAATTGGACGATGACTAGTATAAGTGGAGGAAGTTTAAGTAAAGAACTAATTGGAGATTAAGGTCATGTGGAAGAGAATGCACTAAGAGTTAGGGATAGTTTTATTATGCAAGTTCTAAGTTTAATGTTGCTATAAATGGAAAGGAAATGACGTAAAGCTATGTATGCATGTAGGTTATCATCTGACATGTACATGAATGGACTGCATGAAATGAAAATAACATAGAGTCCAAGTAAATATTATGTTCATACTCTTCTAGAGTTTTCTAAAGATATGAAAATGAAAAGAAATGCTTTTATCTATGAAAAGGAAATAAAATGCTTTTATGACAAATGTTCTTTTATGAAATGAAGGAAAATGAAATGGTTTTTCTAGAAATGAAATGATTCTTCATGAATCTATTCTATTGTATAAATGTTTAAAGTATATGTACAATGACAGAATGAATGACCACTAGCGGAATTAGGTCCAAAAGATTACTAACCCCAACACACGGGGTGTAACAATATGTACTGGCCAAAGGAAAAGTGATCACATTAAATGGATATATAAAACGTTTTAGTTTTTATGAAGGAATGTACAAGGTTAGAAATATTTTGAGGAATGAAAATATTTTAAAGAAAAACTCCACCTTATAATGTTTTCAAGAAAGAAAATGATTTATGTAAAGTATGTATATGAATGAGAAATACGTAATAATGAATACCGCTGCAAAATTCTCTTTTAGATCTTTAATTGCAAATTTTAAATTTTAACTGTATAATCTTTTATATCCTAGGAATGAGAGGAAAAAGTTTTAAAAAGTTCAGTAATTCTCGTCTCATATTCTAAAACTATTTTCTAAAGTCTTACCACAAAGATGGGCGTTATAAGATGCCCTCCCTTGCACAAGTCAGCACCGCCACCATTAAGCCACCCTGTCCTTTCCCTCAGCCTCTCACTCCCTCAGTGTTGCTTGTCTCTCTCTATATATCTCTCTCCTGATCACTCTATTATCATTGCTTGCCACTCATTGCCGCAGCTCAACCCACATCTCAACATAACACCACCGTGGGCCACTACTTCACGTCGTGATGCCAACGAACGCCTACCGGCTTGCACATTAGCCTCAACGCCTTCCTTTGTTTCTCTCATCTCTCCACCACAACCTCTGCAATTTCCAACACCACCAGCCTTGCCGCCTTATGACGGTAAGTTTTTCTTTCTAGATCTCTCTCTCCGAAGACCACCCTCTCTCCTTCTCTCTCTATCTCATGCTCTCTATGTCCCTCTTCCTTTCTTGGTAGCCAACCCAACTGAGCCACTGCAGCCCACCTCAAGCTAGGAGCCACTGCACTCCTTCTCTCTTGTAAGTTGCCATCTTCCAACACTGAAACTAGGCTAGACTACTGCCAAATGCCTCTCGCCACCTCACGTTGCTCCGAGCTCCACACCATGCCCCACTGCCCTTGTGCGAGAAAACCTTAGCTCCAAACTGACAGTCCCTCCATACTCAACTACAAGCAGTGGCGCCAAGCTCCACCTCGGTCAACCAAAGCCCTTGTCATGTGTAACTTGAGTAAGTAGCAACAACCACAATCATGGCAGTCTCTTCCAAGCCACAACCCAGCTCTTCCTTGCACATTTGTAGCCACCACAACAAGACCACCCGACAGCAAGCAGCAAACTGCAATCTCAACATCTCAATTTAGGATATAATTCTTTTCACTATACCTCTAGAATTTATTGTGCTTGTGAAGCTTAAATAGCGTTGTGAAAGGTCTTCTATCGATTATTGTGAATTGTACTCTATGTTGTGCATTGTGAATTATGAATTGTGTGGCTGTGTGTAGTATGAAGCGATGGGAGCTAAATGTGAAGTTTGTGATATGGTTATGTTTTGTAAAGTGATAGGATGGTTGTATAGTTTGTGAAGTGTGTTCTGTTGTTGTGAAATGTGAATTGTGTAATTTGTAATGTGGCTACATGCAGTGTGAAGTGATGGGGGATAATCTGAAGTTTGTGAAGTGGTTGTGCTTTAAGAAGTGATGGGGTGATTGTGTAGTTTGTGAAGTGGCATGATGCCAAGTGAAGTGTTGGGATTGTGAAGGTTGGGGAAACTGTGAAGTGTGATGATTGTATGGGTTTCAGTTAGAAATTGAGGTTGAGAAGAATGTATGATGCTGTGTTTGAGTTACGGGCATGGGAAGATCATGATTATGAATTTATGAAATCATGAGTCTGTGTGACTAAAAGGCTTGTGGATTGAATTGGAAGGTTGGATAGAATCGATGTTATCTATGTTGTGTGTGGATGAAAGTCGTAAGCCCAAGTGGGTTGTATGTTAGCAATGGTAGTAATGAAAGACACTAGCATTATAGAATCCACGCCACACAATATTTTGATGGCAACTTTTAAACTAGAAAGCTCAACTGTAAACAGTCACCTATATGCCTTCCATTTCTGTATAATTTTAATGGACCTTTACTTAAGCCCCAATTCTTGACATCAATTTTCCCAAATGTAGTTTTAGCAGCAAAACAAAGCCAGAGCTCATGGACAGCAGCAACAATTTGCAACCCCTAGTCTTTCGAGTTTTCTTTAACTTGTACTTCTTTTTCTTTCCTTTTTTTACCATCAACTATAAGTGTATTAAATTTTTGTAATGCAACAACACTATAAACAAGCACATGGGTAGGAACTGAAGCAAAACTGTACCAAATACATTTCTGCAACAACCTAAGGACTTCAAGCATTCGCTTCTACTTTCATCTTGATGTTTTACTTTATCTTTACATTTCCTCGGCTTAAGCCCTTTCACATTCATTCTCAGCATTTGTAGCCATCATTGCAAGGCATTTATGTCCCAATCAGCAACCAATAGTCAGCTTGATCTCTAACCACTCCTCTACCTTCCTTTATGTAAACCATCATCGTACATCAAATAAGTCATGGAAGCAAGGAAAGGATACTATCCATAGCAGCAAGGGAAACAAGTAATCAACACTTGAGTTCCAATGGTAGGAAATTTCATAAATTCCATACTCATATTATTCTTTTATTTTCTACATTCATTGCTATTTCCAGCACCTAAACACCTTGAGTTCATGACCATAACCTACTTCTATTACGTAAAAGAGCATTGGTTTAATTTTGGACAGCAACTCTTCCTTAGTAAGCTTATCTTTCCCAATTTCTTAAAGTTAGTTGAATGATAGTGTTATCATTACAGAAATGTGTAGTTGTTACATGATGTCATGGGCTAGATTTTTAAGCGAAGTATGTCTGAAGTTGAATATATCAAGATATGTTGAATTGTATGTTGATCTTAGGTGATAAAAAGGGTAGGCACTTGTGTAATTGACTAATTACACATATTGCACAGCTTTGTGTACCGTGAATGTCTATGTACATATGGAACTTGGGAAGCCATATCTTTGAGTGTTTTGGTTAGTGTACATGTATACTTAGATGGGATTGTGTTGGTTTGAGAATTGTGAAGAATGGTGGCTGTGTTGGACAGAATTACTATAGAGTGTGTAATCTATCTTATGCAAGAATATACAATGTTTAAGCATCAAAGTTGGCTTAAAAATTGTATATTATGCTTGTCTTTTGTTATATAGTGAAAATGGTTAAAGTTTTGGATTGTGCCATACTGATGTATTGGTCTATATGACACATGAATGGAGAAAGGGATATATGTATTGGTTAAGAATGAGTTATATAACTTGGTTAAAGTCATAAAATGGAAATGGAGGTTGAGAAACGATGAAGGTGATAGTGTACCTTAACTTTTAAAGTGAATCATAGAGGTTCACTTTAAAAGATAAGGACATGAAGTAGAATGCTTGAGAAGATGACCTCGAGTGGGTTCCAAACTACAACTTTGAGAATTTAGAAAATGGTGATGAAAGAAAGTATCGAGAATGAACTTACATAATAGAGTATGTAAATAGCGTAAGTTATGAATGAATGAATGTAGGTTGCCATCTGATATGTACATGAATGGACTGCATAAAATGAAAATAGCATGGAGTTCAGGTAAATATTATGTTCACACTCTTCTAGAGTTTTTTAAATGATATGAAAATGAAACTTCTATAAGAAATGTTCTTTTTATGCAACAAAGGAAAATGAAATAAGGTTTATGAAAGTATGATGAGTAATAATGTTGTAAGGTATATGTATGAAATGACCTTTTTTGACAGCCTCTATTTATGCATCTCAATAAGAGTTGTATGCATGTGAGACGAATGCTATATGTAAAAGCATGCTTTGAAATGACAGTTATTGATAATGTGCATGCTTCTGCTGTGAAATAATGTTTATGAAATGAAATGGACTAATGAATAAAAAAAATGAAAAGAAAATGAATGAATGAAATGAAAGGAAATGAATGAATGTTTGAATGTATGAAGCTACGTAACGGTCATAACTAAATGAATGATGGTACCAATGGACTAAGCAGATTGCAATGTTGAGTAAGTAGTACTAGTAGTGCACACAGTGCTGCCCCCTGACTGAAAGGGATTCCTAACCTATGGCCACAGGTGGAATCCGAGTCAAAAAATCACTAACCCCAACACATGGGGCATAACAATGTGTATCAGTCAATGGAAAGTGATAATAGTTAAATTGAATGTTGTGTACACGTTTAGCACTTGATGAATAAATGTACAAGGTGTAGTAAATGTTTTATGACAACTGAAAACATTTCTAAAGAACAACCCCACCTTGTAATGCTTTCAAAGGAAATAAATATTTTATGTGAAGTATGAAGAGGAGTGATAAATGCATGAATGAAAACCTAAATTAATATATTTTTACAGTATGAATTAATACTTACTTAGTATTTGACTCATTTTGATGTTATGTATGTCCCTCCCCCTCCCAAGAACAAAAACGAGGACAAAGTATCAAGACAGATATGATCCAAGGGAAATGTGACATAAGCCTAGGCACATTTATGTAATGTATGAAAGCAGATTTCATGAAAGGACTTTGTAATTTAATTTGATGATTTCCATTGTAAAATCTCTTTTAGTTTGCAAAGCATGTTTTAATTTTAAATATAGAACTTTTTATATCCTGGGAAGGAAAATAAAAAGTTTTAACAAGTTCAATAGTTCCCATCTCATTTTCTAAAATTATTTATTAAAATCTCACCACAAGGACAAACGTTACATGAACGTAGCACCTCTTAACTAGGATATGAGCAGGTCCCTCCCTTCATTTTTTTCTTCTCCTTCGTTGATCCTCTTGAGGCCTCAAGTAGCATAAGTTCAACTTCCATTGAACATCCAAGGCAAATGTTGACCATTTTGGTTAAGATTCCTTGATGACTGTACCTCAAATCACCCCTGTTGATTATCTCTATGTGAAGGGAAGCTCTCAATCCATACATCGGCTAAGTACTACACATTATGACTAAGGTAAGAGCTTTGTTTTTTGCTCTCCTCTCTTTGCTTTACCCTTATTTTGTAATTATATATATTGATAGAATGGCATGAGTACGTCAACCATCTTTCAATATTTTAAGGCATCAGATTTTTACCTTAGTAATGAAGGAGAGACTCTCCACTCCAACCTTGTTAGAATGAATATGAAGGTCCAAAGCTTGGGAAAGCAATATGTGGACAAAGATATTGCCTTAAAAAAGGCAAAAGAGGAAGTTTCTTCCTACAAGCTATAACTAATAAATGTTCAGATTCAGCTTGACACCCTTTATCTAAGCTAAAGAATACTTCGATAAAGATTTTAAAATTGGCTATTGCTTGGGAGGAGCTTGAGGCATAAATTGAGCTATCCAAGGAGGTAGTGAAATTCAAACATGAGATGAATTAGTATAAGAACAAGGCCACAAGCTTGAAAGAGCAACTAAGCCGCGGTGTTGAGGTTCGCAACTTTGATTGTGGATTAGGCTATAATTGGGGATTTGAGACTTGCTTATCTCATGTTGGTCCCGACCTTGACACCAACTTGATGGATGGGTCTATAGAAGACTTCCTCCTCATCCTCAACGAATGGAAGATGGGCAAGTGGCAATGCCAAAAGCTGAAAGTTTGGTTGGTGAAGGCACTTACATACCTAGGATTTAAATGTTAAAGTCAAGCCGACATGGTGGAGGGTGAAAATTTTGGCCCCTGCCCGCATCAGGCGGGGGCAGGTGGTGAAAATTTAGGCCTCTGCCCACATCAGGCGAGGGGCAAGTGTTGAGCGGGGCAGTGTCCCACCCAGGTTTCACCCAGTCGCCTGATCCATTTACATATATATATATATACTTTTAAAAAAAATTATAACGGAAAAAATCCATTTTGGGAAGTTTAAAAAATCCCCAAAATGGTGTCTTTTTGTTTCAGGGTAAAGAATCCCTCCTTTTCCTGCATCTTTGTCTCTCACTCAAGCCTATCACTCAATCCACGAGGAGGAGAATGTTGATCATCCTGAAAGCGGTAATTGCACTTAATTCATTTTTTGTTTTAGCTTGTAAGAGATTGTGTTATATTTATATAACAAACTAATTTTAAATTCAGTTTTTATAGGGACAACTTTGAGAAAAGTGACTCCATCTCAATCTACATCGGGTGCACATCGATATTTTGACTTTGAAACACCATTGGTTTGTTAATTAATTCTTTGTAGTGTATTTATGTTATTATTTTTTCCTAATTGACAATGTTTTCTTTTCTAAATGTCATGCGATTCATATCCTCATTTCTTTTTCTTTTTCTTTTCTTTTAGGTTTTGTGATGTCACTTGTAATAGCCCGCAAAAAATTCAATGCACAGATTTCTTTAGACCTTAGGAGCGTCATGAAATCCCATAAAAATTCCACAAATCAAGCGACCGATTAGATTTTAGTCTATCAGCATAGTCAGACTCCGACCCTCTATAGTGAAAAACTTACATATTCATTTATTTATTTATGGCATTTAGAAGTGCAAGTTGGCAAAATGAATAGCACCATTAGTTTCAGATAAATATTTAGGATTTTATGGTGCACTGTTACGTTTATTGTTTCCCAGGTGAATATTATCTGGGTGTGACTTTTTATTTATTCGAGTCACTTAGGAGTCAAATTTTGCAAATTGAATTACAACACTAGACTCATATAATTATTTATAGATTTTATGATGTAATAAAATTTTCACAATTTTTCAGATGAATAGTAAGACCTGGGATAGCGCCACATGGTATCCGGTTTCAACGATTATCAAATCACTATGTGGAAGGTCCAAATCCACTTAGAATCACTAGGATTTCTAATTCGATGGATACTTGACACATTCCTAGCCAGTCATTGGAATAATACTATGATACTTGTCACTTAGTGAGTTAAGTGTGATGGAATGAAGGCAATTTAAGCCATGTGATCATACCACCTATGCAAACACTTTTCCTACCAAACACTTTTTGAAAAACTAAAAGAGAGTTTCACCCCTAGTGAAATCCTAAAATATTGGATTTCAATTGAAACCCTAAAACCCTTATGATGGCCTAAACCCTAAACCATGATTTCAACCCAATGTGGTTAGGGTTTAAATTAATTATCTAATCACTTTGATTAATCATTTTCACATGCTATTAATCACTCAATGTTTTACGCATGCACCCTTAGCCACTTTTTTACACCTTGGTAATCACATCGGGCCAAGAAAAGTTGGAGTTCGGATTGAACCCAACCGAAACCCAAAAAATGAGTCTTATGAAACCCCAAAATTAAGCCCATCAATAAGGCCCATCTTTGGCCCACCAAAAGTCACCATCATGGAAGGCTTCTTGAGGAAGTTTCCTTCCCCTCCCAAGGCTAAGACAAGGGCTAAAATCACCACTCCATTCAACCTACAAAGGTAACTTAATGGATGACAAGAAGCCTAGCCCCCTAAGCCATCCACTTGGCCAGCTTTGGCAATAAGGGGACAGCAACTGAGTAACCCTCAAGTCAGATCCCATACAAAGGTCATCCAGCCATCCCCAAGTCAGATCCATCATGTATATCATGCCTCTTGCCTCCCACACTTCACATTTTTCTTTTCCATTCCATTTTCTAGAGATAACCCGAGAGAAAGTCTTCAGGCAGTTTTCTAGCTTTCCTTGCTCCATTTTTTCGAAGCCTTTATAAGTCGAGTCTCGCAAAACTCCCTTCATATATTTTTTTTTATCTTTGATCCTAGTTTTCATCAAGATTTGATTTGCGAAAAGCCAGTTTGAGCATACAAAGGTCATACTAGGCAACAGTCTAGATGTTTGCATGAAACTTTGTTATTTTGATGTGGTTTTTGGGAAGCTATTGGGTAGATCTTGCTATGGTGAAGATTTAAAATGTTAAGATGCAAGTTCAATTTGAATTTATTGAATGTTAACAATTTTTATATAGAGTTTGCATGATTTTGGAATGTTGAAAACACGGAGTGTCAAAACAATTTCTGTTTTTGTGAAGTTGTAATATTTTATTATGGAAACATGATCCAATGGTCATGATATTCACATATGATGTTCTTAAGGCTTTAATCTTATGTGTTAGGAAGTTATTTTTGGAGAATATTGTCTTTATCTTGATAGAATTATTTTTATGCATGAAAATGTTCGGTTATGACACAAACAAGAGGCTCATAGGTTTGCCTTGTATTTTTATATTATAATTTTTTTGCCATATGATTCTAGATTTAATGCTTAAATCAATTATAACTTGAATATGAGGTATATGGCTTTATTTATTAAACGTTTATTTCATTAAAAAAAATCAGATTTACTGATTTTTACGTACAAAAACATGTGGTACTCGGTTTTTGAACTTAATGTGCGTATTGATTGCTTGGTGATGAGTATTGTGATTTAAGAGACACTGTCCGCCAGCCAGGTGGCAAATTTTCTTTTACACCCATGAATAAGACACTGCCACATATAAATTGCACTAAAGTAAACAATAAACCACATACAAATAATCACATTATTTCATTTTTTTCATTGATTTTCCTCTCTCTCTCTTCCCCTCACCCATCGCTCTCTCTCTCTCTCCCCCCCCCCCCAACCCATCGTTAGGATGATGTAAAGCAATCTTTTGGGTCAAGGTCTGAGGATTTAATGGGGACATCAATTTGGCATGCATGAAGAGAAAGGGGGAACTCTTACTAAATGTTCATGCAGATAACTTTCCTCACCTGCCACAAATCTCTAATTGAGACAACGGTGCTGGTGATGGTTTAGAAAAAAAAATCAAAAATATCTTAAGCAGTTTCTTGAGAGTGGGGAGAGAGAGAGATTCTTGAGAGTGAGGAGAGAGAAAACTTGGAGAGAGAGAGGGAGAGAAAGCAAGCTTGCAGAGAGAGGAGGTTGCAGGAGTAGAGTGGAGAGAGAGAGGGGGTGGGGAAAGAGATGAAAAAAATAAAATGTTTTTCATGTACATGTAGGGTGTAAATTTTAGATTTTACAAATCTTATGTGGCGGATTTTTATTGGTTGGTGTCAAAATTAAATTTACAACCGACTGGTTTGGAGCTTTCCCCTTGTGATTTTGGTTGTTTGATATGTGTTTTAAATTTGGCCTTATATGTGAATCATCCAAAGCATGGTTCATATAGTTGAGATGTGTTTTAAATTTTTCTGATTTAAGAAAATATTTACATGAGGAATGTATATTTTGGTATAATTTGGAATTAGCATGCAAAATCTTTATTTTATGGGTAAAATATTCATTTCCCACAAGTAGATGAGTAAAATTGAAATTTAGACAAAAGTCAGTAAATCTTATGTTTCTAAGTGTTTAGTGGAATTTTCAATCCTTAAAAACATTTCATTTCAATTCACGCTATTTCATGCTACTTTTTAAGTCATACGGAATCATTGTCAGTGAACCTTGTGATTATTGTGAAACTCCATGGTAAGATTATCATTGTCATTGTCAAACTTACTCCCAAGGTATTTGTGTATGTACAATGGTAAGATTATCATTGTAATATTCTTGTCATTTGTGATTATTGTGAGTACATGCTTATCTATTACATGTCATGGTATGCCATATCATCTATCACACGTTCCTTTTGTTATATACCATACCATGTCACGTCACATGCATAGAGTATGTCATGAAAAATATTTTCAAGTCAGTTGAAATCTTTTATTTTTATCCCGACCCCAAGTGCTAGAATGGGGTGTTATTCTAGTGAAACTCCATTGTAACATACAAATCATGAAATAGTAATAAGGATAAATATGTAAATAAATAAATAAATAAAATTAGGGCAATAAAAAAATTTAGTTTAAGATAAATAAACGAGCAAATTTAGAATTTTGTTGCACTAATCATCACAAATTGGAGTTCCCTACACAATCTTAGTCACTATGAGTCCAACCTTGAATGAACTACAAAAGTCACGTCACATGCATAGAGTATGTCATGAAAAATATTTTCAAGTCAGTTGAAATCTTTTATTTTTATCACGACCCCAAGTGCTAGAATGGGGTGTTATTCTAGTGAAACTCCATTGTAACATACAAATCATGAAATAGTAATAAGGATAAATAAGTATGTAAATAAATAAATAAATAAAATTAGGGCAATAAAAAAAATTTAGTTTAAGATAAATAAACGAGCAAATTTAGAATTTTGTTGCACTAATCATCACAAATTGGAGTTCCCTACACAACCTTAGTCACTATGAGTCCAACCTTGAATGAACTACAAAAATGTGTTTTTCAATTTTACACTCTAATCAGTTGATCATTAACCGAGTCCCCTTGAAATATATTACCCAATTTCACATGGAAGTCCCCTGTCACTTAGGGCAGGTTTGGGGGTGAGACGAGAATTCTTGATCTCGTCTTAAAGTTTAAAATATTATGTTTTAATATTATTATTGTTTTAGAATTTGAAAAAGTTGAACTGGAATTTGAAAAAATTGAATTGTTTATTATATTTTGTATGAAAATTTGAAAAAAGTGTAATAATGAGATGAGATGAGATGAAAATTTTGTATTTTGTCAATTTCACATGTTTAATTCATCCCAGATTCCTTCTCTCAATACCACAACTACCGTATTATCTGCAGCCAAACTGAGCACAAATTCATTTACACAATTTCATCCGTAAGCCAATCGGCTTTTCCCTTGTACAATTTGAACAACAGACTTTCATGAACTCAACACTTCTGTCACCCTTCCTCCTTCTCAATGACCATGACCGACCCTTCATCCTACAGAAGTTAGTGATTGAATTCGAGTTAAACACGTCAAACAATTTACTATCATCTATATATCTCATTTTCCTCTGTAATTTCAAACCACAACAACTCACTCTCACAAAACCGTAGCATTCCCCTCCTCAAACCGAAACAGCAAAAAATTTTTCAGTCAAGCCACCTCATCAGAAAACCACTCAGACAACACAAATTTTCTGACCGACCACCTCCCATCGTAGCTCAGGCACCCCAGATACACCACACCTTCTTTCTCTCAGTGAGTCTTCGACTGTTATGGTGATATTGCAATGGATATGAGGAAGGGGCTAAGGGTCAAATGGTTGAGGGGAGTGAATCACATGAGGGGCATGTGGTCACGTATGGTACCATTTGACCCTTACTTACTAGCAGTAGATTACTAAACTGCCCTTATCATTGTAACTAAAATAACTACTTCCTTTCTGTCAAAAAAATAAATAAATAACTACTTCCTTGTACATATATACGGGAAGATCGATCTGTAGATTTCATTCAGAAAAGTTAATAAAGAAGTTTCTTGGAGTAACTAACCCCTCGAAGATCAGAAAGTTGCATATAGTGAGATAATTCCTAGTTCCTTGTTACAAGTGGCATTAGAGCAGTTCAATTTTTGGGAAATTTTTTTTTCGAAGAGGGAAAAAGGGACGCCGTTTAAGGATTTAAAGAAGGTGGTTCTTGGGCTAAGACAACATCAAGAACTGCAAGAGAAGAGAGTGGAAGATCATCAAGGGGCGTTGGAGGTCTTAAGTCCAAAAATAGACCAATTGTTAGAAGTTGTTAATGGGGGAAGAAAGGATACTCAAAATGGTAGTGGTAGAAATGGAGATGGGGTGCATTCAGAACATTCTGATGTGTCTCCAGGAATGCAGCTTCGCAGCATCAAGCTAGATTTTCCAAGATTCAACGGAAAGAATCCAACGGGATGGATTTATAAGGCAAATCATTATTTTTCCTTACATCCCATACCGGATGGACAAAAGATTTTGATGGCTTCCTTCTATATGGATGGTATTTCTTTAATATGGTTCTAGAATGCTAAAGAAACTAGGACTTGCTCTACTTGGAATTCCTTTGTTGAGGTTGTGCAGTTGAGGTTTGGAAATTCATCTTATGAGGATCTTATGGAGGCACTCACGAGGTTAAGGCAAAATACTACAGTTGGGGCATACAAAACTCAATTTGAAGTCATCTCTAATAGACTAAAGGGCTTGTCTGAGAATTATAAGTTGTCTTATTTTTTAAGTGGGTTGAAGACAAGATAAGACTTTCTATGAGGATGTTGCATCCTTAGAATTTGAATACTGCTTTTGGATTGGCAGAAATCCAAGATGAGCATATTTCTAGCATTCGAGGTAATAATAGGTTTCAATCCTCTTTTGAATTTGTACCAGTAAGAGGGGTAATGCAGCTTACGGTAATCCTGTTAAGAAAAAAGGTTTCTCTAGGCCAAGAAGTAATAACTTCAAACCCTCAATTCCTGTCTAGAAAGTCACCCCAACTGAGATGAAAGAAAGAAAGGAGAAGGGCTTGTGCTACTATTGTGATGAGAAGTGGAATCCAAATCATAGGTGCAAGAAGGCAAAGTTGTTTGTAATGGAAGGAATGGAATTAATTCAAGGTGATGAGATTGAAAGATGCCATCAAGAGGAAGTGAAAGACAGTGGTGAGACTGTGATGGTGGAATCTAATATGCCTAAAATTTCATTACATGCAATTGCAGGGTGCTTGAGCCCAAGAACTATGAGGGTTAATGGCAAAGTTAATGATTGCTCAGTAGTGGTTCTAGGTAACACTGGCAGCACACATAACTTTCTTGATCCTATGATAGCAAGAAAGGTTGGGTTAGCAATCCACAAAAGTGGGCAGATTGAAGTTAGAGTTGCAAATGGTGAAAAGATCACTAGTGAAGGAATGGTTCAGAAGGCACAATTCCATATGCAAGGTAATCATTTCCGTACTACTTTTTTTTTTGTTACCACTAGGAAGGTGTGATGTGGTGGTTGGTATGCAGTCGTTGAGGACTAATAATCTCACAATGACTTTTGAGCATAATAACAGTTATGTGACTATTAGAGGGTTGAATTCGACCAAGTTAGAAATTGTTGAAGATGTTCAAATATATCAATTAACTACTATTGAGAGAAATGTTATGCTACTTCAGATTGGTCAAAAAGAGTCAAACCAAGAATTGGGGAGACTTGATTCTGCCATTGAAGAAGTGTTGGGAAAGTTTAGCAATGTGTTTGAGGAATCTAAAGGGTTGCCTTCAAAAAGAACTAAAGACCACCATATCATTCTCAAGGTACAATGCCAATATTTGTTATACCATAAAGATATCCTTTTTTTCAAAAAAACTAAGATTGAGAAGATAGTGAGTGAATTGTTGGATGCATGAGTGATAAGGAGTAGTCATTCTCCATTTTCTTCACCTGTTCTTTTGGTGAGAAAGGCTGATGGATCATAGCGTATGTGTATAGATTATAGGGCACTGAATAGGGAAACAATTAAAGATAAATTCCCTATCCTTGTAATTGATGAACTGTTGGATGAGTTGCATGGAGCCACAACTTTTTCGAAATTGGACCTTAGATCTGGGTACCATCAGATTCTTGTGAGGGAGGGTGACATTGAAAAGACTGCATTCAGGACACACCAAGGGCATTGTGAGTTTTTGATTATGCCTTTTGGCTTAACTAATGCCCAAGCCACTTTTCAATCCTTGATGAATGAGGTATTTCAGCCTTTCTTGAGGAAATTTTTAATTGTATTTTTTGATGATATACTGATCTATAGCAAGAATAAGGAAGAGCATTTAAAGCATTTGTCAATGGTGTTAGACACTTTAGCAAAGAATACACTTTTTGCTAAAAGAAGCAAGAGCATATTTGGATAAGAGGAGATTAATTATCTTGGTGAAGTGTGATGCATCTGGTAGAGGAATTTCTGTTGTGTTGATGCAGGAGGGAAGGCCTTTGGCATTTTTGAGCCAAGCTTTGAAAGGCAAAGCACTTGATTTGTTTACATACAAGAAAGAGTTGTTGGCAATTGTGTTAGCTATGAATAAATGAAGGCCTTATTTGTTAGGGGTTCTTTTTGTTATAAAAACTGATCAAGAAAGTTTGAAGTTCCTATTGGAGCAAAAAATAGGAACTCCATCTCAGCAGAAATGGATAAGCAAGCTGCTTGGATATGATTTCACGATTAAATACAAAAAGGGAAAAGACAATGTGGCTACAAATGGCCTTTCTAGAAGAGAGGAGGTTGTGCAAGAGGAAGTTAGTTTATCTGCTCTTACAGTTCTTGATCCACTTTGGTTAGAGCAGTTGAAGACTTCTTATTTCTATGATGAAGAAATTTCTGCAATTTGTAAAAAGCTATAGGAGGGGAAGCTTTCAGATAAGAGGCTTGAGGTGAAGAATGGCTTATTGTTTAAAAAAGGGAGGCTATTTTTGTCAGCCTGATCACCTGTGAAAGAGTAGGTATTGCAGTTCATACACAACAATGCCTTTGGAAAACATTCAGGCTTCCAGAAATCATTGTATAGGGCAAGGGAAGATTTGGTGTGGAATGGTATGAGGAAGGACATAAAAAAAAAATTATAAGTGAATGTGAAGTATGTCAAAAATGCAAGGTAAAAGCTTTGCAACCAGCTGGCCTACTGCAGCCATTGCCAATTCCCAACAAGTCATGGAGTGATATCTCCATGGATTTTATTGATTCCTTGCCAGTTCCTAAAGGTTTTCTATCCTTTTTGTGGTGGTTGATAGACTCACAAAGTATGCACATTTTTTACCTTTGTCTCACCCTTACACTACAGTATCTGTGGCTACTCTATTCATGTCTCAGGTATTCAAGTTACTTGGTATGCCAGCTACCATTGTAATAGATAGGGATATGCTTTTACAAGTAATTTTTGGAGAGAATTTTTTAGATTTCAAGGAACCAAGTTACATTTTAGCTCTATCTATCATCCATAATCAAATGGGCAAACTGAAGTGGTTAATAAGTGTGTGCGGCAGTATCTGAGATGTTTTGTGGGTGAGAGACCAAAGCAATGGGTTCATTAGCTTCCTTGGGCTGAATGGTGATACAATACATCAGTCCACTCGTCCACTAAGATTACTCCATTTGAAGCATTATAGGGTGTTCCTCCTCTCACTTTAATTCAGTATGTCGATGGTACTACTCAGAATGAAGCAACTGTGGTGGAATTGAAGTCCAGAGATGAGATATTGTTACTGTTGGAAAAGAATTTGCTTGCTGCTCAGGTTGCTATGAAACAGCAGTATGATAAACATCATACCCAAAGGCAACTTCAAGTGGGTGATTTGGTGTATTTAAAGATGCATAAGTACAAACAACAAATTGTGAGTCAAGCTATTAGATCCAAGTTGGCAGCAAGATATTGTAGGCCATTTAAGGTGCTGGAATGTATTGGTGAAGTGGCATGCAGACTTGAGTTGCCACAAAATTCTTTTGTACATCCAGTGTTTCATGTCTCGAGGCTGAAGAAGCATATGAGGCCTACTTCTCAAATTTATCCTATGCTTCCATTACTAGATTCTCATGGGAATTTCAGGGATGAACCAGAAGCTATACTTAAAAGGAGGATGATTACTTTTAATAACAAACCTTTTATTGAGTTGTTGGTGAAATGGTGTGAGTAGCTGATGAAGAATCTACTTGGGTTTCTGTTGACCAGTTAAGGGCTCATTATCCTGACCTTGTGGGCAAGGTCTTTTAATTTTGGGGAGGGGGGGGCGGCAATTGTTATGGTGATATTGCAGTGGATATGAAAAATAGTATATGAGGAAGGGGCTAAGTGTCAAAGGGTTGAGGGGAGTGAATCACATGAGGAGCACATGGTCACTTATGACTATTGGACCATTTTACCCTTACTTACTAGCAATAGATTACTAAACTGCTCTTATCATTGCAACTGAAATAACTACTTCCTTGTACATATATACAAGAAGATTGATCTGTAGATTTCATTCAAAAAAGTTAATAAAGAAGTTTCTTGGAGGAACTGATCCCTCAAAGAATAGAATGTTGCATATAGTGAGATAATTCCTAGTTCCTTATTACATCAACACTAGATCTCTCTCTTTTTTCCACCATCTTCTCGACCTAACAGTGTTTACAATTTCTCTGCTACCTTGGAAGTTGTTGCCACCTTTGATCTCAGCCAGCCACCAGGCCCCCCTTGTGGTGTTCCCTCCTTTCCGTAAGCCTTTGCCACACTGCCTCTCGTTATTAATAGTGAAGCTCTGCTGCTCTCATTAGTTGGAATTCCTTTCAAATTTTTATCCTTTCAAAAACGTACCTAAAGACGTGATATTATTACCAAAAATTCCATTTATCCCACTGTCATGTAGTTCCATCCATAAAGCTTCTTGAAGAGTTTTTTTGGTGTAATTACTTTACAACCCTTTCTTTCTCTCCATTGAATGTTTGTTGTAAAGTAGAAGCTTTGACTCTAAGTAAAACCATGCATTTCTTTCAATTAAGTCCAAGATGGAGTATGTTCTCTCTGTGCATGTCTCATGCATACAACGCATACGTGTCCTTCCACACCAGCTTATATAAAATGCTATGTCAAGGAAGCAAATGCACTAAATAATATTGGGAAGCCGTTTGCTAGTCCTTTTTCAGAGACATTCAATCATAATTACTAGTCTTTTATAAAGGCAGAATCAACCTCTCATGAATTTAGGTGGGGACCACAGATGCAGCAAAAAATTCAATATTGTCCACCTAACCCAATCTATCCCCATGTTCCTCAATCTACTCCTCCATTTGGGACACCACCACGATAGCAATTATCCTTAGAGGAGTCTCTTAAGGCATCCATGCAATAACCAGACCATTCAAGGCCCTCGAGCCCAACCCAGAAAGGGGAAGACAATGAAGACCCAATAGGAATAGTTTAGTTCCAACGAGATAGGCGTGTCAGAGATCCAATCCAACTCGAACCATGAAATTTTTTCAATCAAGTCCAAGATGGAGAATGTTCTCTCTATGCTAGTCTCATTCATACTATGCATAAGTGTCACTCATACAATGCATAAGTGTCCTTCCACACAGGCTTATTCAAAATGTTATGCCAAGCAAGAAAATGCACTAAATAATCTTGGGAAGCCATTTGCTAGTCCTTTTTAGAGACATTCAATCCTAATTGGTGGAATCATACTAATTTTTTCTAGAGGCAGAATCAACCTCCCATGAATTTAGGTGACCATAGATGCAGCAACAAATTCAATTATGTCCACCTAACCCAATCAATCACCGTGTTCCTCAATTTACTCCTCCATTTGGGGCACCACCATGATAGCAATTATCCTTATATGAGTATCTTAAGGCATCCATGCAATAACCAGACCATTAAAGGCCCTTGAGCTCGATCCAAAAGGGGAAGACAATGAAGACCCAAAAGGAATAGTTTAGTACCAATGAGATATAGGCGTGTTAGAGATCTAGTTCAACATAGGAATGTGGGGTGGCACACCAACGGACATGTCCTTACTTGGGAAGCCTGCAGGGAGCCCTACTGCATTAAATGGCCAGATCTAAGGTTAGTGCGATGCAAAATCGTGGCAGGTGTGTCCTTGACTAGTGCGACTGTGAAGAAGCCCAACTACATTAAATGACCCGATACGGGGGGAATCAAGGGTAAGACAACCCAACGAAAGGACTTGTCCCTAATGAGATGTCAACAGAGGAGCCACACCTGATCAAAGGCTCCGAGGGGGAAGATCGAGGGACGAGCGGAAGCTGCCAAATTAAATGCAGCAGCATGGTGCCCTATACAAGGGAGAGACACCCCAGACACATGGAAGAGGCAACAACTCTACCTCAGAAAGAGGACATAAGACAAGACACGTGTAAGAAACAAGGGACGGGAAAAAATCTTAAATTCCTCTAAAAATGAACGACTTAAGCATCGGATGCTCCAATCGACCAAACAAGGGGCCAATTGCTTCCTAACCTCGTTGAATTACAAATTCGGGCATGTCTATAGGCAGTGTAACTCATTGGTTGATGTCTTCGCAAGGTTGGGAGCTTCCGGATTGAATCGGACTTGGAATGATAGCTCAGAGTTACATCCTATAATTAGAGGAATCCTTCGATTGGATAATAGTGGTTTGCTGAGTTTGCGCCCAATGGAAAAATCTCACTTGTAAACTTTCTGGGACGGTGTGTAGCTTCAAGTGGATTTTGTATAAATGTAACTTTTCGTATGGAAGATTGGCGACAGAACTTTTCGTATAGACATCGTTTTATTTTTTATGTTGGCTTTATTTCGTATAGAAGGAAAGGTATCTATCTTTTGACTCATATTTATTAATTTATTGCTTAGGCTTGGTTATTCATTGTATAGATCTTGGTAATCAGGTGATGTTTTTTTTGTTTTTTGGATGCTTGGGCTTTATTGTTTTATATTTCTCAAGTATTAGGATGTAGCCAAGGTTTCCTCCTTTATAAGTGAGGGCTATTTCAATAAATTTGGAGAGAAGTCACTCTTGAACATGTGACTCTGCCTCTTCTAAAAAAAAACCTCTTTCTTGACAGGTCCCATACAAGGAATGAGGAAGCTTAGTCCAGGCTTACGAGACATGTCCCCTTTACCTCTCAACTTCAAGGTATAAAAGAAAATTTTGAAATGTTTGCGATTTTGGTTTTTCTCTTGCAGCTAATCTGTTAAATACTTTTTCACCATCTCCAAGTTACACATTTTGCATCATTTGATTTCTAGACCACCAGTCTACAAAGTCAAAGAAGTCGTGACTTATTTCGATTGGCATGTATGTCTCATGGGCCACTTAAAAGTAGCATGTGAGCCCCACATACTGCCCGTTTCTAGTATCTTCAATGCCATACTCACCACTTAGATTTTCAACATTTTACTGCCCTCTACATCTAGGTTGTAAATCCAAGGTGGAGTGGCTCTACAGCCACTTGTTGTGAGCTCCCGTTGGGGTTCCCGTTAATGTATTTTAGATTTTTTTTATGTGTTTTTTAACATTTTTAAATATTTTTTTAAAAAAAATAAAATATTTATAACATCATTAAAAAAATACTTCTTTAATCATTAAGTAAAAATAAATAAATAAATCTTAATGGGAAGAGTGGTATTTTCCATCCCAGGTGTCAATATAGTTTTTCGTGCTTTTAAATAACAGCAAAACTTGGATCGGTCCAATTTTTCATGTTTGCTTATTAAGAGCATCCACATTGGTCTATGCATATATATATATGCAAAGTCATATTTGCATAATATGAGCCTAAATTCCTCTACATTAGCTTATGCATATATAAATATTTAGTTAGCTATAAACAGTATTTATCTAAATTTAGAGAGCTACTATTCACTTTCAAATGTTATTTTACTAATTATTTCTCTCTCCTCCCACTCTCTCTCTCACAATCTTTTCTTCTTCTCCATCCCTCAACAACACAACAAACTTTCACCTGCACATTCATTTTATTATTATAATATATTATATATTTTTTTTCATTTTATTATATTTTTAATATAATATATATATAAAATTGATTTTAGAAAAACATTAATAATAATAATAAAATATTCTATTATTATTTTGTCTCAAATATGTATAAGCCAATGTGGAAGTTTTGCTTGAATGGCAAAATGGATATATAAAAGAGGTGATTTTGCATATGCATATACATAGACTAATTCTAATGCTCCCCTTTCTTTTTCTTTGAAAGAGAAGTGATTTCATTAATCAGGTAACAATACATCATACATAACTGTCTCTCCCGAGATTGAGTTTAAGACCTCGGGAGGGTCATCCTCTAGCCAAACTTTTTCACTAACATCCCTAATTGCTAACTTAGCTGCCGTATGAGCAACTTTTTTTGCTGACCTGTGTACAAAGTTTAGGGTCCAAGCTTGGTTCCTATCCATCAGGTGCTACAAATCCCTATCATTTGGCCAATCCACAAGTTATCTTCACCTTTGGAGTTGACTACATCCACTATTACCATGGCATCCCCTCCAAAGCAAACTTGGTTTAAACCAAGCTTAGTGCAAAGATTCATAGCTCTAAGAAGAGCAACACTTTCAGGTTGGGCAGTTGAGGAAATGTGATCCTTAAAGGCTATCACCACAGCTTGCAAGCTACCATTTGAATCTCTAATGATAACTCTCATTCCCATCCTGCCATTAGCTTTTTCAAAAGCTACATCAAAATTCACGTTGGCATAGGGCCATTTAGGTGGCTTCCACTTATGAGTTGATCCTCTCCCGAGAGTCCCTTCTGTACTCTTCGAACAGATATGTTTAGTTTCTTTAAAAAAAGATAGATCAACCTGAGCCTGTCTCGCTAGTATACCAAGATGCATAAACTAGTTTTGAAAAATGAAAGCATTTCTCCTTACCCATGGCTGATAACACGTGACTGAGGCCAACTTCAAACTCTCTTTACTCAGCTTATTCCTCATCTCCAGCCACAACAGCTGAAAATCAAAGTGAAATATCTTCCATTTGCAGAAAATTCTGGTTTCATCTCCCCATACATCTGCTATAGCAGGACAGTCCCACATAACATACACCAGTGTTTCCACTTCTAATGTACAGAGTGGACAGAGGTTGTTCTCAATAATGTTCTTCTAATAAAGATTATATTTTGTAGGAAGAATATTATTAAGACACTTCCAAATGAACAATTTAACCTTACCAGGTACTTTTAGTTTCCACACATCTCTCCACATCACTTGATTCTCTCCCCTAGTCGAGCATTCCCCTACTTTTCTTTTCAAAATCATAGATTCCAAGAAATATGCACTTTTAACAAAAAAGGTTTCTTTTTTTGACCCCACCCATATCAGTTTATCTTTATTCCCTCTTCTGCTAATTGGTATGGAACAAATAACTTTTGATTCCTCTTCATTGAAAATTGCTTCCACCAAGTCAGTGGAAGAGTGCTTTCCCGAGGGGAGATAGAAGACATGAATCGACTGTTCACCCTACTCCATGAGATGGAGCTAATCTTCTGACTGGACTCTTGCTTTTGTGCCTTCTTGCAAGAGAATGGGAAACCTAATGCTTTGAGTTGGCTTCATTGATGGCTTTACCCGGACTGATCACACGAAGCCGTTTGTGCCAGCTAGCTGTCTTTCATGGTTCATGGGCTCGGGAGCTAGACCATTAGGAGACCATTCCTTCTTCGTTCGTCCATTAAGCCAAGCCATCGAATGGGAGAAGTCATGCTTTTAGGGTTCAGTGGAAGTCAAGTCTTTACGTCTATAGGGGCTCCCTGACGATCCCGAACCCTCAAAAAGTGATGGGTATGTGTTCTTTCTTGGCACTCTCTTTCTTTCCAAGAACAGCTTCCCTCTTAAATCAATTCATCCACTCTAGCCTTGGGACCCAGTGTATTCATGGGAGTCTGAATCTGAAATGTCACAAGGCTCGGTAACCATTGATCCTTCCAAATCTTTATGCTATTTCCATTACCAGCTCGCCACACTGCCCCCTCTTTTATCAGCTCCAAGCTGGACCAAAGACTTCTCCAAATAAAGGAGGAAACACGTCTCAATTTTGCCTCCATGAGGTCACACTTTTGAAAGTATTTCTATTTAAAGACTAGAGAGACCATTGAATTTGGTTCTTTGATCATTCTCCATATTTGCTTGGTTAGGAGGGCTTTGTTGAAGCTACTAAGGTCTCTAAACCGCAAGCCCCCTTAACTTTTGACCTCTCCCAATGACCTCCATGGTTTCCAATGGGTGCCTCTTCCCTCACCTTTATTACACCACCAGAATCTAGCCAAGAGAGCTTCTATTTCTTTGAGGAGCATTCCATGTAGTTTAAAAATGCTCATGGTGTAGGTTGGGATAGCCTACAGCACACTCTTTATGAGGATCTCTTTCCCTACTGAGGACAGAAGCTTTTTTTTCTAGTTGTTGATCCTTTTCCAAATCCTTTCCTTCAAAACTCTGAAAGTGTTGTACTTTGATCTCCCTACCACAGTCGGGAGACCAAGGTATCAGTTATAGTCATTGCATCTCAATCCATTTACTTGCTACAAGATAAATTCCTTGGCTTCCACCCTAGTATTCTAGCTAAAAAAAAATACTAGCTTTTTCTTTATTTAGAGTTTGGCCTAAAGCTCCCTCATATAGAAGCAGTAAGTCACGGATATGGTACCACAGTCGGGCTGCCTCGCAGCCACTGCCGATTCCACAGGACTAAATCTGTCCTCCAACTTATCATCTGCTCGAGTTTTCCTACTTTTTTTAAAAAGGGCTAGACTAACCTTACTATCATCTGCGAACTGCTTCTTCCTGGGTGAAAGATGGGTTGTTGGTGCTGCTGAAGGATTTCCTTGGACTCGAGCACACCTCTTCCACTTTTAGCCTTCCCCTTGCCTTCGATCACTTAGAACTGAATGTATCTGTTTCTACTCTTCCGTTTCTAGATTAGTAGCCGTTAGAGTGGTAGGGGCCAGGGCTTTAAGGCCCTTTTGTTCCACTTCCAGCCATGCATTGATTTTTGATCCACCCCTTGGCCTAGGCCCATCCCCTAATTGAGTCTCAACAACAATTTCCCGCCTATCATCATCCCCTCCATCAGAATTTGCCGCCGAAAGTACATCCCTCTATAGCAAATCCTGCGAGAATTTCTCCCCCGATTCTGAGGAAGGAGCTGTTCCCAATACTAAATCCCCTCCCTCTGACTCCGCTAATATCAGCTCTTTGTTCCCTACGGCGGTTATAGTACTTCCTCTTTGACCTACTCTAGGATCTTGGAGTAGAGGAGTGGTGCTATCGGATTGGCCTTTCTCCACTCCCTTATCCGATGACCCTTCAACTGGGCTACTTGCAGAGGTCTCCACGTCCATCCTGTCATTGTCTAGTCCAGCTTCCCTACCCCCTTCTCCTCTACCACTACTGGAAGAAGATGACCGCTATCTCATTACTCTCTCAGCACGAAGCCATGACCCGAACGATGAGCCTGACCCTTCGATTTCTCCTTTATCCTCTCTAACTACTCAACACCCCTTATCACCATAAATAATCCAGCCGCATTGGAAGCATATCTTAGGTAAATTTTCATAACGAAATTGAACCCAGTGCTTGGAACCCTGATAGCTTATGAAAAGACCTCTTGCAATGGCTTTATACAGAAAGACCTCCACCCTTACCCATAAACATCTCCCCCATCCAATGCTGTCTTCCTCAACATCAACTTCTAAAACTCTTCCCACAGAGCCTCCAATCTGAGTCCCACATTCCATTGTCATGCAACCTAGGGGCAAGTCATGTATTTGCAACCAGAACACTTCCTTACCGAAGTTAAGTTTTCCTGGACGCATTACACCATCGTACGGCCATAGCTAGAACAGAGCATTATCAAACGTCCATGGTTTGCCCTCCAGAATTCTGTGCATGTCCGCATGGGTCTCAAACGTAATAGTGAAAATATTTTTACTGACTTCTTGAAAGGTAGCCCTTTCACCTATCCTCCATATTTTTGCCATTATGTTACTGATGAGCTCCTTACCTGTGATGCCTCCAAATTATGCTTGAGATTAGACGGATATTTGTAGCGTCGAGACATGTAACACAAGGTTACCCGCCCCCTTTCATGACATATAAGATACAATGTTCCTAACATGCATCTAGCATTATGCAATATTCGCAGTGGATAATTTTTTTTTCCTTAGCAATACTATGCACCAAACTGAAATATCTCAAACACTTAAAACATACTTCATACATAATAACATACTAAACAACTGAGATCACAACAATAGTCCAAAATAGCTGCGATCAAAAAAGTGTTAGAGATTAAACTCCACAAATACAAGTAGTAATATGAGGTAACTACTGTACTATCATCTATATCGCACCGTCACTTAGTTGACCATTTCTAGTTGGTCGATTCTCAGTTCTCTTTCAGATCCTGTAACAAGATCTACCATTCGGGAGGAATGGTAGTTGGGACTACCACAGTGAGATTTGATTACAAATTTCAGCAAGTTAATAAAAAAACCTTCACACAAGTTAATAATGCATGCATGGCAATAAAAACATGAATGCATAATCAAAATCATAAGGAATCGTAACATAACTTGACATATAACATAACATAACTGACATAACTTAAACTAAAGCGTGAACTGAACTTGACATGCTTAAACTATGACTTGACTTGACAAGAATTTGATCTGAAACTTGACTTAACATGAACTTAAACTGACTTCTTTACTTAATCTGACCTTGGACTTGAATTCTGAAACTTAACTTGACATGAAATTGAACTTGAACTAAAACTTAACTTTGCATAAACTTGAACTGACTTATTTACTTAACATGAACTTAGACTTAAATTCTAAAACTTGACTTAACATAAACTTGATCATAACATAACGTGAAACATCACTTGAACGTGAAATACATGAATTTGGAATCTTATTCAATAGACTTAATCATTAAAGTGACCATACAGGTGCTACACGGGTCCCCTTAAGCCTTGTGTTCCTGCCGATTACCTCATCACAACACAGGTATCTGTACCAGCTGTAAGTGCGTTAATACATACACCACAGTTGTTGTGGCCCCACGTATTCTACGTGTCACAATTGCTGTGTCTCACGTAGTGTATACTCTACAGTTGTTGTGGACCCATATTTCATGTTTTACAATTGTTGTGACCCCATGAATTGTTTGTGTCACACTTGCAATGGACACACGTAAAATAAAGTATGGCTCCAACGGTGTTAGTGCCTGGCGCGCTCCGATAACCAGTTAGTTAGGCCCCATTCGTAACATGTTGACTATACTTCCTCAACCCAAAAAATTTCACACCTATTTAGACACTCCAGCGTGAATAAAGAAGTTCCATTAGGATATTACCTCATCCTAGCGCTTAGCATCGTGATTGACATGACTGTTCTCGAAATACATAAACTATATTCAAACAAAACGTGACTGGAGCACGAAAGGACAGAAGTCCTGACGTAACACAACATGACTTGAACGTAACTCAAAATATATGACTTACTTGAAATAGAAACATTCGTAACATGACATAACATATAACAGGCAACACACTTAGCATGGCATACTTGCAACATTGAATATTACATGCCATGACATACATGTAACAGATAGCATACTTAACTTAATATGACATACTTGAAATGTATAGCAATACGTGACAGAATATCTTGTATAACAGATGAATAACTCATGACAAAATAAATTTTGTGTAACAGATAAATATGTAATGACTTGGCATGACACATGTTATAACATACATACATACACTACATCTCCTTTACTTATCACTCATACACATTAAACTGCTAGTAAGTTAAAAGCTAACTTACATCGGTCTTCGTGTTTTCTAGACAAAACTCAAGCACGATCACGAGGAACTGAAGGAAATGATTTCTAAAAGTTAGAACTTAATCACTAATAATTAAAAATATGGAAAAATGTCAACTTAGAGTAAAATTACCATTTTACCCTCTACATGTGGGAAAATGACCATTTTACCCCTAACTTAAGAATTTTGCATCCTAATTCCAAAAATACCAAAATTTACATAACTCATGTAAATTTTGTCCTAAAGTCAAATATCTATTTAGAAGAATTTAAAACTAAACACAACCACTAAAATTCTATAAGGGCTAAAATTTACATAGGCCATTTCTTTTATTTTTGTTTCTAACTTGTTTTAATCAACTTCTTGATCCATGATTTATAAAGATGTAATCTTCAAAGAAAAACATCACATGGTTTAAAAAGGTGTCCTAAAACAGATCCAAACTTCAAACTCAAGATTACACATGCTTAAAAATCAACTAAAATATAAATTTAGACAATGACATCATCAGTTTGGCCTAACTGAATATCTCCTTGCATAAAATTTCATATCTTCGAAACTAGCATCAAATATATTCAAAAAAATATTCTAACATGTATATAAGAGGCTTAGGATCCTCAAATAAAAATATCAAAGTCATTGGATTAGGATTAAACCATAAAAGATTTAAACTTTCTCAAAACAGAAACTGTTTTTTCTCTTCCAGTTTCTAAATTTCTAGATCTAAAAAAATATTTCACCAAAACTTTTAATCATGCAAAAAATTCTCAAAAAATAATCATATATACATGTTAACAGTAATCCATAAAAATTTTGGACCAAGATCTATCCATTAGCTTGGTCAAAAACTCCAAACTACAACACACTCTCCAATTTATCGCCCAGATTAACTTTTTTGAGATTTGAACAACTTTGGATCGATCAAATGATATCCAAATGGAACAAATAACATATCCAAGACTCAACAACAAACAACTTTAATGATAAAACATTGTGAGAAAATACTTACAAAAACTTCCAATAAAGCGTGCAACAGAGATCAGAAAAACTGTCCGAGAGTGTCTTTTGTGTTTTATCAAAGAAAAGTATAAAGGAGGGTTGTTTTTCATGGGAAGTGGACTGGAGAGCCTCTTACACAGGTTATGGAAAGTGATAGGACTAAAAGAAAGCTTGAGTGTTGGCCTTTTCTTCCCATTACAATAACCAAAAATCAGCCAAATATCTTTTCTCAAGGTGGAGTGTAAAAGTGAAAGAGTGAGGTAGCTCTTCTTTTGTAAAGATCTGGCCAGCCAAGTGGGGGTGCAAAACTTAGCCAAAAAGCAATGCTAATGAGGTCAAATTCGTGGGCATTAATGGGTCTATACCGAATGGGCCTAAATTTTGAAGTTTTAAGAGAGTTTGGGTTGCTATCAAACTCAAATCTATTAAACGTTCCTCTTGGAGTCAAGTGTCTAATACTATTCACTATGTATAGCTAAGATTTTGCCAAGTATTCAAATAAAACTTCTCTAATTTAGTTTGGACATTCCACACTGTGATTTTGAAAACACTGCACTTGGTATGCTTACTAAGATTACTATTCACTCTAGAAAGTGAATAATAAACTTAGTACTGAAAAATCCTAAATATTCAAATTAACCTACAGTGAAAATTATTTATCAAAATTCAATCCCAAAATACCTCTAAAAATAAATTCATAGTTTCAAATTAACCTACTGCTCTATCTGTGCATACCTTTTCAATAAGACTTCTTTCGCCCTTCCATGATATCTTTCTGCCACCACTGTCGTCTACTTCTAGAACCACCTCCTCTTCCTCTATCAAGCTAAAGTTCTTCCACTAGTCTTCAAGACTATCCATCCTATTATCCTCTTCACGTACCATAACTAAATCTAGGAGACCTAAACTATTTCGCCACTTCTGGTTCGCAAGCCAAAGAGGAGACTTAACAATAACTACGTTGTTATTAATGCTAATGCTCCCTAAATTCAAGTCATGTCAGACACGTTATTATATTTTTTTGACAAAACTTAAAAGTTTGACTAATTAACGCTCCCAAATCACTGCCACCCCGTGACCTTTTGGACTCTTTTCCTCTTTGAAATCCACCATTTTTTTATAATTTATCCCGCACTGGTATTATTAGACTGTTGAAGTTTTATAACATAGAATTGCGCGATGAATCAATGCCCTCCAACTAGTTATCCCCTACAAGATTCATGTACAACATCTGTTAATCTTCCATCTACCACACCTATCACTTATAATTGTAATAGAAACCCTCGCAAGACTGCCAACTTAAAAACCTTTGGGTTATATCTTTCTTGGTTTATGTAGTAATCTATTGACCAATACATGAAACTTGGGATTGATTACTAGCTTAGTTCCAACCTCCCCTTCCTGTTTCTCAAGGGCGGAACTATTAAGAGGCTTGGGCCTTTCGCCGCCCAAAATTTTTATATAAAATTTGATAAAAATTAAGTTTTGAAATATGTTTTTATAAAATAGATTATATAAAAATTAGTATTTAGCTTCTTCAAAATTATTTTTTTTTAACTTGACTCCCACAAATCAGATTTTCTGATTCCGCCCCGCCTTTTTTTTTTCCTTTTACATAATTTATTGTTAAGGACGTTAATATGAGGTCTAGTGTGAACACTAAGAATATTTCAGAATATTTTTAAATATTAAGAAATAGTTTAAGTTAAGATGTTTTTTTAGATTTTAGGAAATGAGAGAGAAAAAGTTAAATAAAATTATTATAAAGTTAAAATATTGTTTGACTATAATATTTTAATATTATTTTGTTTGGATATTTTGAAAAGTTGTATAGGGTTTTGTGTTTTATTTTGTAGTTTGAAAAAGTTGTAATAATTAGATAATGATTAGATGAAAAAATTAAAAAATATTTTATATTTAAGTGATACTTAGAAAAAAAAAATTGAGAATACATAAGAACAATTGTATTCCCAAATGGGCCCTAAATGTTTCAAGGTACTTATATATCTAAATTTGATAGTCCCATATCTATTTTTTGGGTCTCTATTTTCCTTATATATATATATATAAATAGTATATCCAGTGTTTGTTGCGTGGACACATAAATTGAGGGGATAATCTTTATATCATGAATAGAATGTAGAGAAAAAAAGAATTGAAAATAGTGTGTATTGAAGTAAGCTCCCAATGAAACCCATATGCATGATTCAGATCTAGGCACTGTGAACATGGCACACTTGCTAAGTTTATGCCTCTCATGGTGCAGAGCATGCCATAAAATTAAGCCTCTTTGAGCCTTATTAATTAATAGTTACTTCATTTTGCCATGTGATTTAGGATCGATAAACAAATATAAATCACCCAAAACAAAACTAATGCCTGCCTGCAAGTTTCAAATCCTAAATAACTTACTGACAGCTACAATAATTTCGCTCCCCTCATTAATTAACATTATATAATAGTACTAATTAAGCAGTAGACTGCATTCATTATCCTTTTATCCACAACTCATGACTACTCTTCCCATCACATTAAACAATGATAGCATGCCAGCAGTCTCACTGAATTCAGGCCCTCAATATCCTTAAAAAAATAAAAAATAAAAGGAAGTTGCTTGGCTCTGGGTGCAACTGACAGCTATGAAATGAGGAGGATAATGCAGACATTAACATTGGGGATAAGCATCTGGTGGTCATTTCAATTACCAATAAGAAACTGCCACTTGGGGGAAAACAATGAGAAGTCTCAAAGTTGAAAGAAAGTTCCCGACTTTTTAGTCCAAGGGATCGGAGTCCCCATTTTCCCATTGATATATGATCCCTCCCCATCTATTCATCTAAGACCATAGGGTTTGGTTTGCTTGTTATGGCACTCTATACATCTTAATCCAGTGGCCCACATTTTAGCACATCATGCTTTATGAGATGAAAGGGAACCCCCATAATGCTCTACTCTCATCCAACCCCATTATTCCTTTTTTGAACAAGACTTGTGTTTTTCCCTTTCTTTTTCAATTGCTAATTTCTAGAAACTTTTAATCTTTAATTGGATCAAAATTACTTACAAGACATTAGCGAACAATGTCACTTTACAAATCAGCTGGAAGTTGGAAACCGATTTCGTGTGGACGATATGTCATAACAAAAGAAAAAAAAAAAAAGGATCATAATATGTCTATCTCTCTTCAAAATTGAACCACTCATTACGATTTTTTAGCCAACCTCTCGGCTATTATCTCTCCAAAAGACGGAAAAAAATTTTTGTTTTGAAATTTTTTCCTCAAAATCCTTTTCTGTTTTGTTTTTTCTTTCCGAATGCGAATTTGCTTTATGGAGATATACCTAATTTTCTATGTGCCGTAAGCAATTCCCACTAACCAAAAGCTGCATTATTGCTGGCATTCAGACGCAATGAATAAACAGTACATATTTTGAATTGTGAAAGATTCCCGTAATTAAAAAAATACAAACCCAAAATTATATGTTAGTCCTAATTAGGATAGGTCGAATCTAGGCATCCTTTAAACCCACAACCAAACTTGATTAGACATTTACGCGGAAAAGCGACTAAGATAAGCCCCTAATACTTTATACATATAGTAAATTACTAATCTGTACACCTTTTCTTTAAGCAACCACCAACTCTCATTTAATATTCTATTTTTGATATCCATAATTGGGTTGCTCTTTTAGAAATTAAATTTACAATTTCTCAATGTGCAAGTTTCATGTATTTTTTTAAAATAATAAATAAATTTAAAATTTAAATAAAAAAATTAATGATATATCTCATTTTTTTAAATGATTGGATAATACTTACATATCTTAAAACTATATTCAATATTATTTATAATAAAATCAATTCGACGCATGTTAATTGTAAGAAATATGAGTCCGAAAATAACTTCAATTTTAGATTTATTTCACGTATTTATTTATTTATTTTATTCTACGCCTTAAAGTTTGATCAGAAATCTTAATTTATTTTTAAATCAATCCCACTTGCTGAAAAAAAGGGTGAAAACGGAGCTTACTTTTTTCCGGCAAAAGGTCCCTACAAGCGATCACATGCAAGAACATGGTGTAATAAGTTGTTGCTAAGATCAAACCTTAAAACATTGTTGGTAGTAAAGAACCAAAGAGCTAGGATAGCTGATTATAATTAAGCCATATACACGTCATCAAGTTCCTTTTATTTTAAATATTCTTAATTCGATATATTATTTCAACCATAACATGATGATATGTTTTAGAAGTCAGTAACATAATTATTAGACCGTCTCTAAATATAAATACATAATATTTAATTTGATATTATTATATTAGAAAACTAAATAGACGATTTTAATGATATGAAATTATTTAATGAGTTATGTTATATACAGTCACTTTTGCATCCTCCTTGTACAATCCAATGATGTTATTAGCCAAAGTAATTATTTTAAATTAAAAAAAATGATGCATTCAATCATATTAGTAAAGTGCATAAAAGAATACGTAAAAGTGACTGCATATAAAATTTTTGATACTAAGTTATTTCATTTGAAGAAGGAAGAATATAATTAGGAGGAATATTATCAAAAAAGAAGGTGGAAAATGAGGTTGTAAGATTTAATCAATTGGACCGCATTAGGCACCAACTATATATATATAAATATACATATATTCTTTACGCAAGACAGCAATAAGTCATGCATTATCTTGCGAATTTGATCAAAATCATCAACTCATTTGCTTGCTGGAATCAAGATCTTGAGTTCACCTTTTCTTTTTTCTAATCATTCACTACTTTTATCAACTTTATGACTGGCACTGAAAATTATATAAGATTTGACCTTATTTTAGTAATTATAAATTAACTAAAATCATCATCATGTTATATATATAGAGAGTGCATCGACTTTACTAAAGGAAAAAGTTGAAATAATAAAGAAAAAGCTAAGGAAATAAAAACATAGAGTGGACTGAACAAAATGATCAGTACGTACTGGTTTTTCTCTTTTCTTTTCTTTTCTTTTTTTTCTTAAAAAAACAAACACTATAATTGCTTTCCTATGCAAAAGGATAATGAAGAGAGATATGTATTTTTTATTCTCAAATTATCAAGTGTTATATAATTTGCACATTGCATTAAATTCTGATTTTCAAGATTACTACTTCACATGATCACATTATATTCTCATCAACTGTCTCCATCGGAATTAGACAGGGCAATTTGAGCCACTATGCCTTGATGAGATAGAAGTCATGCTAATGAGATTGAGTTCTAAGTTATGGCTCAAGTGTATCTCTGAGAGAACGTCTACAATTCACACATTAGATTCATGTCCCCTCATGTATGCTCTCGCGGTCTTCTCCAATAACATCCCTAATACTACACTAATAATCAAATAGAAATATAGTAACATATCCTAATTCCATTGTGTTAAGAAAGACTTGTCCACTAACTTTTAAATTTATTATTTAAAAAATATAAATTAATTTATTAAAAATTTAAAAAATAATACTAAATACAGTTATAAATTATATTAACGTCATATACTCCTTTTAAAAAAAATTAAATTTACTGTTAAAAAATTAAATTTTTTATATAAATTTTATATTTACTATTTTTTTTTAAAAAAATATATGTACGTAATATTTTCAAATTATATGATCGTAATAAATTATTTATTTTTAAAAAAAGAAACAAAACAAAAAAAGTCAATTTCAATGCGAGAGGTTAATTTTGGGAACGAGCTAAAACGCTTTTTGGGTGAAATTTATCTCAAGTGTTTGCGCATGAGAGGACAAGAACAGCTGGCTGGAGAAAGCGCTCGATCCGAGTAGCGCTAGGGCCTACTTCACGTGCTGCCATGGGCCATGGCCTACCCAAGTTACGTTAAACAATGAGAGGCCACGTGGAGCACGTACTTTGCACAGTTACACGTGTCGAAATCCTCGAACGTCTAAACACGGGACCACTTTGTCCTCATTTCAAGGAGCAGGTCAGGTTAAGTCCCCTCTCCCTCTCCCTCTCCCTCATGTCCCGACAAAATTCCCCTCACCCGGTGGCGGTAAGAGACAAATCCCCCCTCCCCAAAATGCCCCCTTTTTGTCGGCTAGCAAAAGCTCTACGTTACGCTTACATACCACACGTGGCCTTCATCTGTAGCTGTGAGGGAAAACACGCGTCCTCATCGACACCATTCAAAAATGTCGGAGAATATTGTACCTTTTCAGTTAGTATGGATAAAGTAGTTGTCTGGTAATTTTAATCTACGCTGTGTGATTCCGCTTTCCCGGTAAGGTGCACTCCTTTTTTGAAAAAAAAAAAAAACTGGAAATTAATTTACAGAATAATTTCTTGATTTATTTTTTATGGCATAAAATTATTCAGGTAAGATGCTCTGTATTTTCTCGTAAGAAATATTTTTTCTCCATTTAATGGCTGTTTAGAATTAGACCCAAAATAATATTTAGTTAACTTCTTTTTAATTATCGTATTTTCATTATTTGTGATGTAATATTAACTAATTGATATATAGGTTAAAAAATAGTAAATTATTAAATATTCAATTATTTTTGTCACATCAAGAATTAAATTTAAAATTAAATAAATAATTTTTTTTTATTTAAGGGTGGAAGGTTCGAACTTAAATTTTCTATAGAATCGGATTATATACTATCAAACTTTTGACTAATAATACTTTCTTTAGACCCAAACATTCCATATGGATAGTTTTTATGGCATAAAGTATAGTCTAAAATAAGATAAATTCCAAAGCAAAAATAGGGGCCCTTGAAGATTTAAAAAGAAAATGGGAATTTTGAGTGGATAGATTAGAAAACTGAGATGGGATTGCCACAAAAGGCGGAGGGCGTGCTAGTAATTTCAATAGAATGAAGTTGTCAGTTGTGAGAGAGAGCCTTATCCATTAAGCCACCCGTCCGAAGTTCCGAACCTTTATAAAAGCAGATCAAAACCCTCAGACCCAAAACCAACTCATAGACAGAGACAGAGACAGACAGAACGTCGAAACTCCCTGTCTGTGTATACAATCTTCAAACACCCATCCATGGCGGCCAGTAAAAGTTACTACGCTCGCCCGAGCTACCGCTTCCTTCCCAATGACCGAGACCACCACTCTTCCAATATCGCTCACGAGTCTGCATTCGAACTCGATGAGTCCGACATCTACAACTCCGTCCGCTCCAACTCTCCCGAACAGTTCCGCAAGCCTGTTTCGGGCTCCCGCGTCTCAAAGAAGTCCTCCGCCAAGCCTTCGTTTACAGACTCGTCCGACCGCCTGGCCGGAGCGAATCCGTCCTCGCTGCCTGTGAACATTCCGGACTGGTCCAAGATCCTGAGGAACGAGTACCGGGAGAATCGCCGTGAGGACGGCGTTAACGACGTCGACTTGAACGGCGACGAGTGTGAGAACGGGGTGAGGGTCCCGCCGCACGAGTTTTTGGCTAGGCAGATGGCGAGGACGAGGATTGCCTCCTTCTCGGTGCACGAAGGAGCAGGGAGAACCCTGAAAGGTAGGGATCTCAGTCGGGTCCGAAACGCGATTTGGGAAAAAACCGGCTTCCAAGATTAGAAAATTTGAAGAACAGAAACGAAAAAAAGAACAAAAAAAAATCACAGAACATCAGTGAGAAATTACGGAATATTCAGTAAAATATCTTTTTTTTTTCTTCCGTTATTCCGACGTAGTCCGATAGACATGTTCGTCTTCTTTTTGTTTTGCCATTATTATTTTTTTTTTTTTTTTTTTTGGGGTTTTAATTTTACGTCGTATGATGACTCTTACTCGAAGAAGAGGAACATCTTGGACGATTGACGAATGTAATTCTAACTCTCGAGACTATATTAGAATTTGCAGAGGGGATTTCGTCTAGATAATTTCCTTGAATTCTCCTCGTATAATGTCGTACTCGTACGTACGCAGTTTTTTTCTTTTTTCCGTGTGCTGAGGTGGTTGGGTCCTCTTTTTTAGAAAAAGAGAAATTAAAGCGGTAAATAGAAGTGGTTGAAGAGGGAGGTGGATGGTGGGGGCAAGTTGTCAATATAAATGGGATGTAGGTCCGGTGGTTCAATGATTGGGAGGTTTTGGTTACCCATGATCTAAGTGTATGGTGGGGTTGGTTTGAAAAAACAAAATAAAGGAGTTTTGTTTCAATTTTTCGTCCAGAAATGGATGAACCACTGAGATGTTTTTTAAAGGTTTTGAAGAATATTATCCCCATGAAACAATGCATGGAATTAATACGTTCGGTCTTTTTGTCTGCAATTTCTGGACCTCGATATTGGTTTAGGCATTATCCCATATATGCAATTCTGTATATAATATGGCATGGCGGAGTCAATGGCGTGTGAGCTTGATGTAATCGGGGGATAGGGAGGGGTTAGGCAGGACTATTGACAACTTGTTAGTGTTGGTTGGTTAGTCTTAATTCATTTAGGGTTCGTCTCGTTATCCAATCAAACTCAACTTATCTCACTCATCATTATAATTTTTTTAAATTTTAACATAAAATATAATAAATAATTTAATTTTTTTAAATTTTAAAATAATAATAATATTAAAAAATAATATTTTAATAATATTTTATCATCTAAATTTAATTCAATTCATTCAACAACCAAACACACTCTTAATAAGTTTGGGGATGAAGAATATCTCTATTTTCAAAATAATCTACTATTATTTTTTATTATTTTATTATTTTTTCAATACTTTCCACAATTTTTCTCTTAACACTTCTTATTATCTAAACGTACCCGACGACCCATGTAGGATTTTAATTAATACTCAATAACGCAATTTAATTTTGTTGAATACCGGATTATTAACATTTTATAATCCATCCCGGTTTGTCCAAATTGTTAAACAAGTACGCCAAGATCATAAGCCATGTTAGGGGTTAGCGGAGTTGTTTTTATAATTTTTATGCATTTTTTTAGATCGATGATCAGTTTTTTAGGTTTTATGGGTGTTGGTATAAAGAAAAATGAAGAATTATTTGAATTTAAAATATTTTAATATTTATTTTGTATTGGGATTTGCGTAGGCTATGAATTCTAGATAAAGAATTAATTAGATGAAAAGTTTTTACAAATAAATAAGAAAGATTTTCAAAAACAAAACAAAAACATGGCAAGAGATTCTCAACCTGAAATAGATATTAAATAATTTTTATAAATCTCGTTCACCATAGTCATTTGTAAAATATGAAAATATTAATGTTATTCATCAGTTATTATTTATTTTTATATTTTATATTTATAATTTTTTTTTAAAATATTTTTTATAAGATGTAAAGGGTAGAATATTAATAAATAGTGATTAATAAAAAAAATTCTTTATTAAACTATGCGTCACATATTTAAAAAGTGTAAAAAAATTATGTTGTGGGATTCAAATTTTACAAATTTGTATAATCCAGATTAGTCTATTTGAAACTTGAATAATGTTAATTACAGTGGAGATATCTATAAATTTTATCTATATTTTTTTAAAAAGAGTGAAATTTATAATTAAAAAAATAATTTTTTTTATATAAATTTTAAAATTATCTATTTTTTAAAAAAAGTACGAAAATTAGATATTCCAAAACTGTCTCTTAAAATTTATACATAACATTACTTGCATCAATAATTCTGAGAGTTTTTTTTATAAAAATAGTATAAGAAAAAAATTGCATGAACTTGAAATTTTTCTGAAATTGGTAATTGGGTCATAACGAAATTAAACTTTTATACGAAAATGACATGCAAACACCGAAACACGAGTGGTTGAAAATAAAATCAAAAGAAAATGCTGAACGTTCATTAATAGAATTTAATGCAAGAATAGGCGACCAGAGCCACAAGAAAGAAAGAAACCGCGGCGATTTGAATAGGTGTCGTATTCTAAAGTGTAGTAGTAAGTAACTGATGCCGGACTCGACAGGTGTTTTTAAGAGCAGAAGAATGAGAAGATTGTGGACCGTTCGATTTTCCGGGGCTTCGGTGGGAGCCACAGATAGGGACCGTTGGTTGACCATTATTATATTGACAATGTTTATCATCCATCTGTCATCATTATATTACCCAGGTCCCCCTTTAGTGTTTTGTTCAAGTCCGCCTCTCGTTTTCTGGCTTTACTGGCGACATGGGCATTATTTATTAAAAACTGTTGGCGAGCGGTGCCATGGCGTCACCCTTGACATCATGGAATTTTTGTGAAACCGGCATGGGATGCATGCATGGAAATTGTGATTATTTTGTTCTTTATTCTTTCCTCTTTACTCTTTTTCAACCTTCACGTTTCACGTGCTTTAAATAAATACAGAAACCGCGAGGCTTGGTTTGAGTTGAAGCAAATTCGAAACAAAAGCTCACGCGCTTGTTTAGTTTTCTGGGGGAAATAATTGCTTTAAAGTGAAACTCTCGTGACTCGTGAGTTGCTTTTATGAGAGCATATATGTTCCTTTCCTTGTAAAAAAAAAATGACAGATTTGTCATTTTTTTTTAGATAAACTTACGAGGGGTAGTAGTAATATATCAACAATTACTTTATAATAATGAAATATTATTTCATTAAATATAGTTTTAATTTCATATAACTATATTTTATTTTAAATAATATTGTCGAAGTGTTGCTGATTAGTGACGTTCCTCACAGTGGATGCCACTATAAGAGCTAAGAATCCTACTGCCTACACCAATAGGGTATATGATGCCTAAGAGTTTACTCTAGGATGAGTAAAAATCTGACTCCCATAAAAGTTAAATTATTTTTTTAATTTTTTAATTAAAATCGAAATCAGAGTCGAAGGAGTTGCTAGACTGACTCCAACTTTGATATTGTATATATATTATAAAAATATATATTTATTATATATATTTATCATATATACGAGTATATTTATATAGTTATATAACTAGAACTTATATAGTTAATTCAATAATATACTAATATGAACTAATTATTATAAAATAATATACCTATACTATAATGTAAATAAAAATAATAATAATTTAGTATATGTAAACATTATAATATTACTACCCTACATCAAGAAAAGTTAGACATTAATATTGAAACAAGCCTAGTATAATAAGTTAATAACATAAAATATTAATTTACTAAAGTATTATAATATTTAATTAGACACTAAGAAGTCTAGTATATGATTAAGTTAGACATTAGTATAATAACATATAATACTAATGTATAATAACATGTAATTAGACACTATAATATAAGTCTTGTATAGAAATAAATTAGACATTAGTATAGAATTAACTAATAAGTCTAGTATAATAAGTTAATAACACATAATAATAATTTATTAAAATATAATAACTTGTAATTAGATACTAGAAATAAATCTAGTGTAGAAATAAATTATAAATAAGTTAGACACTAGTATAATCTAATAACATGTAATTAGACACTATGATATAAGTCTAGTATAGAAATAAGTTAGACACTAGTATAGAAATAAGTCTAATATAATAAGTTAATAACACATAATACTATAGTATAATATATATAATTAGACATTAGAAATAATATGTAATACTATAGTATGATAAAATATAATTAGACACTATAGTATAAGCCTAGTATAAAAATAAGTTAGATCATTAGTATAAAAGTAAATTAATAATGAATGATTTACTTTTAGTTTTTAATTTTTGAAAAACCTAAAATTTGAAAGCCCACAAAAAATGCATTTTAAAAAATGGGCTAAATATGAAACTAAAAAGAAAAAAAAATCCAAAAAAAAAAACTCAAAATCTGACTCCATTCCGACAAATCCAAGTCAAAGTCGGTTCAAAGCCTACACAAGTTGAAGTCAGAGTTGGAGTTCAAATTTGAACTCTGATAGAGTTGGAGTCGAAATCGAATTTAGGAGAATCATTTTCCATTTTGAAATCAACCAAGACAATCATGTCATTCATTAAAAATGGTCTTAATTTTGTGAAATTGTTCTACATTTCTTATAAATTTATAAAATAGTTATAAAAAATTATAAATTGGTCATTTTTCTTTTATAAGATAACTACGCGTTCAAATTCATGGAGTTTTGTATATGTAGACGGAGTATTAGTAGTGAACTCAATCAAATTTGGCCAAAATCTAGCTAGAGAATTCATTTTTATAAATCTAGCCAACACCAAATAACAAATAATAGATTCTCCAAATCTATCACTATTCTATTAAAATATTAATTTTAACATTTTCATTTATTTTAATTATAATTGTAATTTGAATATTTATTCGTTATTACAAAAGTACACATTAATTTTCTAATGTTGATATTAGATTTTTTAAAAAAAAAAAATTGGCATCAACTAATCATAATATTACAGAACTAGAACTTGAAACACTCCAGCAAGATAATGCCACGTCATTAAAATGATAAAAGATGGAGACTAGCCGCCTTCTATGGTTGAGTTTGGGATTTAGGCACTTCGTGCTTTTGAGATGAAGAAGAATTTTTTGGAGTTGTGAGTTTGCGCGAAACGAATAGCACGCGGGAGAGGGAGTTTTTTATGCCAAAATAATATTTAGTCAGCAATTTAGACTCAACAGATTTGGCCAGTAAAAATCATCAAAGTTAAAAATAATTTAGCATTGTTGAGTCCACTACAGTGAGTTTTTATGCAATCTAGTTAAACTTTGGCCAAAATCTAACTTTGTTGAGTCCATTACTAATATTGTATTGAATAAATTTGGCTTTGAGCTACAATGTTTCACACTCTTGGGTCATATATATATATATATATATAATGTTACTGTAGGTCAATCACATGTTTTATTTTTATTATTTTATTACACACTGCAATGGTTAGAACTCTCTCTTCCCTCGATTTTCTCTCTTTTCCATTCCCTTGGCTCTCGAGCCTTCCATTTTCTCTTAATTTCTCTATTCCATTTCCTAGATTTGCCACTTTGTTTTTCATCGCCTAGAGTTTGATTGTATCAAAGGCTCTCTGTTTCTGCTTGGCTCTTCCACATTTGATAGCTACAACTTTTGATTTCAGTTTACTTCGCACAGCTGAACCCTCAGAGTCATGGTCATAATTTTTACTTCACACGGTAATATTTTTACTTGTTGGCTTAGAGTAATCTATTTCAATCCAAAGCTATTGTAATGATTTCAACATTTTTACTTATTGGTTTTTTTGCTCTAGAGTGCCTCTCAGTCGCAGGGTTCTCATTCATTTTTCTGATGCCTGTTCTTCCTACGAATTCTTCTAATCCGTGTTAACTTCATCATGGTGATAGTCCAGGCACAGTGCTTGTTACTCAGCTTCTTACAGGTGACAATTACAACACATGGCGTTGTTCCATGCTCATGGCATTGACTGCCAAGAATAAAGTCTGTTTCATCGATGGCTCTGTTCCATCTCCTCTAGAAACTTTTCCATTGTTTCAATCATGGACTCAATGCAACAATATGGTGCTTTCTTGGTTACTTAATTCTCTTTCTAAAGAGATTGCTACTAGTGTCATCTATGTCGATTCTGCCGTGGAGATATGGTCTGATCTTAAAGAGAGGTTTTCTCAAGGCAATGGTTCTCGGATTTTCCAATTACAAAAGTCCATTGCATCTCTTACACATGATGATTTTTCTATCAGTGTATATTTTACTCAAATGAAAGGCCTTTGGGATAAGTTGATGAATTATCGACCTCTACCTGTTTGTTCTTGTGGTGGTTTACGCTCCTTGCTAGCTATGCATCAACATGAGTATGTCATGCGTTTTCTGATGGGATTAAATGATTCCTATTCGCTTGTTAGAGGTCAGATCCTTCTCATTGATCCTCTACCTCCTATCAACAAGGTTTTTTCTCTGGTCCTTCAAGAAGAACGACAGCATGACATTGGATCTAGTTTGGTTCCAAGCATACCATCTGCTGCCTTTTCTTCCTTTGCCAAACCTATTTATATGGCCAAACCTTCCACTCCCATACCTATTTGCTCTCATTGTTCCATTCTAGGGAACACTGTGGAGAAATGTTTTAAGTTGCATGGATATCCTCCTGGATATCGATCCAAAGGCAAATCCTCCAATTCTACATCCAACTCTCTACCTCCCATCCATTATGCTCATCACGTTGCAAATTCTACATCCAATCCCTTGATGCCTCTTACTCCACAACAATGTCAACAACTTTTGGCACTCCTTCATCTTGAGTCCTCAACTCCTTCACCACAAACAACAAATCTAGTAACATCTCCACTTGATCAACTTTCTGGTAAATGGTCCTTCTCTTCTCCACATTCTGTTTTTTCTCTCAACACAGCACATCTTACTTCCATTCCTCATGATGAATGGATCATCGATACTGGTGCCACAAACCACATGGTTCACTCTATTTCTCTCTTCAAATGCTTTCAACCTATCCATAACTCATTTGTCAAATTTCAAATGGAATTTCTGCACTAGTTACACATGTTGGATCTGTTCATTTATTTCCTCAGCTTGTTTTATACAATGTGTTGTATATCCCTTCCTTTCATTTCAACCTTCTCTCTGTAAGTAAACTTACTAAGTCTTCTTCTTGTTGTATAACCTTTTTTCATGATACTTGCTTCATACAGGACCTCATCCATTGGAGAAGGATTGGGAAGGGTAAAGCCAAAGAAGGACTCTACCTGCTACAACAACCAGATTCACCTGTGAATTGCTCAAAAGATTTGTCTTCCAATTCTGTTTTTGCTTTACAGTCTAGTCATCTTACTTTCGACATTTGGCATAAGAGATTGGGACATCCCTCTCTTTCTGGAATGCAAATGTTTTCTTCAATTGTTCCTAATATTTTTGTTAATAATTTCACAATTTGTGATGTTTGTCCTCTTGCTAAACACAAGAGGTTACATTTTCCTTCACATAGTCAGCATTAATCTACTTGTTCTTTTGGGCTCATACATTGTGATATTTAGGGGTCATTTCAATCACATTCCTTGAATGGTTTCAAATATCTTTTGACCATAGTAGATGAATTTTCTCGCAGCACTTGGGTTTATTTGTTAAAATTCAAATTTGATGCTCGGGTCTTGTTACAACATTTTGTTGCTATGGTTGCAACTCAGCTCAATTCTAAAATAAAATTCATTCAAACACATTTTAAATGTTGCTCGTTCTCTCCTTTTTCAATCCAATCTTCCTTTACATTTCTAGTCAGACTCCATCCTTACTGTTGTGTACTTAATCAACAAAATTTCTTCCCCTTTGTTGAATAATAAAAATCCCAAGCTACTCTTTAATAAACTTCCTTCTTATGCTCATCTGAAAGTATTTAGGTCCCTTTGTTATGCTTATACATTAGCTCATAACAAGTATAAATTTAATCCTCGAGCTCGAAGATGCATATTTCTTGGTTATCCCCTTGCTATTGAAGGTTACAAATTGTATGATCAATCTTACAGTTTTCATTTCCTTAGATGTTGTGTTCCATGAACACATTTTTCCTTTCCAATCTTTATCTCACAATATTAATTATGTTCAGCCTCCTATTTTTGTTATCCTTCCTCAACCCATTTCTAGTCAATCTCATTTTCATGTTCCTTTCTTTGACTCTTCCCCATCTACTTCTACTCAACATACACATGTTCCTTCAAACCAACCTGACCCTTCCTCTATTTGACATGTTCCTCCTCTTAGAAGATATCACAGGCCACCTGAGTATTTGCATGATTTTCATTGCCATCTGACATCTTCAAAGGCTTGCTCTTCTTCATCTTCCAATGAGATTTCTGGTTCTGTTTCAGGTAGTCTTTATCCTCTATCTAGCTCTCTTTCATATTCACATTTTTCGTCCAAACACAAGGCCTTTGTCATAGCTCTTTCTACTATTTTTTAGCCTAAATTTTTCCATCAAGCTGTTAAAATTCCTCATTGGAGAACTGTCATGGCTAAAGAAATCACAACCTTAGAAACTAACAAAACATAGACTTTAACTACTCTTCCCCTGGTAAGAGTACAATTGGCTGCAAATGGGTCTATAAAGTGAAGCTTAGGTCTGATGGAACACTTGAGAGGTATAATGCTAAATTAGTTCCTAAGGGGTTTACACAACAAAAGGGTGTTGATTATTTTAAAAGATTGTGAATTTGCACTCCTAAATTTCATTTCCATTGCATTCTCTATTGCATATCAAAAAGAAAATTGTTTTCTTTTTTGGTTACTTCCCTTTGTTGTTTATAGAATTAGCAAAAACAAGGTCCTTCATGGATATTTTAGGTTACAAAACCAGTTCGAGTGGGAAAATACTGCTGCTAATTACTCTAGGTAAGAGACTGCTGCTAAACCATTTTAGGTCCTTGGTGGACTTTTTTTTTTCACTCTAGGTAATTATTTTCGAACTTGCCTTTATATTCTACACCTTTGATGCAAGGTTTGTCTTTATATTTGTGGTTGAGTTTAAAGAGAACATAGTATGTGGAAGAAATTTATGTTAACTAGGCGGTAAATAAAACTGGTGAGTTGGTAAAACCAATCAAACCAATGTGTTCGGTCTGGTTCTTAATAATCAAAACCGGTTAGAAATCAATCCAGATTCGATTTTGATATTTAGAACACTGATTCGAACCAAACCGAACCAGAATATATATTAATATTTTTTCTATTATATATAAATTGTTTTATATTATCTTGTATATATTATATGAGAATCTAGTTAATACAACATGAAATCTTAATCTTATTATTCATATCTATTAATCTTATAACATAAAATTGAAATAAGTTATTAATATAAACTTTATATATATATATATATATATAAAATAAATTTTTTGCATAATAAACTATAATATATATTCTTTTGTATGAAAACATTTTGACACATTTGATCATATATTAATATACTCATATAGAAAGACCAGAATTTATAGAGATTATAGTTAAATTCAATATTATACTAGTATGTGTTAATTATTAAAAAATAATATACTTATACTATAATATAAATAGACTTAGAATTTAGTATATGTAAACATCTTGTTATTACTAACATATATAATCAAGTATAGGAATATGTTAGACACTAGTATAATAACATGGAATTAGACACTATAGGATAAGTCTAGTATAAAAATAAATTAGACACTACTTACTAGTATAGAAATAAGTATAGTATAATAAGTTAATCTCACTAATTATACTATACTAAGTTAATCTCACTAATAACTAATAAGTTAATCTCACTAATAAGTTAGACACTACTTAGACTATACTAGTATAATTAGATGCTAATAAATTAGTAATTGTTAATAATAAATACTAAATTCTAATAACTAAAATTAGTGTTAAAAAAATTATAAAAATCATAAATAAACCAGGATTAAAATTAAATTTAAGATTTAAAAAACAGGATTTGGTTTAGGGAAAAAAAGATTGAAAACAAGGTTTAGAAGCCCAAAGGGCCAAAAGACCCAAACCCCTCGCAGGTAGTAGCCAAGCCCAAGGGCCGAAGGCTCGAAACACTCACTCATTTTTTGAACTCAAAACCGCATCGCTTGGTTCAAAACCTAAGGTTCCTATGGCTCATTTGGATAGTGAGATGAGATTAGACGAGAGAGTTTTAGATGAATTGAATAAAATATTGTTAGAATATTATTGTTTAATATTATTATTATTATTTTAGGATTTGAAACAGTTGAATTGTTTATTATATTTTGTTTGAAAATTTGAAAGAGTTGTAATGATGAGATGAGATGAGATGAGATCATTTCTCTATCCAAACAAGCCTAAAACTCACCCCCCTCACTTGACATCACTCCCTCATAGCCCTTCCTCAATCTCACCAGGGTTGGTTTGGATTCAGAGATGAAATGAGATAATTCTAGATGAAAATTGAAAAAAATATTGTTAAAATATTATTTTTTAATATTATTATTGTTTTAGGATTTGAAAAAATTGAATTGAGATTTGAAAAAGTTGAATTGTTTATAAGTTTTTGTGTGAGACTTTGGAAAAGTTGAAATGATGAAATGAGATGAGATGTAACATTTTCTGAATCCAAACGGGACTGAGTCACTCAAACTTGCGCAGCCATCACAACTCACAGCCCACCATGAACGACCCTTGTCCCCTCACTATCGATTCCTTCTCCTCCAGGCGTCCTCAGCGTCTCCCTTCTTGATATGGTTTCAAAAATTTTAGATCTTTGATTTCGCAAACCTGGGCACCTTATATATATGTGATCTTTGATTTACTTTTTTACTATTTCGCAAATCTTAGATCTGTGATTACTGATTAGAAATTTAGAATATTATTTAGATTATTGCATGAGGAGTCGGGGACCAATTTTAGGCAAACCTTGCGGATTTGATTGACTTTCAAATTTGATCTATGAATCCGTGATTGCTGTCTTACTGAATAGAAATTTAGATACTCGGTTTTGATTGAAAGTTTACTACTTTTGTTAGGTGATGTGTCCACCGCCCAATATATCCAAGCTAATGAGGAAGGCAATTCCAAAACACTTCTTGTTAACTGATGTGTCCACCACCCATATTCTTTTGGTGAATATTGATATTAAAGTGCTAAATATAATACTACACTGTATTTTTATTTTGTAAAATTGTAATTGTGTGATTGTCTTTAGAATTGCTTTGTACTTTATTTTATTTTTATTTTGTATAATTGTAATTGTCCTGTAATTGTGCATGACTCTCTCGGTTTGCATATATGTAGTGTTGCATGCACTGCACTGTGATTCATTGATTATGCAGCTGCGTGCTGTGAAGGTAAATTACACTGCAGCTGTGAAGGAAAATTATATCGCTGCAGCCTATAGCCTTGGTTTGGAAAATAATGTTTGTCACTTTATGACCATACGGGCTTATAAACTAATAAAACAGAAAATTTAGATACGTATAAAAGATCTAGAAATCAATGGATATGGTAACCGTCCGGTAAAATCGGACCAGATCGAACCGAAACAAAAAAAAATTGAAAATTTCGGTTTCAGTGATGAATTGGTTCATATCGGTTCTCAACTTTTCAAAATCGATGGATATCAGTTTGATTCCAAAAACTGTCCAAAGCCGGACCAAAACGAACCAGTTACACCCCGTTAACCTATCTATTCCAAATAGATAAACTCTTCTTTCACTTCACTAGACTATAGTTGGTTTTTACTTATTTGTGATGAAAAAAAGTTTACATGTGGTACAAGTTTACATTTTCCCATGTTCTATAGTAGTGCTGAAGCATTTTTGCTGATGAAAATGGTAAATGAAATTTGGGTTCTCAAAGTTCTATTATAATATTCATTTTTTGTTAAGAACCCTTAAGGGTTGGCTCAAGTGGTAAAGGCCTTGAGCTTGGGGGTATGCTCCCCTAGGTCCAAGGTTCAAATCTCCTTGGATGCAAACAATCTCTAGGAACCATTGGATTAGGAGATTTTTCTCTTGAATTATCCAATGTGCACTTGCGGGAAACACCTTGCCAAGAGCCTGTACACTCCCGAGATTAGTCAAGGGGACGCTATTCTTGGACACCCGGTGCCAATAAAAAAAAAAAAAAATTTATTGAAGAGCCCATATATATGATCGTTCTATATCACATAATAGACAACAAAACAAACAAATTATCGACAAAATCCTTGAACATAAAGGGGATGAAACACATAACATCACTTAATGCCCTCCCAACACATCCAGAAAGAATCATGGTTTCCTCGGTGACAGTGAATAAAGTCATATTTTGTATAGCTTAAAAACAAAGAGATTACCAAAAGGATAGGCAGATGCCTGAATAACCTATCTTCACAAAATCTGGTGGCGCTCTTCATTTTATTGGATAATAGCAAGCAGTAAAGCACTTCGCCTACACATGTGATCTTATCCATCATTAGCCCAAACCAAATCGACCTATCATCTTATTTGTTAGTGTAGTAGATAATGAACTTAAACCAAATTATAATTTGAAATTTTACGCACCAACCAAAGAACATTTTTATAGATTAGTCAATACAACAAATTAGCACACACCCATATATACTAAATTGATTATATAGAAAATATTATAAGCTTTCACAGGCTACTTCCTAAAGTGCATGAGAGATATTACTGTTGATAGCAAGCCACTCATTTAAATCCTCTCCAGTAGGAAGTTCTACTACTTCCCAATTTTATATGTATCAATACTAACTCCAGTGACATTTATAGATAAATTGTTGGAACGAATTATAGACTCTCTGTTTCTGTGATCAGATCAATTTTGATCCTATATGCTATGTTTTGTAATTCAAGCGGTTCTCCCCACTTCATTGCTTGATGAAATCTGTTATTTTGCATTCATGCTGAGGGTTGAATAAATTTCTTCATTCTAATGTTCTCAGTTTGCCAACATATATAACAGACAGAATATTTTGCAGTAGTACTCATCGAGTGTGAGGCCAACATTGCTGAAGCTGTTTGATTATTGTTGAAGGCCATTGCTGAAGCTGCAAAAGGATTTGTGTATCTTGTAAGATCACTTTCTTGCTGGTTAATCTCTTTACCATATTATTTTGTTTCCTTTTCTATCTCAACTGTTTGATTCATTAAAATTATAATCTCTTTAATGATTGACACACCATTTGATAAAGATCTCATCTGCACCACTCTCTTACAAAGTGGTGGACAAGGAGAAGGCCACAGCTTCCCATTGGATAGCATACATAATAATGTTGTGGTCCAAACATCACAACTCAAAAGTGAAAAAAGGCTACCTACTAAGAAATCTTAACGGGGTGTGTCTTCTATAGAGGAGGTCAATCTTCTTGTTTATGCTTGATTATATGGGGGACTAACCAAAATTCTACATAAATCATGTGGGAAAGAATTTCTAAATATTATAATAAGTATAAAAAATCAAACATTCCTAAGCGTTCTATTGTGTCATTGATCAATCGATGGCAATCCATCCAAAGATGCACAAATCAATTTTGTGCAGTTGTAGCCCAAGTAAAGTCATTGCATCCAAGTGGTGTCACGAAGCAAGACAAGATATTAATTTTGTTTGTCCTTTAATTTTTATATGCTTGGACTCATTTACATACTAACATTCTCTCTTTGTTCATTTAAGATTGAGAAGGCCAAAATCATATACAAAGATATTGAGAATGCCAACTACACCATGGAATATTGCTGGTGTCTATTGAGATACAAACCAAAATGGTAGCAACATATGTCGACATTGTCAACGAGGAGGAAAGCACCTCGGAAACATCCAGCCATTATTGACTCAACTCTGGATGATAACGTGGAGATCATTGGTGATAGACCTACAGGTAAGAAGGGTGAGAAAGAAAGGGAGAGAAAGAGGAAGTGTCGTGAAGCTACAAATGCAGAATTTAATCACGCCTTAACTCGCATGACTAATAATAGAACCATGTGCGTGGTAGAGAGAAGAGAACCGATCACCAAGGTGGAGAGAAATAGAATGTCATTACTTGCACTTAAGAAGAAGAAGAACAATATGGAGATCATGAAATTAGATCTTGTTGGCATGAATGCAATGCATCAAGACTATTTCTAAAATATTCATAACGAAATTTACAAGTCTTCAAAGAATAAGTCTTCATCTACATCTATATCTTCATCCACACCTTTTGGAGGTATGTAGCAGTTTGGTGCCCCTGCTTCTTGGGTTGTTGTTAGTAACATTAATGTAGATAAATGCTACACTTCTCTAATTTTAGTGGCTGCCCATGTGCAGCTACATGTGCTAGACATACATGTGGCTGGGCAGCAACTATGTGACAGATTTGGGTTGATTTTTGTAAGCCATAGAATATGATTGTATTGTACTGGAGGTTGGAAGCTGGAATTTCTTGTTTTGGGTTGTTTTGTGTTGTTGACGTGAAGCTAGCTAGTATGTTGAATGTTCATCTATATCGCTGTTGTTACTTGCTGTTGTTTTTGGTAAGGTTGACCATACTGGTTGCTGTTATCTTAGTGTCTTCTTTGGGTTGTTTTTATTTTATAGCTGTTTTTTGTAGCTTTGCAAATGTTTTCCTTGTCAACGTAATTTTTTTTTATTTGTAATTCATTATGTTTGTTGGCGTAAATGTTCTTTTGTATTTTTTTAGTGTCTTCTTTGCTTTCACCTACGGGTTGAGCTTTGCAACTCTAGCAACTTCTATTACACATGTTGCCCTGTTCCATGCAAATGCAGCAGACCCTTTTATTATATTTTGTTATTAAATATTGCAGTTATAAATGTGATGGAATAAGGTGGGAAATATCATTGCCTGTCCTTAGGTGTTGCGTCTCTATATATCATAATTTTTGTTATTTATTTAGGGTGGAGTTTGATGATCTCAATTGTTACATGTTGCTTTCATATATTTGTGAATTTTTTCTTATTGACCCAGATGAGAGCTTCAAACTTAATAAGTAGTTCATAGATAATTGGTCCTAATCAACATGCTTTTTTCCTACTTGCAGTTTCATGCTATTGGTCTGAAATGGAAATTTGACTTGTCTCCCTTCATGTCTAAAATTGATGAAGCTTCAAAGCCTCTTGGCTTTAATGTTCACAAGAGAAACTGAAAGATAATAATTTTCACGTTAGACATTGAGTGAATTTCTTTTGGGTAAGTTCATATTGATTGGATTTGCTTTGTTTGAGGTCCAAGTTATTTAATTCTGAAATGTAAGTTCTATGTTTAGAAATTCCTATGTGCACGTGTTTCTTAATTTCCAAGAATTCCAAATAAAGTTACAAGGTGACAAAACTGGAAGGAATGGCCACCTCGTTGTTGCAACAATGACACGATGCTTTGGATGATAAAGGGTGAAGCTATGAACTTGATGACGGTGGTGGTGAAATTACAGGTAGATATTTATATATTGAATTATTTTGGTTGTCTATGCAATTTGAATTGCCCTTTTATATATTTCATAACCTGAGGATGTAACTTTCTTTTCTTTGTTTAATCTTTGAAAATCTTGACATGAAAATCTTTGAAGAACAGCAAGTATTGTATATGTGCAAAAGGTTAAGAAGAAGAGAATGATTGTATATGTCTGTAAAATTGTTCGTTTTTTAGGTTTTTAATCTTTAAACTTTAACTTTTTTAGAATTTTTAATAAATTTTAGATCTATTTTTTAGGTTTTTTAGGTATCTTTTTTAGAATTTTTAGGTATCTATTTTTCGATTTTTTAGATTATTTTATTAGATTTTTTAGGTATATGCTCATATTTATTTTAGTACTTTCAGTGTGCTATTTTTGTTCTCATTAAAATTTTGCTGCTTATGAAATACAATAGAAAAAAATTTTAAAAATAAAAATAAAAAACTAAAACTAGATACATGCTTACAACTCGCGTATAAACCGTATAAACCGAATATTTGCTGAGGTTGTAATCAGTTTTAGCCGGGCGGGCAGCCAATTTTAAGAATTCGGATGTGGATCCGAATATTCTCAAGTATCCGGATTAGTATTCAGATGCTCAATCCTAACTAGTCCCTCTCTACTATACTGCAATATTGTGGTTTTGAGTTTGTTTTTTTTTCAAAAAAAAAACCTCTCATTCTTTTCTTCGCTTTCTCTGAATCTCCTAAACATTTTAGAGCAGAACTATTTGGCAAATATGGGAAAAAATTGTTGCTGCCCTTTTATTAATAGCCAAGCGAACATATTTGCTACACCAGATGACAAAGTCAGCAAAGAGGAAAATTTCAAATTCAGCAAATGCACCAAATGACTACATTCATATTTTACCCTATGCATTCTATCACAAGTTTTTATAGGGAGTGAATATTGGAAGTAAAAGATCGAATCGTTGCACTCTTCTCTCCAATAACTACATTTACGCTCTCTACCAAATTTCTACAACAGTCCAACATGAGATCTTAACATTTTTTAGATTTTCGAAATTCAACAGCTCTAGTCTATTCCTCTTGCTAATAAAATAGTCCATTTGTCTTAGGCTTCGTTTAGTTACACATATGAGATGAGATGAGAAATCTGTGAATAGTAATGAAATAGTTTGTGAATAGTAGTGAAATAGTTTGAATTAAGATTTTTATGAGATTATGGAAAATGAGAAAAAAAAATTGAATAAAAAAATTACAAAATTAAAAGAGGCTTAAAATATTATTTTTAATATTATTTTTGGTTTGGGATTTGAAAAAAAAATGAATTTTTTTGTGTTTTGTTTAGAAGTTTGGTAAAATTATAATGATTAGATGAAAATTTTAAAAATTCAATTTTAAAAAATATTTGTATTGAAATGATACTATTTGGATGTTAAAATTAGATAAGATGAGATAAAATGATTTCAAAAATTTATAAAATCAAAACAGACCTTAATGGTGAATATAGTCTCACTGATAAAGAAAGAAAAAGAAAGTAACTAAGGGGCAAAACCTCGATAAATACTACTAAGAGCATTAGCATTGGTTTCTTACATGCATATGCAAAATCACAATTTTTGGATATTGATTTTATATATCAAGAAAAATTTTCACATTAAATTATGCATATTTGAGCCAAATAATAAAAAAGTATTATTATTTTATTATTAATTTTTTTTTTCTTAAAATAATTTTTTTTATATTTTATAATTAGCCCCCACTAATACATTTGGCATTAATAATACAAATATAATAATAAAAATATATTATTTTTTTATATATTATTTTTAAAATATAATAAAATGATAAAAAAATATAATATATTATAATTAGGAAACGAAAATAAAAGTGAAGGTGAAGGTTCTCATGTGTTGTTGCTGTTGGGCTCTTGCTAGTTTCATCTTAAATTAATTACACTAATTTTTGCATTGCTTCTTTCATCTTCGTGGCTATTGATCTTGTAATTAACTCATCTGGAACTTGCAATAAATCTTTAAGACTAGACCCACCTTGATTCCCATAAAAAAGAGTGGGAAGAGAGAAAAAATTAATAAAATAATATTTAAATAGTGAATATTATATCTTTAAAGATGTTAAAATACTATTAATAGATATGCAAAATTATAGAAATACATAATCTAATGCAGTTAAATTAAGGATCATATTATGCAAATGTCTTTGAATATGTATATGCCAATGCCAATACTCTAAAACATTAGACCCCACGCAGAAATTGAAAGATAATGATGTAATGGTACTAAATAAATGGTCGGGGTCCCATGATTAGCTACTGTGAAGACGGTTGTTAAAGCACTCTATTGATCGGCTTGTTTGAAACATCTATTACGAGAAAAGGACAGTCCTAGCGGTTACCGCTAGTCTTTTTTCTCTTTTTTTTTCTTTTTTTTAACAATTTTTTAATATCTTTAATCATTAAAAAAATAAGAAAATACACAATTTCACTCAAATTCACTTTCTTAATCATTAAACAAAAATAATTGAACGATAATTTTAAATAACTCCGCTAGTATTTTCCTATGAGAAAATATTACAATAGGGAAGATGTGCATTACTCTAAGGCCTCATTTGTTTTCAAAGATAAGATGAGATGAGATAAGATTAAAATTGAAAAGTTAAATAAAATATTGTTAGAATATATTTTCTAATATGATATTTGTTTAGGGATTTGAAAAAGTTGAATTATTTATTTTATTTTTTATAGAGATTTGAAAAAGTTATAATGATAGAATGAGAAGTTTTCAAAATTTTTAAAATTTTGAATTTTGATCTTAAAAACAAACAAGGCCTAAATGTCTCGAGCCTTTAATTAAGAATATCTCATCCACAGTCTTCCACAACTTGCAAGATGATCCCAATATGAATTATGTATTGCATTTGTGTGGATATAAATGATCGAAACTTTGAGAGCATAGGAACTATTTCTTCAATACGTTTTTTCTATGGGTATTAGCTATTAATTTTTATGGACTTAACTTTCATAGTTTTCTTGTACATATTTCTTCTTCTTAGTCCGACGTTTTTTCTTATTTACATTTAGTGTACTTCGACAATGCCTATTTCTACCAACTAACTTATGACTTGATTGACATAACTCCCAATCTCCAAAATGAAAATCTGGAATTCGAAACTCCCCTCTCCCAACTCAAAAAATAAAAAGAAAAAGACAATGCTTATTTCTATTTTAATATTAATAATCCGAGATTCGACTTTCATATTTATCCAATTTAGTAATGATAATAACAGATAAATAAGAATAAATTACTATATCATTTTTAAGCAAATCACCCAACCTTAAATCTTCCCCATTTGATCACTACTTCAAATTCTCAGTTTCAATTTGTGATGATCTAAACATAAACATATGATATTTATCTAAGAAGTTAATAAATAAAAAAATGTGATTATATATCTATCTATTTAGCGCATTGAACTCATTACATATTAATATATAAATAAAGACGCGCTATTCATCATTCTATTAATCATCATCCTTCAGCTTCTAATGTGCCATTACGTGATTGAAAAACTATTTATTAACTTTTACTTGTCTTTCATCCGTTAATGCTACAAAAGGAGATCTTAAGAGAAGATAACATTAAAAACTATGATAAATAGTATTTTGGTGGATAATATTCAACCCGAATGAGTTACATGGTTAACTCGTTAGAACAAAATAATAATCATGCCATGATATACACAATTTAATTGCAAACTTTATAAATAACCTCATAACAATCCCTGAGTTGCACAATTAAATTAGGAAATTATCTCCTCGATCCACTAAAAATTTAGCAATTATTCGGGCATACCTTTTATGTCCTGGGAGAAGAGGAGGGTTCCGTTTAGATAATGAAATGAAATAAGATGAGATAATTTTATATGAAAATTGAAAGTTGAATAAAATATTGTTAGAATATTATTTTTTTAATATTATTATTGTTTTAGATTTGAAAAAGTTGAATTATTTATTATATTTTATGTAAGAAGTTGAAAAAATTATAATTATAAGATAAGATAAAATCGTTTCTATATCCAAACGGGACCCTACTCTTTGTCTAAAGAAAAAATAATACCACTCTTTATTTTTATAATTCAAATTGCGTAAAATATGTCAAATTGAAAATGGTTTCATCTGTCCACTTAAATAGATAACTAGTTGAAACATGACGTATAGCAAGTGTGACTGAAAATTAATAAAAATCTAGATGAAGATTAATATTTCTCCTAATCTTAATAATAGAAAATTATGACTTTCACATTAGAGAAATATTTTGGCCCTAAAGGAATTTCATAAAAGTCAACCTACAAATCTGTGTGGCTTGAGGTGATATGTCAGTTTATAAAATTATTTTATTGTAAAGTAGATCTAACGTATCATATGAAGTCATGTCAGTTTATGAATTTATTTTTATAAAATATCTTTGTGACTCTAATACTTCTATTCATATTAAAGCCATATACTCTTATTCATATTTTATAAAAGCTTTCTAAATTTGAAATTTCCTTATCTGCTTAGATAAACCACTTGAAATTTCTCGTATGATGGAAGCGATAATCTCAATAGACTTGGCGACCTCCAAAATTAGTTAATGGGCCTAACAAGAGATCATTTCGGATAAATTGGATTTCGAACCGGATCGGAAAAAATAATCAGTCCGGCCCAAGTTGACATTTGCCCAACCCAATCCCTTGGGTTTTGGGTGTGGTCAAAACTGATGATATTACCCGTTACCTGCGATTTAAGGATCCATTCGTCGTGTTAGGGATGTACAAGTTTGTCAATGTCACAGGAACAACCTAATTTATTGGAAAGAATAGACAAGCAAAGAGACAGAAGAAAAGCAAATAGCCACTGTCTGTTTGTGTAAAAGGCCCAAAGTGACAGCTAATATGCTGTTTCCTCCGGAAATTTCTGAGAAGATAAATGCTACTGCCAAGTTAAGGCGTTTACTATATAATAATTAGGCTTCGAACGGGCCCAAGCCAGTCGGGTGCAGCAAAAAAAAAAGGTACACTTTGTGTTTTATTGGTGAGAATATTATTTCTCTTTTTAATTTTTTAGATAAAATATAATATCTTATAAAAATAATTTTATAAATTTATATCACTCTATATGATGTATTAGATTTATTTTATAATAAAATTAATTTTACAATCTAATATATCAGACCATATCAATTTATAAATTTACTTTTATAAAATTTTTTCATAATTTAAATATTTCTTTTTTACCGATTTCTTTTTTTTGATTTAATAATTATAATAATAATTTTCTTAAAATAGATTGTTGAAATTTTTTTAAAATATAATATAATATTAAATAAAAAATAAATGTGGTCCAAAATGCAAAGGAAAGAAGTGCTATAATATAATATTCTTTTTATAGTAATGATTTGTACAAATTTTGTACAGTTCTTTTATTAAAAAAGAAAGCATCTTAAAAAATAAAAATAAAAAATTAATTTTTTTTAAGTGAGATTCAGTTTTTTATAAATAATCTGTGAATGATTTATACTTAATATTATTCTTCTTTTTGTCATCTTTATATATTTTTTAATATGATATTCAGTTTATAAATTTAATTTTATAAAATTTTTATTAAACTGTTTTTCTTAATAATAAGATGCCTTGTTTGTCAGAAGTGATGAACAGAATATAGAGAATAGAAACAGATGGCATCAACCCGGCCCATACTAGATAGACTGCGAACGAGACGTGCATTCGGATCAGCTACACGTTTCCACCAACCAGTCAGGTCTGCCTTTGAGTCGTGGCCTTGGCGCTGCGTTTCGCGTACGGATTGCACCGGCCAACGACTGGTTGGCGACGCACCACAAATTCTGCCCTCCCCCCCCCTTTCTCTCTCTCATTTTTCTCTCCAACCAACCAAAGCTAAAAGAAGAAACCCGAGCTATATTCTCTTGAGGATTCCACCGTAATTGGAAAACCTCTAAGCCTTTCTCGCGTCAATGTCCTCCGATTCTAGCTCCTCACTCTCCGGCGAAGAATCCACCGGTCCGGACCCTAACCTTACCCCCAAACCGCTCGAAGATCAATTTGCATCGGTCGGTTTGACTGAGCCCGACAACGAAGCGCAGGCGATTCAGGATGGGTCCCTAAACGGCGTCGCGAATGGGTCTCTGACGGAGAGCAACCACCGAACGGAAATCCAAAGAAGCTATGAAGGAGAAGGAAGCGTCAGTGGTGTTGCGGAACGAATTGAGAGCAGTTTTGAGGTCCAGGAGGTGAGGGAGAGTGTGGAGCGACGCGTGGTGTGGAGGAGGACGAACTCAGAGCTGGAAGTGGATGGGCAGTCGAGCCCTAGTAGTAGTGGGTATGCTGGTGAAAGGGGTAGTACCAGTGCCAGCAGTGGTGGGTCGGGAATTGATGGGATAGGCGATGATGACATACAAGAAGTGAGGAATGATGATTTGGTCGAGGGGGTTTCGGATTTGCCAGCCTCATGGGTACCTGGCAAGCGGCACCTCGATGAGGTACTGCATTTGGGGATCCTTGTTGTTCAATTCTATAAATTTTTAGCAGTATTCTATGTGCTTTCGGATCAATTGTGTAGGCGTCACGCATAAATACACATTGGACAGATTTTATTCTATGTCCTTTCGGATCATCATCTTTTCCCAAAATGAACGCAAGCAAGTAAAGCAGGAATTTCCAATTAACATGATCATAGCTTTTTGCAATGTCTAATTTGAAAAGTATCCCTCTCGACGTAAATATACTATCTAAACATTCATTTTCTATAAGCACCAGGTCTAGGATTTGTCTGCCTCTTACAGACGCATTTTGGGGTTCCAATATAATCTTCTCCATGGCTGTACTCTTGGACGAGTTAATATCAAAATATTTGGGAAATTTTTAGTTTAGTGCAATGTTGCTGGATATTAGAATTCATACTCTTGTTGAGTAGTTCTTAGTAGCAAGTTGTGGTTCCAGCTGCCTGTTATTCAACATAAGATTCAAATTTAACTCGCCAAAACAAGGGAAGGGGTGTTTGATAACCAAAGAACTCTTATATTTATTATAGTTCTCATTTCTATTGAGTTATTAGTTTAATATATTAGATATCACCATACTTATCAATAAAAATATATTAGATATCACCAAAAGTGAAGTAGCTCCTGCCTACAAAAGCATCTGCCTTTTTTGGGAAGGGGAGGTTTGGAAGAGAAAAGTTGGTGTGAGCTCTGAGGTCAGCAGTAACATGTCACCTTGTTTAAGGATTGTACTTTCCATTAGGAGTCTCCCCCAGTCGAGCTAGGCTACTAAACAACTAATATGGGATAAATGTAAGAACCAGTAATGAAGGATATAAATAGAGTATAAAATTCACATAGCAATGGCATTTATTTTTCAAACTAGATCAATTCTAAATGTGAATGTTCATAGGTTGGGTTGTGTTTTGATGAGGTCCAAAGGCCTCATGGGGTGGGAATATAGAAGAACATAAGAAACATTTGGAGGAATTTTCTAACCAGCTGGAAGAGACGTCTTAGGTTAGCTTCTGTCATTATTTGTGGTGTGGAGATAGGATTCTCTAGGAAGCTTACTGGGTGTTTACAATATTGCTCATGCTAAAGACGGTTATAAACCCCAAGGAGTTGGCCCAAGTGGTGAAAATCTTGGTCTTGGGACATCACTCCCTTCAAGGTCTAAGGTTTAACACCTCATGGGTACAAACAATTCTTTGGGGCCACACCCCTGGTGAAAAACCAGCGATTTAACCAGTTCCGTGTAGGGAAACTTTCAAGGGTGCGGTGCACAGGATCGGGATTTACTCTGCAGGGGTGGGTCCAAAGGCCTTGCCTTGGAGAGGTTCCCTGACATAAAAATAAAAAATAAAATAAATAAATAAATAAAAGACGGTTATATGGCAAACTATTTTGAATGTTAGTTTTATTAGAGCAGCTCATCATTGGGAGGTAGACACTTTTTAATGCATTATTTAATTTGTTGTATGCCACTAGTTTGAGACGAGGAGGTGAAGGTGAACTTCTTTGGGCTCCTTTCAAAAGGGATGCTCAGTGTTCATTCATTCTGTGATATCACTGCTCCACATGAGAAAAACTCCCTTCCTCGGAAGAGTGTTTGGCTGACTAAAGGTCTCTTTAATATCTGTGTGTTTTGCTTGACAACATTTCTAGAAAAATTCTCATCATAGATAATCCAAGGAAAATGTACATCATTGTGATGGATTGGTGATGTGTGCATGTGAGGATGGGAAGCCTATTGTTAATTTTTTTATTCTGTTGCAAGATTGCTAGTGCTTGGGTAGTGACTTTTTTAATTGAGTTGGTTTGGCTTCGATCATGCTCAGAAGAATGGTTGACCTTTTTAACTCTTGGGAAGGATTAGGTGGTAGACCACAAATTGCAGTATAGTAGAAGATGGTTCCTATTTGCCTCAATGGTATATTCAGAGGGAAATGAATGATACAAATTATATGCATCATGAAATGGATACTGGATGAGATCAAAACTTTCTTTCCCAATACTTCCTTTGGCCAGTTTTTTAGACTTTAATGAGTTTAGTTTTCATGGTTTTCTTGTATCTTTTTCTCCTTCTACATAGGTACCTTTCTTTTATAGATCATGTACTTGGGTTGCGCCTTGTAATGAAGTTTTATTACTTATCAAAAAAATAATTAATCTGATTCCAGAGCTCAGTGTTTTTGTCTGATGAAATAGCCTCAAACTATATGGCCATTTTAGTTTTTTTTTTAATAGTGCTGTTATTTTTAGAAAAAGTAGCAAATTCATGTATTTATATATTATGGACTGCTTGATTAATACTGAAGTGCAGGATGATGCTTCCATATCCTGGAGAAAAAGGAAGAAGCACTTTTTCATTTTAAGTAACTCAGGCAAACCAATATTTTCCAGGTTTGTATTTGGCTCCTGCAATTTCTTTGGCAGAAACTGTTCAGTTTTCATGCCAATGCAAAAAAAACATAGTCCAAGCTTTTAAATTCTTATCTGGGCCTTTTGTTGTTTTATATCTTGTCTTGAATATTAACTGCCAGATACGGAGATGAACACAAGCTAGCAGGATTTTCGGCAACATTGCAGGCCATTATATCCTTTGTGGAGAATGGGTACCTGGATCTTTCTTCCATAGTTGTTTATTTTATGAATTTCTGTGTACCATTGTGCCCCTTTTCCTAGCTTAATTGTTTATTTTAAGCCAAATCTATAAAGGCTCTCAATGGTTTGTTTATTAATCACTTTTCAGGGGAGATCGTGTCAAACTGGTCAGGGCAGGAAAGCACCAGGTATTTTTTACATTCTTTTGAAATTTTCATTCTTGCAGTTATCAGCTTGCCAGCCATATTTGTTTCTTGGAGACATAAGATGAAGTGTTCTCTCATTCTCCTGAGAACTTACTTGTTCATGAAACAATTCAGAAGTGATTTTCACCATTCTTTTCTGATTCTCCTGAATACCTAAAACGCGTCAATTAGAGGCTGCTAGTTATTATATTGACCCAAAATACTTTTCTTGCCAGTTGTATTACTTGTGTTTGTCTTTATTCCTGGTTTTTAGTTCTTAGAGTTGGAAAAAGCAGAAAGGCAAAAAAATATCCATTCTGAGATCATGACACATTGTGGATCTCTCTCTCTCTCTCTCTCTCTCTCTCTCTCTCTCTCTCTCTCTCTCTCTCTCTCTCTCTCTCTCTCTCTCTCTCACACACACACACATCTTTATTGAGATTGGTGTTGAATTATCATCCACAAGACTTGATGTTTTTCCAGAGTTGGGTAGGTGTAATCCCCCGGATATGTGATTGTGTTTGGGAGGGAGAAGTTCAAGCCCTTTATAATGTTTTCAAGGGGCTTCAATTGTAACCTTGACTAGTCTTTTTGGAGTATGAGCTTTATGTGGCTTGGGCCTGACTTGGGTCGTTATAGTTGGAGAGAATACTAGAGGAAATAGGAACTGAAGTTTGGAATTCTCTCAGTAGTAAAAGGAAGGAGAGCCCAATTAGGATTCCAGCTGAGACAACTAGTAAAAGGAGGATCAGAGCAGTTTATACAAGTTCCTTGCCTGAAAATAAGGCATACCTACTACAAGAACCAAATCTGTGAAATGGGTCTTTCTTATATACATTGCGTGTACCTGGATTGTGCCTTTTGCATTTTTTATTGAAATTCTTGTTTCATATCAAAGAGAAAAAGCATGTCATTTGTTGCTTGAGGAATAGAATGCCTAGAAATTGAAGCTTGTATACAATTACTTTTACAATTTAGAGGGTCTTCAAAGTCCTTTTTCTTCTTTTGGCAATCAGCTAAATAAATTGATTTGGATGTACAGGTGGTTTTTCTTGTGAAGGGACCCATTTACTTGGTTTGCATTAGCTGCACAGAGGAGCCTTATGAGTCGTTGAGGGGGCAACTGGAGCTAATTTATGGTCAGGTATCATTACCTGCACAGTTTTGCCCTTCTGAATATATTAGCTACTTTAGTTTTCTTTTTCTTCATAATAATCAGTGGACTTCCTCACATGATTGATTATAATATGGATGCAGATGCTTCTTATTTTAACAAAGTCAGTTAATAGGTGCTTCGAGAAGAATCCAAAGTTTGATATGACACCTTTGCTTGGAGGAACTGATGTTGTCTTCTCATCTTTAATCCATTCATTCAGTTGGTTTGTTTCTCCATTCCCTTCTGCATATTGGAATGCATTTGTTGCAGAACAGATATATATGCATTTTTTTCGTAGGTAAAAAGGGTTGACTGACTGTCAACAGAGATGTATATGAATGCATATTCATATTCTTTTTTTTTTTGGCAGCCCCGCAAAGGGGGGAGATTCGTGAGCTCCTTTCTCTGTGGAAGAGAAAAGAGAATATTCTGTAGAAAGCCAGGATCTTATTGCTAGATTAGAATAACCTTGGAGCTCACATTTGTAGATGCTCTTGTATTGCTTAGTAAATGCATATGAAAAAATATTTTCTAGCTTAAACCATTCATAAGCCTACCTTGGATAAACAAGAGTTTTCTAATTTAAACCATTCACAAAATTGTGAATGGGCTGGGTCTCCCGTTGAAAGTTTGAGCATTTGACTGATTGGATGGATCCACTTAAAATGTCATATAATGGTAAGCAATTTAATCTTTACTTTTTTCTTCTTTTGCTAAGTATAGAGTCGCATATAATTTTTTCATTCTTAAGCTACCTTGGATGCAAAACCATCGTATCTGTCCTGGTTAATGCAACTATAGTTTAAATTGTAATTTTTCAAAATCCATTCTGGTTACTGTTCTGCAATGTTTCTATTTATGACGCTTCATGAACTCTTTTGTAGTCAATGAAGTTGAATGCAAGTTGAAATGTCTGTCTTAGTTTTGGTTGTTTCTCATAAGGTTTACTTTGCACCTGTTATCTATAAGCTGCTAATCATAATGCCCCTGCCCCTCCCTATCCCCACTCCCCTCCCCACAAAAAAATTGTCATGCTATTTGATAGGCTTATAAGTTTTTTTTTTCATTTCTTTGATTTTAGGAATCCAGCTACTTTTCTTCATGCGTACACTTGTCTTCCCCTTGCTTATGTGACAAGGCAAGCTGCAGGTGCTGTACTACAAGATGTTTCTGATTCAGGTGTTCTATTTGCAATATTAATGTGCAAGCATAAGGTTAACACCCCTATCCCATTGTTTCATCTACTTTTTCTTTTCTGAATTTATGCATCCTTAGGGGTACATCTATTGAGTCAGATCTTTTCTCATTTTTCCCAGTTTCTAAATATTTACTGGTTAGAGCAATTCAGAGCTTTGAAGCTTGATTGCAGGTTGTCAGTCTTGTTGGTGCTCAAAAAGCTTCTCTTCATCCTGATGATATGCTATTACTTGCCAACTTTGTTATGTCATCAGAATCATTTAGGCAAGTTATTTTGGCTTTGAGAAGTCTAAGAAGTACATTGAACTATCTCTTGGTTTTGATTTGTTGGAAAACAAGAGTGCTGGCTCTTCTAAATTGCTTAACTGGTTTCCACTCAATGGGCTCTTTAGCTAATTTATATGTTTTGGTAAATGAAGTCTGCATTCCTATCTTGTCTTGATTTATGCATTCCTAAAAAATATCCTTATTATAAGTTATAATTCAAACATAGAACTCTTTATACCACCTGCACATAATGTTTCAAGAATCTGCGTATTCTAAATTTCTAATCACGCATTTTTTGTGTGTGCCACGCTCTCAATGTCCACATTTTGGCAAAAACTTTTTAAACATATTCTACCATTGATGTCTCACAAAACATTCCTATTTTTTTTTCTTTAGCTGTGAATATTTTTTTTTGGAGAGGCACATGCTGATAGAATAACAACCCAGAGGAATATTTTTTTAAGTACAACCACCCAGAAGATAAGTCTTATTATATCTATAAATATCAATAGGACATAAGATAACCCACAAATGTCAAACTATATTTATTGTTAAATCATTTTTATTTCTGAAAACATTTGATGCTGCAAATTTATATATGCTTTTTTGCTTCATGCAGGACTTCCGAATCTTTTTCACCAATTTGCCTGCCAAGATATAATCCCATGGCATTTTTGTATGCCTATGTTCATTATTTTGATGTGAGTCTTGGGTTCACAATTCACACAGTTTAGTTGCTTAGTTTATAAGATCCTGGCTAGTGGTGGTATGAAAAAGCAGGCCTCTATATATATTTATGCAAATTGTACAGTTTTTATGTGCAGTATACATTTTCTTGTATACCAGTGGGATCAATGATAGAAGAAATGACTTTGACATGCTTTACTCATTGCAGGTTGACACATACTTGATGTTGCTTACTACAAGTTCTGATGCCTTTTATCATCTCAAGGATTGCAGGTAAACTATGGTTTTAAAATAATGCATTATGTTGCATTTCTTTTTTCAAAGAAATGACGTACGTTTTGGCCTAATATGACCAATGTGACCTTTAAAGAAAAGAATGGAAAAAAGGAATGTTACTAAGGCCTGGTTTGGATGTTGATATGAGATGCAAAATCTGTGAGTTAAGATATTTTACTAAGGCCTCGTTTGTTTGACTTAAGATATTTTATGGATTTCGGGAAAGGAGAGAAAAAGGTTGAATAAAAATAATATAAAGCTAAAATATTGTTAGAATCTAATTTTTTAATATTATTTTTGTTTTGGGATTTGAAAAAGTTGAAATGTTTTTTGTGTTTTGTTTGGAAGTTTGGAAAATTTAAAATGATTTGGTAATGATTACATGAAAATGTTGAAGATTTGAAATTGAAAAGTATGTGTTTGAGTAATGTTTGGGAAGGAGATGAGATGGGTTGAGATAGCTATTCAAACGAGGCCTAAATGTTGCTGACCCTATGTAATGCCCCCAATTTTTCTAACCATTTGAGATGCTTTCATTGACATTGAAAAGTGATAACATAACAATAACAAGAAAAGAACTATGAGAAAAACCTTTATACATAACTAGAGTTTAAAACACTAAATTTCACTCAAACTGTTCGTTCAAAAAAATGCCACAAACTAGAATTCAAACTATTCCAAAACACTTATTCCACCACTCTTAATCTAACTCTTCCACATATCATCTAAGCTCCCTTTTTGTCTTGCTCCTTTTTGTCATCTGTAAAATAAAATTTTACAGGTGGAATGGTAAGTCCACAGCTCGGTAAGTAGGATTGATTAAGCTAGGTGTAACATATGAGCCTCATTAAATAAACCAATACATCAAATAAATAAGAGCCAACAACATTTTTAATACACCAAAAAGATAAAATGCTTATACTATGAAATTTTAAAATAAAACTTTCTCCATAAGGAAACTACTCCTTCAAAGGTAGATACCCTTCCCATAATCTCTTCTTCCTTTGGGAACCACCTTCTTAAATATTCTTCAGTGTAGTTATCATTCTCCTTTCTATTTAGGGTCTACACCTTCTCATTGTCATTCAGTGTAGTTATCCTCCCTTTACATTTCTCATTTAACAGGTCTATACCTTCTCGAAGTCCTTCAGCATAGTTATCCTCCCAAATAAAAATTAGTAATAGAAACATGCTATCATATAACTCATATAACATTTGGTGTAACTATAATGCACATAAAGTTTCTACAAATGTATCATGACTAGTTGCATATAAGTTTAGGCTCAAGTTACACATCTCATGATATAACAATTTATTTGGGGATGCTCTAATATTTCTATATGATACAGAATAAATTTTGTGTACAATACATGCTTTTAATTCAGAAAAATTCAGAATCTCTAATAAAAATGCCAGATTAATTAAACCTACTTACCTCGTGATCCCAAAATACTACTTGCCACAGCTGTACTACTCAGAACCTAAATGATATAGAGCAAATATAAACACATACTCGCCTTAAAGTCCATCCCAACATAATACCAATTACACATAAAAACAAGCATCAAAATAATGCTAACTGGACATCAACCATCATCATAACAATATTCAGAACATGCCTCATTACTAATATTGTAAATTTAAAGCCATTTAAAAATCTATCCTACTGTACTAACATTTTGGTTTACAGAAAAATTAGAAAAAGATGGCATAATAAAGATACTTGAGTCTTGTTAGTAATATGCTAACTTATCAAAAAAAGTAATATGATATACTAGAAAATACTTTCGTGTATATCAAAGTGCACAGTTTGCACTATAAAAATTACCTCATTGCTTTATAAGAATTCTATTCCCCAGATTTTATTTCTAAACAAATTAACATCCAAAGTCCCCCACAATAATGATTTTCCTCAAATCTGTTTTCTTTTTATCAAAACTAAAACAATAACATAAAAATAAAGAATCCATGTATGTATAAAAGAAAAATAATTATAATCTGCACTAAAGTAAGGAAAACCCAAATACAAACATGATGGCTCAATGAAAAATTACTGAAATTACAGAGAAGTTTTAAGAAAAGTAACACCATGATAAATAAAAATAAAAGTCACATTTAGAATAAAAAAATATAATGAGTACAAGATAATGAACTTACAGAAATCCACCAAGTTGTAGGAAGATTCGAGAGAAAATATTCTGAGAGAGAGGTAGGGATTTCGAAATCCTCTTGGAAGAAAACTTCGGGGTTTTTATAAGGGTAAAACCATTCACTTGAGTAGGAAACCGATGGTCAGAAATTAATAGAGTTACGTTATGGATCCAAAGGCCTGATGATTTCATCTTAATGGACATTTATGAGAGGAAAACAAGAGAAATGCAAGCTGTGTAACGTGATAGGAGAAATTGAAAGGATGCGGCTGAACTTGAAATGAAAAAACAGAGGAAGAAGAAAGTGAACAGCTACTCTGAGTAAGAAGGGAAAAAAAAAACAAAACAAAAGCCTTAAGTGAAACGGTGAGTTTCACTTAAATGACTTTATAAATATATTTTTATATTACAAGAACAATCGGTGCTGGGCCAACAAATGGGCTGGGTACTACACCCTATGCACACAAACCAAATAAACATAGGCTTACTGTGTAATTTATAGGGTGTTATCTTTTGGTTAATTTTAGATTGAAAACTTTTGCTGCAATTTCATAGGATTCGTATTGAAGGGGTCCTTTTGAAGTCAAATGTTCTCAGTGAAGTTCAGAGATCCATGCTAGATGGTGGTATGCATGTCGAGGATTTGCCTATTGATCCCTTACCTCGTTCTGGGTCTTTATCTCCACATTTAGGCCAACCTAAAGATTCTCCTGAGAGATTCAGAGAACCATATGTGGGCATTGGTGGACCTGCTGGACTTTGGCATTTCATGTACCGTAGTATATTTCTAGATCAATATGTATCTTCGGAGTTCTCACCACCAATTAATAGCCCACGACAGCAGAAAAGGTATTATGTTGAATCTTGCTGCAACTTTGCTAGACGAGCTTTGAATGGGAGTGTATGGTTAGGCTATTGCTTTACTTCGTTGTTTTTGGTAAGGTAACTAATTTATTGTTTTGCAGATTATATAGAGCTTACCAGAAACTTTATGCGTCCATGCATGATAGAGGAACCGGTCCCCACAAAACTCAGTTTAGAAGAGATGAACATTATGGTATTTAATCTCTTAGTCCATTCTACAACTAGTTTGGAAATGTTGAATAAACTCAACATGAGTTTGATTCACTTAACAAATGAACCAAGTTTGAGCAAAATTTAGGCTAGTTTATTAAATGATTCAAACTTATATAAACTCAGCTCAATGTATATAAACTTTTATAAACTAACTTCATAGTTATTATTTTTTATAGTATTATTTTTAATTTTATAATGAGAGCTGATTAAATATTTTAAAAGATAAAGAATTTATGTCTCAAGGCAGTATATATAATTTAAATTATTTATAAATACGAGTCTTGATATAGATACAAAAAATGTGTATATAACCTGTATAAAGATATTCATGTAAACTCAAATTTTTTGTTGAAATTTAGGGATAAAGTCACTTATCAAAAAAAAGAAGTCTAGGGATAAAGTCATAAGATATGGTATAAATCATTAATTTTGTGCTAGAAACTGTATTCCATATATTACAAATACAAGATTTGTCAAGTTCATACATATAGTTCACTTCTTGAACATGATGATATGATCATTTTTTAATCAGTAATAAAAGTGTTGAACATGATATAATGTTAACATAATTAAATAACTAAATGTTTATACAAATTTATGAAAATGTATAAGATTGCAGTAACAAAATTTTTTTCCCTATAAGAAACTAATAAATTAATCAAGTAACTAGTGAATAAGCTCAAATTAATTGGAAAAACTATTGAATTGGTCATGGACAGAAAATCTAAGTCATGATAAGCTCGAGCAAGACCTGTTTTCAAATAAAAATGAAATGCATAGAGCTTGAAAATTCAATACTTGGCTTGACTTAGTTTGATTACATCCTCTAGCGACTGCCAAAACATGCAACTTGTGTTGATAGATTTGCTTGAAAAATTGTATTCAGCTGCTGTTTCTCTTTTGGTTTATGTGCTTTATTCTATCCTATTTCAATTCATGATCTGAATTTGGCCTTTCTTGGTTGTACCTCTTTTCATAACTTGAAATCATTTTCCTTGACAAGCTTGTTTCAGTGGCATAAGATTAGATTTTCATATCCTTGTTTACTTGCTTCATTTGAAAGGCTTTCCTGGTGAAATTTCATGATCTTTTTAACATGGCAGTTCTACTCTGTTGGGTCACCCCAGATTTTGAACTATATGCGGCATTTGATCCACTGGCAGACAAGGTTTTATTTAAGCTTATGTATCTGAGATTCGTGTTGTTTGTTTGCTTTATGTTAATTATCATACTTGTCGATCTTTGTTATCTTCCAATTATACTTTACTGTTTAGTTAGAACAAAATGGAATGAAAATACGTTTGGAGAGACCGGGCAAGTAGTTTACTTATTCCTGCCTAGGTATATGGGATATTTTAAGGGAACATCTTTCTTTGTAGCAGGGTTTTGAAAAAGAAAAGGAAAGGTGACTTTACTATGGTTCAAACCAGCAGCAGGACCTGTCACGAGAAAATTTTTATAGTTAGTGCAATAGTTTGAAATGACAGATTGTTATCATTTCTTTAATGTCAAGCAAAACATAAGAGGGTTTTTTTTTTTTTTTATTAGGTGGGGGGGTGGCTAAACGTGCCAAATAAGCAACAAATTGTGGGACATGTTAGTCCCTACATCTAAACTTTTACTATTGGCAAGAATTTGTTTCAGTTCCATATCATAAAGAATTTAACTTACTGGTCCTAAGAACGATATCAGGAAGTACCACTTGTGCAACCTTCGTATCCAAGGGTTCATTAGCTAGATGGCAATTGGCACATACAGTACAGTCAATTTTTTCTTGTGCATATTAAGAAACCTGCTGTGTTAATATGTGACATGCATTTGAAATGGGTGCTCTAGTTATTATATATATCATGAGCAATATGGAAATGGATTGAGTAATTTCTTCCTTCAGCCAAGAGAGAAGATATTTGTAGTTTGTGAGATCCGATCAGTTATATTGAAATTTCATGCAATAAAATGAGGCAGGTTCCTACCTTGTATAGTAGCCGATATGTATGTGACTATGCTTTTTACTAAAACAATAATATGGAATATATGAGGAATCCCTTGTAAGAGTCGGAAAGTACAATGCTAATTGTTTTGCTTGTGTTCAAAGTAACAACGATTATAATTTTATCTGTGAAAATCATCCTTCAAACTCTTATTTGAAGCTACACAATTTAAATAAGCGATGGAGATACACAATTTAAATAACAGAAGATACAGTAAATTATTATATATGAATTCTACATGAATCGGTGATAAAAAGAATTTAAGTTTTTATTGTGCCCTTAAGTTGTATAGGACTTCTTCAATCCAAGCCTCAAGAATAGCAAGTTCTTCATTAGGTAGAATAGGTAACCACTTGGAATAACGGATCGGATTATATTTTTTGAGAGTTTCAAAATAAAATGGATACAATCCTCATTGTTTGTGTTTTTGACCAATTGGTTGATCATTTTTTGTTGATACCAGTACAAAGCCTTTATTCATGTATTTTCGGGTATGCCTTTATCATTTCATCCAAGAGGAATAGTTCCTCTTGTCGAATTTTACATATTCCATCTTTTCTTTTTGGTCAAATAGATGTATTGACCTTCTTGCTACCTTAACGCATTACAGTCTAGGTGGGCTGTTGAGGCTTACAAGTCTAGATGAGCTGTTGAAGTTTCCCGTGTCTTTCACTCAGTTTCATCTTATGAATCTATTTTGCCAAATTTAATAAGCTTTTGTTTTGCATATATTATAATCCAGAAAGATATACTGACCAGGTGAAATACACTTTGAAAGCATGCAGTCAATCGAGCTATTCTCCATCATTGATTCATTTGTACCTATTTTTTCTGCATATTTATGTTGGGTGCATTCTGAGTTTTGATCGCTATGGTCTTGTATTTGCAGGCATTGGCAGTAAAGACTTGCAACCGGGTTTCCCAATGGGTGAAAGATGTGGAAAACGAGATTTTTTTGCTTGGCGCAAGCCCCTTTTCATGGTGATATATAAATTTTTCTGCAGTGCAGAGTGTACTATAGTTTTGTTTTATCTCTAATGAAATCCCACAAATTTTTTTTTTTCCACGCGCTTTCATTAAAATGGTGCTGATTGCTGATGCTAGTCCTACCAATTTGTTAAGTGACTAAAATACTAATAAATGGAAATATACAGATCAAAAGCATGATATCTGTAGCAACAGAAAGTTCTCAGGATGGACTTTCGAATACTTGATATGACGGTTTGGGTTATTAAGTTTAGTCGATGTTAGACATGCTTATGACAGGGAAAATGTATGAAAAGCCATGTAATATTACAAGATCTTGTACTTCCTGTTAGTGTCTGTGCGTGGTTGAGCATAACGTTTTTAAATATGGTTTTGGATTGGGGACTCTTCTTTTCAAGTTGATTTTATACACTACTTTAGAAGCGGATGCCATGGGATGGTATAAGATCTACAGCAAAGCAATTGAGCTGTGCTGTGCAGTTTTGAAGGCAAGCTTTTTTTCTCTTGAAGCATGGATTCCAAGGAACTGCTAAATTCATTTATAATCCTTACTGCTAATGCTTATGCTTATGCTTATGCTTATGCTTATGCTTATCTTTAGAAACAGTAATATAGAAAGAGCATCTTTTGGATGAATGGAATATGGAACAGGAGCCAGTTTACAGAAGAAGAGAGAGAAGGATGTGGTGTGGTGTGGGTCAAGATAGCCTCTCAAATCAATGGCTTTAAAGTGACGAGAGTTGGGTGCTCTGCAATGATTATTGGGGGTCCCATGAGAATGAGCTCATTTGTCACCTTTTACTTCACTTCACTAGGTTTTTCTGTTTTTTCTGCGCGTTGACCTCACCTCTAACTTAAACTGTTGATTCACCCTAGTTAGTAGGGGAGGGACTTTTGTCAGACAGCTGTCATAGGTTTTACACGTGTAATCGGTGGAGAAGACAGCCAATTACTTACTCACTCATTCCATAATCACCTTGTGCTCGGTGTAGAATCGCCCAAACAGAGGAACCCAACCCAACCTTTGTTTCTTGAATAATGATATTTGTTAGGGTGTATAAGTAAATGTATTTTTTTAAAATAAGTAAATAAATATGATATTAATATAAAAAAAATTAATGGAAGATTCACTCTTTTTGTGCGAAAAATTTAATGATAGATTTACTCTTTTTGTACGACACTTATATAATGTATGACTATATATAATATTACTCATCATCATCCACAGGGGAAAAAGCTGTAACTTGTCTAATGGCAGAATATTTTCTTGTGTAATTACTTATCCTCTCATCACACCCTCAGATTGGTGGTACTCATTATGTGTACTTTTGCATCTTTTGGTTTAGGCCTAATTTTATCATTGTTCCTGGTATCAAAGAATTTCCCATACGTTGATGCGGCAACCATCACTCACCTCGTATCTCTTCTTCTTTTTTCCGTGAATCAAGCATATATATATATATATATATATATATATATATCATTAACATAAGGAAAATCAGATACATGAGAAGGGGTCGTGGTTCTCTAACAAACACCTCATTACAATAACTACAGTGCAAAAGTGGAAAAAAAAAAAATCAAATTTTAAGATAAAAAACTTAATCCTCATCCATACCCTGCAAAGAGGGGGCTATCTTAAATGATGATTTTTTACAGTTCTACATATGTGCAAATTGTGATGCCACCACTAAAGGCAATAGATGTTGAAGATGCACTGCAGTTTTATCCTGAAATATTTTCTGAAGAGACTCATATTCCTTGCCTTAGGATCAACGGTTAGAGAAAACGAAAACATAGTAGGAAGCCTAACATCAAATGGTCTGGTCTACAGCTAACTGATTTTCACTAGTGACGGCACGTGGAGACCATGCATCGGTGATTGTGAGATGGGGTGGGTCAGATCTAAAAGATCTTAAGGTGGTGAAACTACTAGTACGACACATGCAGCAATTGAAAACATTTTGGCACGGCAACGCTTAGTAGCCACGTGCGGATCAAGTCGACTGTGAGGATCACGCATCCAAATTTTCACTACGGTTCTACTTCGTCTCGATAAATCGGTGACTGGGGGTTGCGTGGTGGGGCGATTACTAGAATGCGATAGATTTGACCAAAATCTAGCCAAGGGAAAGGAATGATTAAAAACACTAATAGGAAAATTTATGAATAGACAAGTACTAAAAATTTATGAATAGACAAGTACAGAAAAATGAACGGAGATGGGGATAAGGAACTTTTCTAAAGAGAATCAATAGTTTCTCTTTCTAGAAAGAAAAGCAATCACTCGTTATCCTGTTTGATGACAAATGTATTTTTAACCGATTAGAATCTAGTGCCTCGAGCAATTCAATTTCATCAAATAATTACAAGAATCTCATTTCTAATAAGGGGTTAATTGTAAATACTTGAGTTTTTATGTTTTTTTCAATCTAAGTCTTAGAGTTGTTCGGATTGAGAAATACTCTCAACGCATTTTATCTTATCATTACAATTTTATCAAATTTCGACATAAAATATAATAAACAATTCAACTTTTTCAAATCTTAAAATAATAATAATATTAAAAAATAATATTCTAATAATATTTTATTCAACTTTCATCGAAAACCATCTCATCTTATCTCACTATCTAAATCATTAGTGTTCAACTCTCATAAAATTAATACATGACATTTAAGAAACTCACAATTCGAAAATCTCTCAAATCTCCTATAAACTTAATAAGAGGAATAAACTTAATAAGAGGATTACCATATATTATAACTATAAGTATGCCACATGTAAGCCTTCGCTTGGCTGACGTGGATATTGATGCTATATGTCAAACAATTAAAGACCAACACGTGGCCTCGTGTTAATTTTCTAACATGATATAGTCGATCTATATTACTTACCAACTTTAGGGTAGGACCACTTGTACCAGTCTGCTTACATAATCGAGCCAATTACTGCTCTAAATGTAAACACTAAGCAGCAAGCTTTAGAAAACAGAAGATTTCAGTTAAGAAATCTTTATTTTCTTTATTTATTTATTGCGTATGATTAAAAAAAAAAGGATATAGATGAGGTTGAGAAAGCATGTGGACTCTTTAAATGATTTTTCAATACATTAAATGCCCACTACCAATAAATTTGTTTTGGTGAGGGTGGAGCACCCATTAATTACATTTATTGAATTGGGGGAAGAACTAGAAGACCTTTGAAACTTCTCATTTACGTTTGGCCATTCTCAATTTGTCTTCAATTTGTCAAAAAGATCATTCTTTCTTTATGGGGTGTTTAATTTCGAGAAATCTATAAATTTTTCAAAAGGGTGACTCTACCGTCACTGTTGGGAGCTTCCGCTAGTTTTTTTTTTTTTTTACATGTATTTTTTAATACTTTTAAAGATTTTTTTTAAAAAATCACAACATTATTAAAAAATATTTACTTAATCATTAAGTAAAAAAAAATACATTAAAAAAAAACTCAACAATAAGCCCCCAGCAAGAGCTGCGAGTGAGAAGAATAGCTTTTTCCTTTTCAAAATATAGACCCTAAGGGCCTAAAAATATGACTTATGAATTCATAGGAATTTAATAGGGTTCATATTAATAAGATTCTCATGTTACTAAACCTATTCAAATAACTAGTGATCTTCTAGCTCGCCAGAATCTTAAAGCCTATCCCATTAAATATGTAAATTATATTGCGTCTTACTTATGCCACGTTTCTTCCTATGTGAAAGTAGGAATTTTTGTCGCTCCCAAAATATCTCTATGTTTTTCCACTTGAGATCTCAAAAAATTATAATCACTATTAGGTCATCTGAAATTTACTATTCAAATGACTTTCTTAACGTGATACCACCATGTAGTGCCACATGGTTTATTAAAAAATAGGTGCTGCTAGTGTGCCGCCCAGCTTTGACTCTTGGGCATGCCCACTAGTACAAATTGCACATTTTAATTTTTTTTATTTTCTTTTTCACATTTTTAAACATCTCTAAATATTTTTTTAAAAAAATACACCAATATACTAAAAGTCACTTTCTTAACCATTAAATAAAAAAAATTAAATACAAGAATGGTCAAAATGAGAGGACAAACTCATAGGGCATCCTATCATTTTCCTTAAAAAATACATTCAAAATAAAAGGAGGTCGGATAACACAAAAATATAAAAATTGAAATCTTTGATTCCCTCTATCACATTTGTGTTTGTGTTTTTTAATTTTATTTTTAATAAATCAGGTGGCACCCCGTCAAGAGAGTCATTGAACCGTAAGTTTCATATGGCCAAGTAGTATTATTATTAAAATATATTCTTAAATTCATTTAAATTCCCACGAACGTTTAAATTCATTTCACTACAAATTAAAGATTAACAAAAATCTTTAGAGTGCGCCATCCTAAAACATCACATTTCTTAACATTTAATTTTGTCGAGAGACTATTATTATTATTATAGTATTATAAAAAAAAATATCGAGAGACTCGCATGAATAATAATTAATAATCTATGACAAATTTTATTTATATATTATTTTAATATAAATGCTATATTTTGAAAACAAAATCTAGTTGAACTTGCCTCATTTAATTGTATAAATGAGATAAGATGAGATAAAAAAATTTGTGAATAGTAGTGATATAATTTATAAATAATAGTTAAATAGTTTGAGTTAAAATTTTTATAGAGTTTTGAGAAAAGAGAAAAAAAAAAGTTGAATAAAAAAATTATAAAGTTAAAATAGGGTTAAAATATAATTTTTTTAATATTACTTTTGTTTTGAGATTTGAAAAAGTTAAATATTTTTATATTTTGTTTAAAAATTAGAAAAATTATAATGATTAAATGAAAAAATATCTCTATATTTAAATGGTGTTTAAACAATCAAATGAGATAGATTTTAAAAAGTATGTGAAACCAAACCCACCCTTAAATCTGTCAAAAAAAGTAATAGAACTCTTTAGTGGCCTTTTGGCGATTTCAAACAGTCAAACTTTCACCAATTTCGGAGATTAAAAAAGCTTGTTCCCCACTTACCTTCTCCATGATAATGAAGTTGGGTACCATTAATAATGTTTAATTACCATAAAAGTCATCCCGATAATAAATACATCTTCATCTACCTTAACGGTATGAGGGGGTAGTTTCGTAAACGGCAATCCTTAGTGATGGAGATTCATGATCCTCTGACTTGAGCATCCTATAATATATTTATATTATCATGGGTTCATCAAAATGGCTTGGAGGCCACCACGTGTTCATACCCACAATAATATTTTTTAAATATAAATATATATTGGGGCACGTGAGCATTATAATTGAGATCACGTGATGAGTTGAAAAAAATGGCATTGTTTAGGTCATGATGAAGCAATCATTTTTATTGGTATTGGTCGGACAATTTTCACAACCATCATTAACCACTTAGCTTCAAATCTTTTGGTTAGGGTATCCTAATTTTCTTTCTAATTGAATTAGGATCATCTTTTATCTTATCTTCGATATCTATCCAACTAAATGAGGTTATTATTTATTTTCTACTTACTCTTTTATTTTTTTATTTTTTTTTTATTATACGACTCATTTAATATGTTTATCTCTATTTTTATTAGATCATCCAATTCGAACAGAAGAAAATCATACCTTCTTTTCACCTCTACTTAGTATGATGATATAGAATTAACCATCAATTCTTGAATTTTTGTTTTATCTAAATAATTGATGCATAATGTTACATCAACACTATATAATTAAAATAAAAAAAATTATACTCATTCTCTCTATACCACACATCACACATGATTTTTTTATTTTATTTTTTATTTTTTTCATTAACAAATATGTGATGTATGAATGATGAGTAAAAGAATTCATTTACTTATAACAAGAATAATATATATATATATAATGTATGGCATAGGAATGAAAAATAGAATAGATCTTAAAATAAATTTTCAGTATAATATATAACTAGAAGGATGGCAGTGCTTTCGCATGGGCCTCCCCCTCTTCCTGGTCAAGATAAATGGGAGGAACGTCATCTTCCGAGCTGAGTATATTTTTGCATGATGGCACCTCCACACGTCCTCTGTATAAGACCAAACGAGCATGTCCAAAAATTATAAAAGTCTAGACCATACGCTTCATTAATTTTCACAAAATTTTTCAATTTATCTTATCTAATATCATCTAATTATTATAATTATTTTAAATTTTTATGTAAAATAAAATCAATAATTCAACTTTTTCAAATTTTAAAATAAAAATAATATTAAAAAAAATTATAATAATATTTTATTCAATTTTCAACTTTTATCTCAACTCATCTCATCTCATCTGTAAAAATAAACAAGAAAAAGAAAGTCATTTGGCACATATTGTACATTCTTTTTTTTATACAAATAGTAAGACCAAGATTCTTAATAATTATCTGTCATAGCTTTTTATATGGATAGAATAGAGCCAGATACAACATCATGTTTATTGTTTAATAATAGATAAATGTTATTAACACGTGTTTAAATATAATGATAAAAAATGACAAATTACATGTTGATGTGTGGTGTGAGAAATGATAAATAGAATTTTTCTTAATAATAACGTCTACTTTAGCAACAAATTAAAAGTATCAAAATTTTCTTAATAGCTCTCGTGTGGTTGCATGAAAATATGCTGCGAGGCAAGGGCTGAACTTGGTCTAAGAAGGATATTATTGTGTCATACACCTATTTAAAGAGGAAGATTATATATTTATTAACTTTTTACACCTAAAGTTTGCTTTTTGAGCTGATAACAAATCCAATATCATCCAAGAATTGAAAAAAAAAATCCTTAAAAGTTTTTAATTGTAATCAGTTACAAACAATATTGATTTGGCATTTGGACTAATTATTGCTTACAATCTAAATTATTAATTATAAGTATAGAATAATACTCTATTGAAAAATATATTGGTTTTCTCAAGAAACTCTTAATGTATTTACAAGGTAAGTAAAGTATTCTTAACTTGGCACGTGATAGCAATAAATGGAAGTGAATCATGATGGTGGCTTAGTGATCTATGAGTTTGGCAATGAGTAATAGGTTTTGGGATCGAATCCCACAATAGGAAGCGCTCAGGATTATTGATGATATATTCGCTCATAGACCATTGATGTCCTCATTGGACTGAGGTCAAGCTATGGCTCAAATCTGACTTGTATGGAGTGCTTGCCATTCTTGCCATCTAGGCTCCTCCTGTCTAACTCTCTAATAGGTTGGGTGTTACTATAATCATGTCCTGATAGGAAGCCATCTCCAATCGCCTCTTTCAATATTTTTTGTCGAGAATGAAAAAATTATTATAAGTGAAATTTGTCCTTACTTGTTGCGAAAACAACAGGACCTACCCTAATGGGACGATTTAGTGGATTATATACGTAGTTTGACATGATATTTTCAATTTATTTTATAATAAAAGATACTTTTCGATATAATTTTAATGTGTAGAATACATTAACATAAATGAGAAAATGAAGGGGGAAGAGATGACATCCATGCAGCCTAACGTTGGGTTGACCATGGGCAATAAAAGCATTTAGTGGTGTAATAATGTAAATTCGCCCTTTCTTTTTTGTTTTTTTTTTTAATAATCCTCCACTCCACACCCTCCAAATTATCAAAAACAAACATAAAAACTCCCCTCTCAAATTGCTCTCTCTCTCTCTCTCTCTGAACTTCACGTCCAGTTTCCCTTGCTCCCTCTAGCCGGAGACACCATTCTCCGGCGCCACAGTCCCGACCCAAAGTCCGTACCCATTTGTTTCGATCAGACCCTGAAACCCTCCCTCGGATCCGATCTGGGCTCCGAGTTAAATCCACCCTGGGAAAGAGTAGGGAGTTTAATTTGCAGTAGAGATAGGGAGAGAGAGAGAGTAGCATAGAGAAGCGAGAGTGAGAGCGATAAGAGAGCGAGATAGAGCTGAAGAAATGTACAAGAACCAGCTTCAAGAGCTGGCCCAGCGGAGCTGCTTCAACCTCCCCTCGTACACGTGCATTCGGGAAGGTCCGGACCACGCGCCCAGGTTCAAGGCCACCGTCAACTTTAACGGGGAGATCTTCGAGAGCCCCCACTACTGCTCCACCCTCCGCCAGGCCGAGCACTCCGCCGCCGAGGTCGCTCTGAACTCCCTCTCCAACCGCGGCCCCTCTCACTCCCTCGCCGCGAGGATCCTGGTGAGTCCCCCCTACCTCCCTTCTCTTCAAGGGCCGTTAGGGTTCCGTCACTTCCTTAATTTAAGTCTTCGATTTGGTTTCACTGCTACCGATCAATCAGTGTCACGAAACGAGTTATCTTTCATATATTGTTTGCTAAAGTGTGCTGCCTGTTGTTTTGCGCTGTACTTTATTACTTCGTGCTATCATGCGCCGTCTGTACTGCGCACACAGCTTTCTCTGTTTGTCCTTAATTTCCCGGCGGATTTGAAGAATGGGCTTGTTCTGTGAAATGACGGAAACGCCCTTGCTCCGCTTTTGGGCACTTCCTTATTGACAGTGGGATTTTCTGACCTTAGCTGACCAACAGTGACTTCTAAATAAAATTATGTACTTTCTGTGTTTCATTATTTTTGGTTCAATTTTGGGAAGCTTCTGGGAGTTAAGTGTCTGCGTGTACGTGAGAGAGAGAGAGAAGGAGAGAGCCATCTGGTTCTTGTTTTGTCTTTTATGCCTGGGAACGAACTGTACTGTTTCTCCTGGATTTTCCGGTTCAATGAATTGCTCATTCAGGGGCATTTCGGTCATAAAGGTTGTGTTTGCTGTTAGTAGTGAGAGCGGTTGATGACCGGAACTTTGCAAATCCTTGTTCTTCCGCGTATTGACCCTCTGATTGTTTACCAAGAAAATAGAGGAAAGATAATGCCAAATAAATATTTCAGATCAATTTTTTTGTTGTCACAACTTCCAGAAGATTAGACAACAAAATATTAACAAATCAACTCAGATAACTGAAGTGGTTGTTTCGGCATCAATCAGTGGAGGTTTTTGCGTTTCTGGGTCCCAAATGATAGACACTTCTGGTATTGGGTTCCAGTTAATAAATATGAAGAGACGTGTCCTTTTTTATTAAAAAAAAAACTCTACGCTTTTCTAGGAGGTTTTTAAGTAGCTTGATACCTTGGACTGTCACATAAACAATAAGGAAATTACAAGATGAAGCATAAGATATAACTGCATAAATTTATTTATCTTTTCTGTTCTTATTTTTTCTATAAAAAAAAAAGTAAAAAAAAAGAAAAGAAAAGTGAGGTGTTGGAGGAGGTTAGGCTCAGGCTAGCTAGTAAAATAAAGTTAAAATTAATTTTGCCTTTTTCTGTATGGATTGGTAAGTAGAGTAATGTCCATTAGAATATCTAAATGCATATAGCAATTTATGTTTCTCAAAGATGTGCGATTTTAACTTGCAGTTTGAAGTTTTAAATTTTAATAATGTAGAAATTAATGAGGATTTAACGCATTCATTGATGGAAATAATTAATGGAAACAGATGTTTATGTACCTATGGATTGGAGAAAATAGGTTTATCCTTCCAAAAAGGGGCTATTTTGTATTTTCTAAAAACCCAAAGGCTAAATTTATGACTTTTGTGACCCGCATTTAACTTGGATATGCAAATATACACTTTTCAAAATAAATCGCATTTTATATATGTGGACTTTTATTGGTTGTCAAATTTATGCCAGCTAAGGTACCATAAATTTATCTATTCATATAAGTTGCATAACTGTTGTCCAAGTTTGTTGGATTAGCTGCACTTATCCTGTTTGAAGTTTCCCCTCTGCTCGAAACCATCGATTTTTTGGTCGGTGACTCTTCAATCTTTTCTAAATACTTCCTGAGATTATAATTTTAATGCTTGATAATAGACTACAGGATGATAGATAAGAGAGGCCTGATTTCAATTGATGGACTATTAAGTTTATACCAGAAGGGATGCTGGTGAAATAAGTAGATGCATATAATTCAATGTCATTTTCATGAAGGAAAGTCTAAATTCAAGATATAATTGTATGGAACATAACTAAGCAAACACCATGTATAGCCTACCACTTTTACCTTGCTTTTTGAATTATATTGGGAATATCTATGCATTTCACTAAGTGGTTACACTTGTCAACATTTGTTGTTATATTGGTTGTTCTGATACTGATTAGACTTGATTTTGGTTAGGATGAGACGGGGGTTTACAAGAACCTCTTGCAGGAAATAGCACAAAGAGTTGGAGCCCCATTGCCACAGTACACAACATTCAGGTCAGGCCTTGGACACCTACCTGTTTTCACAGGGACCGTGGAATTGGCTGGAATTACATTCACCGGGGAACCTGCTAAGAATAAGAAACAAGCTGAGAAGAATGCAGCTATGGCAGCTTGGTCATCTCTAAAACAACGTGAGTCTTTATCCAACTTTATTTTGATGGTTGGTGTGATAGAGTGTAAGTCAGAAGACAGGTCTCTTTCGCTAGTGGGGTAATGCTGTTGGGCATGTTGGATTCATTCCTTATTAAAACTTCTATATGGAATGGCATCGTTAGAGGATGAATCTCGTACCTATCTCTGGAGCTCCCATTAAAAGTACAAACAATAATTTTCAGAACATGTTTGCATATGAAGATACTCTATAAATGTGGCATAGAGTTGGCCTTGGTCTTCCAACCATCATTTTGGATTGAAACCTGATAGTTGTTACTGAAGGTTAAAATCTATGGTGGACCAGTTATTGATTCAGTTAGACTTACCTTTTCCATAATTTAAGGCTCAATGTCATGAGATTAGTGATGCTCTCTCTCTCTTGAGTTGTCACCAATGCTCGTAGATGGAGCTTTTGAACTTAATACTGAATGGAAATAATTTGTTTTCTTTCTGGCCAGTCCCAAAAGAAGCTGTGGGTTCTTCATCTGAACCAGAAAGCAATGATGAGCTGGAACAGATCACAATAGCACGGGCTTTACTGAAATATCGTTTGAAGGAGAAGATGGCAATGGCTAACCCCAATGCTTCAATACCATTTCCTAGGAAGTTTCCAATTCAGAGCCCCAGACCAACCAGTCCACAAACTCCCCCTGCTACCACATCAAAGATCCTCCCATTAATCTGCCAGAAGACAGCTCCTCGAAACAGACTGCCATCAACAATAGCAAATGATGGCCAGGTGCTACCCTCACAGCATTATTCACTAGAAGGCCGTGGGAACCGTCCTCAGAAGTTCCCTGCAGCAGGAGCAGCTCCTTATGTTCCCATCCGACAATTTAGGACACCTTGCCATGGTATTGCGCCACCAGTTACAATACGAACTGCAGTGCCCGTTTACTCTGCACCACCGCTACCACCACCATCCAAGCCAACCCCTCAGGTGATGCGTGCCGCATCTGTCCGAGTTGCTCCTCCGGTATCCATTAGGCAGGCTGTTCCAGTATTTGCCGCTCCACCAGCTTGCAAAGAAGATTCCCCTGTTGTTCAAAAAGAAGATCCTCGTGCTGTTACTGCTTCTGCCCAACCAAGTCAATTACCAGCTCGAGTAGAAGAAACCGGGAACACAACTGCAAGCAGTCCACAAGAATCTGAGACAGTACAGAGCCTGGAACAACTCAAAATCTAATGATGATTAAGGTGGACTTGAATTCATGGAAAGCTTTGTTATGGTTTTGCGGTGGTCTGAAGTTTGGCTTGCCTGTCTTTTATCATCTGTTATTTGAGTGTTCTTTAGCTCTTTTTTGGTTACTGTTACCATCTTTATTTTGTTAAAAGCTACAGCGCAGAGTAAATTAGCATCAGTAGTCTAGAATCTTTGCATTCAACAACAGTTGCGTCTTTTCTGCTCATCCTAATATTGCTTGTGCATGTAGTTATATTATATGTGAGAGTGTACTTGCAAAGGTGATTAAATGCCTTTTTCTATGAGAACTTGGTTCAAGAGCTCTTGATTAGTGGGCTTGCGATGATTGTGGAATTCAGGGAAGAAATGTTAGACATGGTCGATGACATGAGTTTTATCTTCCACAATTTTGTAGTCAAACACCCCTCCAAATTTATACATCATTTTATAGAACCTCGGGTCTCAAATTCACCTTTCATTCCAAATCAAGGAGAAATTAGTTATCCCAAGGTGAGAGGGGAGAGTTGTTTATGTCTTTTTTTTCTTTTTCTTTTTATTTATTTTTTACATTTGGGGAGGGGGGGTTTCGAATCCAAAACCTTCATTTTGGAAGCTGGAGGTTTATGCCAATCAGGTCATAGACATTTGGCTGTTTCTGGCTCTTCTTGCTGTTTGTCTTAGCTTTTTCTTTTTATTCTTTCTTTTTAAGCAAATGAAATTGATAATAAACAATTACAGAGGATGGGAAAGTGTGGGTCTTTTCCACCGTGGAATCCAGGAGAAAATAGAAGCCATGAGGAGAAGAGAATGTCTCCGATTGATTGAGAGGAGACGCCCATTTTATCAGATCGTGCACACTAAAATTTGCATTGCACGATGGGAGAAAGGTTTTAGTCATGATTAAGACGGATCAAAGAGTCAATGATCTGGATATCTTGGTGTTAACATCTTGTAATGGGTTGCTTATCAATCTCACTAGTTAGCCTGCGTTGCTCTAGGTTAGATTTTCACCTAGAAGTAGGGTTTGGTCCTGGACTTGGTCTTGCTATTCAACTTTTGTATGTAAGCCGAAAAGATAGAGGAAGCAAAACATATAGAAGAGGGACTTGATTAGCCACATCTGGGTACGTTTTTGGGTTTATTGAGGGCAATTGTAACTTGTCCTTCTTTTCCCCCACCCTTTTCAGAGGCCAAGATCCTACTCCTTTAAATGCTTCCCGACACTCTTCTTGGTGCAATTGTTAATGACAAATTATGCACCACCGCTGTTATGATCTTGAAGATTAAAGGTTTAACCGAATTAGTATTCAACAGTTATAGAACTTTGGGATTAGTGGTTGGGGCTTTAACAATTGGTATCATAGCAAGGATCACATCATGAATTTAAGTCACGGAGGGAGCGACCTATAGACTGGATTAAAATGTCTTGGTACTATACATGGGCATGGTATTGAGTAATTGAATACTAATAAAAGAGTGAAGCCGCCAAAAGGAAATGTTATGATCATGAGGGTTAAAGGCTTAACCGAATTAGTATCCAACAGTCCTAGAGCTTTTGGATCAATGGTTGGGTCTTTAACAACCACACGACTTTCACTTCTGATTTGAGGCTTAGGCTTAGATTATTCTTTTAGCAAAGTAATTGTAGCATTTGAAAAGGCAATAAAAGTTACTCAGAGATGAATTATGTGATTGTTGAAAAGCAAGAATTTGTACTATTTATTCTTCCTCAACAACCTTTAATTGTTACCCAAAAAACACTACATTCGATTGTTTATGGTAGTCACCGGAATATTCATATGGATGTGCTCTATGATATGAGAGAAATGAGAAATGCTGCTCATCTTAGATTTTGTCATCTCCAGTCATACTTGTTTCTGTGTTACCTTTTAAATAATGAACATATGTAACCACTTTAAATGTGCAGTGTGTCAGCAAGCGTGTAAGCGAAATGGCTGGTGGTTATTTTATTCTCAACCCTTTCATCAGCATATTTAGTAGACATCTGCAACCCAAACTCTCTGTAAGGATTCGACCCAAATCATGAAGCAAGTCCTCTTTTCTACAAATAGCCAAACCAGAGCATGACAGAGCATTACATAATCAAGCCTTGTGAATGCCCAAGATGTATCTTGTCACTCCCATTCATTTATTTCCCTTGTAACCATCTTCTGTCCTTTCCCTTAAGATTCAGCCAATCTGTTTTTTTATTTTTCTTAGATCTCTGAACTTCATCTTAAAACAAAAGGCTGTGGGTCACAATTTTTCTTTTTTTGGTAGATTCCATTGCTTATATTCACGAACTGAATGATAAGAACAATGTATTTCTTATCTTACATTTTGCAAATTCTCAATCACCAATGTTGATGTGACATATCTCGGATGGTTTCATATTTATGCACTTAAATGAATGGTGTATAATGCACGACATCAATATGCATGACAGAATGAAAGAGCATTTTTTTCAAATGATGATAAAACAAATAAAAACCTTACACCTTTGTGATCCCGTTTGGATACAGTAACGGTTTCGTCTTATTTTATCATTATAATATTCTCAAATTTTTATATAAATATAATAAATAATTCAATTTTTTTAAAATTTAAAATAATAATAATATTAAAAAAATAATATTTTATTCAACTTTTAACTTTCATCTAAAATCTTCTCATAATCCAAACGGGGCTGTCATTGTTATGAGATGTCTCAAAGAATTGGAAAACTCAATATTATGCAAGGTAAATAGATTGTTAAGGTGGGCCAAAACCAAATAGATTTTCGGCCATACAGATCTCTCTATTCCTAATGCGGTTGGGGGTCCTCCACTCACTCTCTTACTGTTCATGACATTTTATAATTGGCAACATCTAAATCACATTGATAATAACCAATGAATCTGAAGCACAGGTGAAGAACTTTTCCAAACCCTGCAATTGGGTGTCCATGTTCTTAAAAGCTCTCACAAGCTGGTGCTGCATTCTCTTAGGATTTTTCTAGTCTCATAGTAACACCTAATTATTCTGATCTTTATGACAGATTAGGGGTACCCATCAGGTGGTTATGCATAATCAATCAGTTTGAACAAAGAAATGCCACTTCTTTTTTTTTCTCTCTCTTTAAGGACTTTTGTCATATAGTGGCCTAGCATTCAATAAGGGTGACCACCCCTCCCTTCCAAAGTGACCAGTTTTTGCTTAGGCAACACCCCTAACCACCAAGAACCAGCATTGGCATCTTTATCCATTTGTGGGTTTAAACCTTTGTGGTGAAAACAACAGAGCATGGGATAGTGAAAATGATGTTAGAAAAAAGGGTATTACTTCCACCACCACCACTACAATTATAAGTGTGCCAAAGAAGCAAAGGTAGAAAGAGAGTCTCAAAAGAGTGACAAAGTGGCTGAGTTTTGTGTGGGGTCAAGTCTCCACTTCATAGACACCAACCCACAAAGCAATGACACCTCAGGATTCTATTGATTTACGCAACAACAATTTCTTTACAATTTTTTTTTTTTTCATTTTGTTGAGGTGTTTTTTGGAGTTGGCCTTGACAGGACGGGCCCACAAGATTGGACAGGAAATAGGGACCCAAAAGGAAGGGAGGGGGTTAGATGGGGGGAGCACTGGCATTATATTCCTTTCCTATGAGAAAAGCAATGGCTCAAGGCAAAAGATGGGAACCCTCCACCCATTAGGAAGAAGAACAATCACAAAAGGCAAAGAAAACAAAAGAGAAAAAAAAAATGAAGGGGGGAATTGAGGGGACAAAGTGGAAGGATGTTGATCCCATCACATAAACTTTAGAAAAGAAAAAATTATACCCATTTGACTTTCTTATAGCTCATCATACACTATTGATTGTACTATTTTATTTATATATATATATTTAAAAAAAAAAACATGTAATATATATGTCATGCTCAGAGATCTCTGAGAGACCCCTTACTTTCTCAAGTCTTGTTGCCCTTCTTTTTTCTTTTCTCTATTTACAAGTACCAAATCCCAAATTAGACATGAACCTCTTAAACTTTTTATCATCTTAATTGATCATAGTACGTTGCTTCTTCTTTTTTCAATAGAATCATTCTTATATCATCCAACCCTCAAAGCAATATATATATATATATATATATATATATATATACTCTTGGTATTGAAGGAATATCTTATTAAATACTCTAGATCAATATTCTTTATTGTTCTTATCCCAACTTTATAATTTAAAATAAGAGATGTAGACACATAAAATAAATATTTAATATTTAGTAAATACTTAAGAGAAATGTTATTTTTTTTATCTTAATCTGTATTATCCCTAATCACACATGTTTAAATGGCATATTTTATTTTTTAGTAGTTGCCTATTTGACTGATAAAAATATATGAAAGCATTTCAATAAATAGGATTGGAAATAAAACAAAAATGTCAAGTGATGGAATTTGGCGATTGTATTATTATTTTTAGTAAGTAATATTATATATAATTTTAGAGTGTGCCACACACTTTTTAAAAAAAAAAAAAATAAGCCCATTATTAAAAAATAATTTTTCTATATAAATCACAAATTTATCATTTTTTTTTTAAAAAGTACTTAGAATTTGAACATCACAAGATTACAAATATCCTTTTCTCATTTTTTTTTTTTTCTTTCAGTACTTGGTGTGGGAGTAATCTACACAGGAAGAATATACCGAGCTCTTGTGTTTCGTGTCCAAAAGAGAGATGTCTGAGCAGATGATGGCACAGTAATGCCGACAGGACCATGAAAAAAGCATGTAAGGCTTTTCCACGTTTGAAAGTCAAATTCTTTTGCTTTTTGAGATTTTCCGCATGGGATTTATACCCCTGGAATTTGGGATTGGCATTGCTTTTGAATTTTGAGTTCTAACCTTATAACCAAACAAAACTTTGCCGCAAAATCGAAAAGGAAAAGAAGAAATTCAAACCAAGATCTCTCTCTATGATTTTATTTTTTAATTTTGTTGTCGTTTTGGGTACATTCTTAATACTTACAAAGTGAGATTTCTCCTTTAGATAGTAAAATGAGATGAGATGATTTTAGATAAGTTGAATAAAATATTATTATAATATTAAAAATTTGAAAAAATTATAATGATGAGATAAGGTGAGATGATTTTTGTATCGAAACGAGTTATTGTATTATGAGAAATATTTTAGCTATAATAAAGTAATTTTATAAAATAAACTCATGAATTAATGTGTCTTTACGTGGTATTAGTGACAAGACCATCAATTTCTTTTAGGTGGCCAACTTTTCCAATCGTGTGACACATTTATATAAAATCAAAAGAGATTAAAAAAATCATAAAAACGTAATTATGTATAAAATCATATCTCCATAATTTGCTATATACACGTATAAATAAATTTCTAAAAATATAATTTAATATATGTTTCAGATTTATTACAATAATATTTCGTATAATAATATTCATTTATTATTATTTTTGTAATGAAATATTTATAATTTATTTTCGTCATAAAAACTACCAAGTGATCTTTAGAATATCATCTTTTATTCTAATATGTAAGTTAATTTATCAATTTCATGTAAAATTTAAATATTTTCATATCACATTAAACATATAATAATATAACTAAGACCTTACTTTTTATTTTATTTTTTATTTATTTTTTGCACAATGAAGTCTAGAGAATAAAATATCTCAACTATTTTTCATATAAATCATCAATCTTAAATGATTTTTTTTTATATTTTTATTTTAAATTCCATATTAAGAAGTCTAATATTATATAACAAAAAACTTTGAAATCCATATTAATAAGTTTATTATTTCTCCTAAACTTAGTTTTAATTATATTTGGTGAGGCAACATCCTTGAAAATAGATAATATATAGAAATTATTCAAAATTCTGGGACTATAGGAAAACAATTGGAGGCATTTCTAGGAATATTGAAATTTTAGAGATCATATGGTAATTATAAATTTTTTTGGAGGCCATTTTCTATATTTATAGAATTATGAATAAAATCTAAGGGTATTTTGAATTTTCAAAAAGGTTTGGAGCCAAGGCTTAACGTGGGTCCACTACTGTTTGGTACGTCCTTATAAAGTTATTTTTATTATAAAATAAATCTAATATATCAAATGAAATTATATCAATTTATAAATTTATTTATATAAAATATTTTTATAATTATAACACTTCTCTAGTATCTAATATGTATATCAATTTTGAACAATTTCTATTTAATTGTTTGAACATATTTTGTAGCTGTTTTCTTTAAGAGCTCAGAGGTGCTCAAATGGAGCCAAATCTATAGTATCAATCCCAATATTTATAACTCCATATTAAAATACACAATCATTGTACCAAAAAGATTAATTTCGACCCTTTGCTGAGTGAATAATCTATACATATTTTTAATTATATATATATATATATAAACTTCTTTTGTTGCTTCTGTTTCAATATACCATCTGATCACTGCTTCTTTTAACGTGGCGTTTGTGGGAACCACGTGACCCACTTTTCACGCATGCCAAAAGCGGCCAAAATGAAAACGCACGCCGTAAATAAATCGAAAATGATTTTTTTTAAAAATAAAATAAAATTTAAGAATTAGTTTACATATAATCTCTAAATAGAGATTACTCATGCAAGACTATATAGTTATATTTAAAAAAATATTAAAATTATAATAATAACATTTTTAAAATAATATATTTATTTCTTTTTATCTCTATTCATCAATAGGACCCTACACACAATCTAAATTTTTCTAAATTTAATATATCAAATGAAATAAATGATTTTTTATACATACAATAAATTACCACCTCTTGAAAAGTTAAATATATAAATAAGTTCTAACCTATTTATTGTATATGTTTAAGATATAAGAAATCTTAAAAACCACTCGATTTATTGCGCTCTCTCTCTTAAAAAGCGCTAAGCAAACTCTCTCTAGTAAAAAGTCTCTAACTCTGAGTTTCATTTGCTTCTTCCCCTTCTCTGTCTCCTTACCTCTTTTTTCTATCTATTCACTTTATCTGTTTTCTATTTTCTTAACTTTTTTTATTTCCTTTAAGGTTGGAAAATACAAATTTATAGTTTTCTATCAACTCTCGAGAGACACAGGCAACACAAGAAGATTCACAGATCGTAAATTGTTCAGATGATAGTAGCAGTTTTGCAAAAATTACCATGCGTGCGCCGCTCACAACTGCACGTGGTCCTCATGTGCCACCCTTTCTGACAGCTTTTCTTGTCACACGTGTCAGATTACTCGAATCATCACCATCAGATCTTTCAAACCTGACTTTTATGGCTAAAAAGAGACAAGTGTGGTATCTTCACGCATCATCACGGATTTCGAAATTTACCAAAATTAGTCCAAACTGTAATCCGTCTTTTTTCGCATCTATCTTGCTACTTTCCTTATTGTTTAGTAAAAAAAAAGTTCGTCTCTTAGACGTTTGTATGTAGAGGTTGAATTCTCTCTTTCTTTGAAAAGTGAGGTTGAATATCTGTTTAGGTAGAGTGTTGTCTTTTGGACATTTATCTATAGAAAGTATCGGTAGTAATAAAGATTGAACCAATCATAAAAGGAAATAGTGTACTGGTGGAGCTCCAAATGCATTAATTGGTTTATGAGGTAATGGTTTATATGGGGATATCCCTGTATGTATACGGTCATAGATGTAAGTTTTTCTGATGAATAAATGATGACAGTTTTCCTTAAAAAAAACGTAAGAAATCTTGATCAGTTTAGGGTGCTTGGGAATGAGATGAAATGAAAAATTTGTAAATAATAGTGAAATTGTTTGTAAATAATAGTTTGAGTTACGATATTTTATGGGATTTTGGAAAATGAGAAAAAAAGTTGAATAAAAATATTATAAAGTTAAAGTATTGTTATAATATAATTTTTATTTTAAGATGTGAAAAAGTTAAATTATTTTTTTGTATTTTGTTTGAAAATTTAGAAAAATTGTAATAATTAGGTAATTATTAAGTGAAAATTTTAAAATTGAAAAATGTTTGTATTTGAATATTATTTGAAAAGGAAATGAGATGAGATGTGATATGATTAGATGAAACCATCTTCTAAACAAGCCCTTAAGATAGGAGTAATGCTGCTCATCATCCCAACTTCTATCATTCTCTCATCATTCTACTTGAGAACTTATCATCTAATGCTACATCATGGGATGATGAGAGAATGATAGAAGTTGGGATGATGAATAAATTTTTCCTTAAGATAATATGCACTGTAAAAAAGACTTTGAAGAAGAGTTGATGCCACTTCATACGTGGTATTACGCATGAAAATGTTTTGGCAACAAATAAATTTTACAAAAATAAACTTATAAATTGACGTAATTTGATATAGTATGTCAGATTGTAAATTTTTTTTATTATAAAATAGATCTAATATATCACATAAAATCATGTCAATTTATAAATTTATTTTTATAAAATTTATTTGTAATTGTAGCACTTATCTTTACGCTTTATTAAAAGAGAAATGTTAAGCCTATAAATAGATCTTAGAAAAGTAAGTTTAAGAACTAAGATGACTTAATACGATACGTAAAGTAGATTTTACGTATCATGTTAAATCATAATTAATTCGATTCAAATATTCAAAGAAAAAAATATTTTAATATATATCTTTGTCTAAATAATTTTCTTTAATTTAAAGATAGATGAGATGGGAAATACTTTTTTTTTTTAGTTTTTTTCAAGAAATTTTAGTTCTTTTCAAGAAATTAACTAATCTGCATGAGGATTAAGTTTTAAAAATATATTTATACTATGTTTGTATGTTGAGATGATTTTTAACGATCTGAATTGATTTATAAATAATAATATTTTGTAAGTTTTATTAATATATTTAAATATAAATAAGTTGATATATGTATTTAAATATGTGAAATAGATTGAGGTAAATTTAATTTAATTTTTTTTTACAAAAACGGGGTATGTTTAATTTAGGCTTTCTCTCTCCGATGAAAAGACAGTCAACAAATCTCGACGAGGTTATGGAAGCTCTCTTAAGTGAGGTTCTGGAAACTTTCTTTCTTTCGGCTTTGAATGGTTTCCAGCTTTTCCACCCAAAAAGCATCAAGGCAACAGCGTTGAAGATACCCCGTTTTAATCAACAATAAATCTTTACAACCTCTCAACACTCCACACTTTATTTTTTTTTTAATTTTTTTATTAAATAATTTTTATATGAATAGTAAATAAAAAATTTGAAATAGTTTAAAAAAAATAAATTCAAATTTTTTTTTTAAAATATTAAAAAATATAGAATGTAGAGTGTAAATGAATAGTAAGAAGTTGTGTAACAAAACCCAATCGCTTGCATTTATGTCCTTACATACCAAAAAGTTAAACATCTACTTCATTGTACTCGTACTGAAGTATAAAGGTAAAAGGAAATCATGTTTTTCTTTTAACAAGTGATATTTAAAAGCATAAACCTTATAAAAACAAATTATAATATGATTAGTTTGATTTGATGCAATATATTTATTTTATAATAAAAATAATTTTATAATTTGATCTATTAGATCAATTTATCACAATTTATAAATTAAGAACTGCTATATATACAAAAAGATTATACAAAATAAACTTACAAACTGATTTGATTTCATAGAATCTGTTAAATCTATTTTATAATAAAAATAATTTTACAATCTCATGTACTACATCAAATCACATCAATTTATGAGTTTATTTTTATATAATACCTTTGTCTAAAATATTGTCATTGTAAATTTAGTTTTATAAGATATCTGTATAGATTCAATATTTCTCTTTTATTTTTATTAGCATTGGGTATTGGGAAATAAAATTTTGACTTATTTCGAAAATGCACGGATCTTTGATAAGGAATTTTTTTCTAAATATACATATTGGATAATTCAGGGACAAATTCTCCCGTCTAGCCCAAAGAGTGTGAGTGCTATATTTTAACTAATTATTATACCTTTGAGATGAATCAGATTGATAAACAAAATCATCAAAACAATCCATTTTTTATACTAAATGAATACTATCGATTTTTAAGTGAAAAGAGAAATATCCTTAGTGCATGTTTGAATACTCTCATTTGTTTGAAAGAAAAAATAACTGTTTTCATTCCATTCTTCACAAAGAATTCTCCCAAAACTTTGTCATCTTTGGTATGCGACTCTCTCTCTCTCACAGAGCTGTAAAATATCTCAGACTACTTATTAAAGTCTCGGGTGCTTTATATTTTTTAGGACATTGTTGACTCTTCGAACAAATTAAAAATCGTTCAAACAATAAAATTTCAAAAAATTAGTGCATTCTAAATTATGGCCAAATCGTACTGAAATTTAACCATTCGAATATATACTATTCTCGTTTGAATGGACACTACTCTTATTCAGACAAATTATTACTGATCGAATAGGTTTGATATCATTCGAACGAAATTAACACAATTTGAACTGATATAATAAACCGTTCCAACTGTAATTACAATTCAGTCTGTTTTTTAGACGATATTTGGATTTCATCCTAAAAAGAATTCGACTCGAAAAGTCAAATTTGTTGTAGTGAGTAGGTTTAGATATCTTTAACTTTTAATGGGAAGTTGAAAAAATAGTATAACCTATCAATGATTGGTTTGCTATAGATTAAGATGGATTTAATGTTAGAGCATTTGATAATTAGTTGAGAAAATCAAGGAAATCAGATCACTCAAGCAATTGTGCTGGAGCAGTTGAGAGAATCAAGGAGGAAGTTGAAGATATCAGATCAAATCAAAAGTGGTGTAGCAAATGATCCATCTTCGGATTTTCCTCATTCTGTTTTGATTCAAACAATAGAACAAAGTTAGCTGTAAAATATATTTTATATTCCTTAATTTTCTATAGTTTGTTATATGTAATCTGCTATAAATACAACAGAATGAAATACAAACGGCAAGCAAGCCAATCAGTTCAAACTCTCTCTTCTTTGTTTTACTTCCCTTGTTTATAATTCTTACATGGTATCAGATGGTACAGAGGCACATGCCTGATCCTGATATAGCTTCCGCATTCAACACAATGGCTTCCAACTCAAATGTCAATACCCCACTTCCTCAACCCAATATCCAAGCCAATGCTCAACCTGTGTCCCAAAAATTGGTCGGTCCCAACTATTCGCCATGGAGTGTCCAATTTAAGGTCTTTCTAAAGAGTCATGATCTTGCTGATCTTATGGATGGGGATGTTCCCCCTCCCTCCAAAACTCTTTCAGATGGAACCACTAACCCAACTTACACAATATGGTTAAAGAAAGACTCATGTGTTCTAAGTTGGCTATTAGTTTCTATTACTGAGAAGCTAGTCTCTACTGTTTATGGAATGCAAACTTCCAAACAAGTGTGGGATGTACTTCACACTCTGTTCTCATCTACTTCTCGATTGAGAATTGCTCTTTTAAGAAGACAACTATAGACCATTACTCAAGGCAATCGGTCTTGTAGTGAATTTATGGAGGAAGCCAAGAATCTCATTGATCAACTTGCAATTGCAGGGAAGGTTACAGATGATCAAGATCTGATTAGCTTTCTCTTGGGAGGACTTCGGCCAACATTTGCTCCCTTCATCACTAAGTTCAACTTTGCATGCCGAGACAAAGATCTTTCCTTCGATGACTTCCAAGCTGAACTCCTCAGCTTTGAAACTCTCATTGAAGCACAACATAACTCAGCACCTGATCAACACTATGCATTTGCAGCAAACGAAAAGCGTCCTTCTTCCCAAGGAAGCCCGAAACAACAATGCACAACTCCAAAGCCTCAACTTCCAAACAAAGGCAATCAAGTTCCTTCTGCAACTAGAACCAATCAGCAAGCAAATGACGGGCCAACTTGTCAAATTTGTGGTAAGAGAGGACATGTTGCCATTGATTGCTATCGTCGCTTTGACTTCTCTTTTCAGGGACGTTTGCCACCTGTTGATCTTGCTGCAATGGATGTCGAAGCCAATAATTCCTATGACCAGAATGTTTGGTATGCAGATAGTGGCCCTAGCGCTCATATCATCGCCAATGCAGCAAATTTAATGAACCAAGATTCCTACGAGGGTGATGATGCTGTCCAAGTTGGTAATGGCTCAGGTTTGGTTATTAAAAATACTGGAAATACAACTCTAAAATTTGATCATAGTTCTTTCAAACTCAACAATATTCTTCATTGCCCCAACGCCTCAGCCAATCTTTTATCCATTAATTAATAATGTTTGGACAATGACTATTATTTTGTGCTAACTGGAACTTATTTTTGTGTGAAGGACAACAAGGCAGATAGCATCATGCTTCAAGGACTAGTTGAAAACGGACTTTATCCTTTTGCTGGCCACAAGAGCTCCTCAATCACTGCAAAGATAGGAATAAAAACATCATTGGAACATTGGCATAATCACCTAGGGCACCCTGCCAAGTCCACCTTAGATTGTTTGTGAAACTATTTGCCTCTCTCTTAGTGCTTAAATAAGTTAGATTTTTGAAATTCTTGTCAATTAGGAAAAGCCACCAAATTGCCTTTTGTTGATTCTATCCGAGTCTCTACCAAGCCTTTACAACTCATTCATACCGATGTATGGGTATCTCCAATAACTTCAATGGGTGGTTATCGCTATTATGTTATTTTTGTCAATGATTTAAGTAGTTTTACATGGATGTATCCCATGCGTTTTAAGTCCGATGTCTTTATTCTTTTTCAGCAATATAAAGCTCTTGTGAAAAATTTATTCGCTTCTAAAATTCAACAACTACAATCCGACAAGGAAGGAGAATCTATTTCCAATCATTTCAAATCTTTTTTAACAAAATATGGGATATACCATAGATTAACCTGCCCCTACACTTCATAGCAAAATGGAATTGTTGAAAGAAAATATCGACACATTCAAGAAACTTGTTTAACATTATTAGCCAAAGCACAACTACCAAATAAATATTGGGCTGATGCCTTTCTTACAGCAGTTTTCCTCATCAATCGGCTTCCCACAAAAGTCCTCAAAAATCTATCCCCTTACTTCATGTTCAATGATCAGTTGAGAAAATCAAGGAAATTAGATCACTCAAGCAATTGTGCTACAGTTGAGGCTTATTGGATCCGAATGTTGAAAAAGGAATTCAAATTATATCTTTCATCATCTCCAATTATCTGGTGTGACAACATAGGAGCATTGGCATTAATTTCAAATCCCGTCTTTCATGCTAGGGCAAAACACGTGGACATTGACTATCATTTCATTAGAGAAAAAGTGGTTAACAAAGATATCTTGGTGAAACATATATCTACAAAAGATCAAATAGCTGACATATTTACAAAGGGCCAAACATCAACTCTATTCCAGTTTTTAAGGACCAAACTCATGATTCGCCAACTTCACATGAGTTTGTAGGGGGTGTTAGAGCATTTGATGATCAGTTGAGAGAATCAAGGAAATCAAATCACTCAAGCAATTGTGCTGCAGCCGAAGAGCAATTGAGAGAATCAAAGGAGAAGTTGAAGACATCGGATCAAATCAGAAGTGGTGCAGCAAACATCTTTGGATTTTCCATATTCTATTTTGATTCGAACAATAGAACAAAGTTAGCTATAAAATATATTTTGTATTCCTTAATTTTCTATAGTTTGTTATATGTAATATGCTATAAATACAATGAAATGAAATACAAACGGCAAGCAAGCCAATCAGTTCAAACTCTCTCTTCTCTGTTTTACTTCCTTTGTTTATAATTCCAACATTTAACACCCAAACATAGAATTAGGTGCGGTTTAGATAAAAATTGAAAGTTGAATAACATATTGTTAGAATATTATTTTTTAATATTATTATTGTTTTGAGATTTAAAAAAATAGAATTATTTATTATATTTTGTGTAAAAATTTAAAAAAATTATAATAATGAGATGAAATAAAATAAAACACTTTTATTATTCAAATGAGGTCTTAATGTTATACAAGAAATTCACTTGGACACCAGACGTACTGTAAAAGGATACAAGGAGCTGGAGATAAGAGGAACGTGCATTTTTAATATATTACTGTAAAATTCTAAGCCATTTGGTAAATTAAAACTTGGATAGTACTTTTAAAAATATTTAGGATGGTGTGAACGAATCGTGTTCAAATGAGTGAGTAATCAAACGCTGAGTTGTTATGTTCACGGACTGCTGGTGTATTATTAGAGCAAGTTTGAGCTTATTTACGAGCTACTTCTCCGTTTAGAGATGATTTTAGATAAATTAAATAAAATATTATTTTTAATATTATTATTTTAAAATTTAAAAAAATTAAATTATTTATTATATTTTATATGTGAATTTAATAAATTTATAATGATGAGTTGAAATAAGTTGAGGTGAGTTTCGAATCTAAATGAGCCTAATCTTAATAAAATAGGTTATTTATATTTTATCTTATATCTTATAATGATTTATCTTATAGATTATTTATATTTATATGCTATTGATAAAATTAGGTATATTATATCTTATACTTTCAATTTATCTACAAATATTGACAAGCAAATTTCAAACTTTTGTAAATATCTTTATAATATTAAAAATATAATTTTCTTTTTTTTTCCCTTTACATATTTTCATTATAAGTTAAAAGATAATACTATAGTATCCAGAGGCCTTTAGGACATCTTCTATTCATGTCGAAGACACAAGTACTCACACTTTTCATCTTTTTTTCTTATAGTAAATTTCTCTCGCAAAAAAAGATAAATTCGAATTTATACAAAAATAATTGTCTTTTATATAAGTTGTATTATTTAATAATCGACTATAACGTTGTGTCAATGAAAAACTCATTTAATTAATGAATTGAGATGATATTGAACTTAACGAAACAATTTCAAGCGGTTTGTCCAGTAATATTTATTTATTTACAATCATATTAGTAATACACTTCATATATCTATTTATATTCACTTTTAAGCTTTAGGATTGGTAAAAGATTTTAGGAGCTCATTATTCAATGAATATTGGAAAGGAAAATGCTGCATCCACACCGAGGATCCAGCACTACAAAAGTTATCGATTCATATTTTATTTTGTTTTTTTTTAATATATTTGTTTACTTAATTATTAAAGAAGTATTTTTAAATAAGTTTGTAAATTCTTTTTTTTTTTTTAAAGAATTCTTAAAAGTATTTAAAAAATACAAAATAAAAAAGTTCATTTTACACTTATCATTGGGCTTCGTTTAGGTATTGAACTTAATTGAGTTAAGTTGAGTTTAGTCTGATTTTAAACTGAGTCCAACATCCAAATACTCAATTATCAAATTACTAAACTCATTCCAACTCAAAACTTTCTTACACGTGGGATTCACAACTTTTTTCAACTTAAAATATTTTTATATATGGGACCCACAACCCTTTTCAATTTTTCATAAAAAATATTAAATTCATCTTAACATTCAAACATATTTTAAACTCAGTTTAGATGAGTCTCACATAATTCTCTTCACTACTTAACTAAACTCAGTTCAATATCTAAACGTAGTCTGAGCTTCCCCAGTAAGAATTCTCGATGGCCCTAACATGACCCTATTAGAAAATGCTAGTGAGTATTTCAATTTGTCATCATCCTCTTTTAACTAAACTACGTGGATAAACATGAAAAAAATTTATTCTTCAGCCGAAAACACTTAATAAAATATTTGCATTATATAATTTGATTTAAAAAATAAATTTTAAAATTTGAATCTTATAAATAAAATAATACCATCTAAATGATGTAGGTAATATGCTCTATATCACTTGACAATAGAATCATTTTTTTAAAATAAATAAAAATAAAAGAATATTTTCAAATGAAAGGACTCTGTCACAAAAAAAAAAAAAATCATTTAAAAACTTAAAAAAAAAAAATTGTCACTTCATATTCTAGATAAGGTTGTTAAAAGGATGTCTCGTAACATAGCTATGCTGCATGGAAAAGTTTTCGTATTTCTAGTAGTTATTTTTAAAAAAAAATTTAAAGTATTAATTGATATAATGGTATAGAGATTTTTTAGATTTCTTACCCGATTATTAAACATATAATTTTATTCAACAATTTACTCGAAAATAGATATATATTTTTTATTCAACAAGTATAAATGTTGAATAATATATATATATATTGAATGTTGAAATGTTAAATAATTACTATTCCTCTTATACTTTACCTTGTTTGTTTTTACAATTCTTTTCAACTCAATTCCTTTCATTTCATCATTATAATTTTATCAAATTTTTATATAAAATAAAATAAATAATTCAATTTTTTCAAATTTTATAATAAAATAATATTAAATATTTTATTTAACTTTTAACTTTAATCTCAACTCATCTAAAAAAAAACTTAGATAATAGACGTTAATCCAATGAATGTTACATGGACGACTTTTCTTTGGGGTCCCATTAATTTCTCATATTCTAAAACCAGAGTGTACGTGGACTATCCTCATTCCTCCTGACCTCATTTAATTTTGACACAAATTTACTCCCTACTAGTCGAAATACATGCCATACTAGTAGGAATAGATGCCATGAAGTGGACTAAAGTGCAATGTTTTGAATACCATACCGGATGTCGTACTGGTCGAGTCACTGAAATGAAATATTCCGGTATCGGTACTGTTTCGTCTACCGTTTCGGGATAACATTTCGGTATATGAATAAATTATATATATAAATTATATTTCAAAATAATAGTCTATATATAAATAAATTATATATAAATATATAGATATATAAATTATAAATAGCCTAATCTGAATTAAGAGTCAAAAAATAAACTTGTAGTTTGAAAATATGAAAAAAAAAAAATAAGGCCGAAATATCGGCCGGTACAGACCAGTACACAGGCCGGTACAGGTCGAAATATCGGCCGGTACCGACCGGTACGACCGGTATTTCAACCGGTACGGAACACAGGGTGTACCTGTACCGGTCCGGTAGCTGGTACAGAAAATACCGGCCGGTACGGTACGGTATTTGAAACTTTGCTAAAGTGTCCTTTAACAGATTCCATACTGATTGAAATGCTCCTGCTATAGGTACAAATTCGGCTAGAATGTTCCTGCTACAGTTTTTGGATTAGGCTAAAATGTCTCTCTATATATCTAAATGGTCTAAAATATCTTTCCAATAAATCAAATTCGACAGAAATATCCCGATCCAAATTAAACCAATCAATAAAAACAAAAAATCTCCAAAACTATCGCAACCGGAGAACCAACTTATCTTCATTTTCTCACGCACTTACTCTCTATCTGCCATCTTCTTCTTCATTCTTATATTCTTTTTCATTCGTCGACCATCTGTATCTACATGATTGAATCAAACCACGACTTGACTCACAGACACGATAGAGATGGACCATGGGGTGACCCATGACCAAGATGGATGTGTTGATGTGACCTAAGACAGAGATCGACCATGGAAGCTTCATCGTTTGAGAATAATAAAGACCAAACTGATAGTTCACGTCATGAGTATGAGAACCAATAACCCATGCCATCGTCGTGGATATCGATTGATTTAGGAATAGACCATGGCGCAATCATGAATAATGCGAGCACTTTTGCTCTACATGGTACTCGCATTTTTAGATAGCACTATTGCTTGAACCAGGGTTCTCACAATGCACTCTTTGCTCATCCTTCCTTATTGTGCACTCTTGCTTGAATTCCCAAGTTTGGGCACAATTTACTCACCCCAGTGGTGTGAATACTTTTTGTCGGCTCGTGATGTGAGCACTCTTTAGTCGTCCAGTAGAATGAGAGCTCTGCTTGACCTCTAGGGGGCAAGTGTTGTTGCTCAACATAGTGCTCACCCACGAGGGTGACAGACACTTATGATTAACATAGTAGTTGTCCTGATCGAGCACTCTTAGCTCATTCTGGGGAATGAATACTATTGCTTAGCCTAGGTACGACTTATTGTTGCTCACCACGATAATAGCATTGGGTATGAGCATGTTTTGATTGCCCATAAGTGCGAGCACTCTTCACTCACCCCTGGGGTTCAATCACCCTTTGCTTGCACGGTTGGTGACCATAGTTGCCTGACTCGGAGTTTGAGTACTCTTGGTTGTCCTATGGGATGAAAGATTTGCTTACTCTTTTAGTGTCAAGCACTTTTGATCAACATAGTGTTTGTCCAAATACGAGAAAAATACCTTTGCTTGTCTTGGGAAATGGGTTCAGTGCTTGCCTTCTTGGTGAACATGCACTTTTGCTTGCTTTGTTGATCAATTAGGGTTTTCAATCACTTCACTCGCTCATGGGTTTTGAGCACTTTGTTCCCTTTTCCCCGGACCTTGCGAGCGCTTTGCTCGACCCGAGGTTGTGGAGCCTTTGTTTGAAATCTAGGGTTGTGAGCAATTTCTATCTTGCCAACATTTTTTTTGTTATACCTCATTTTTTCATCATACTAGCATTTTTCCGTCCTACTATCATTTTTCATCCAATTTTTATTTTTCCGTCTACCTTAATTTTTTTTCTTATCTAATTTTTTGTCCTACCATTAAATTTTCATCCTACCTTTATTGTTGCTCATCTCAAGATTGGAGCACTCTTGTTTTATTTTGTTTTAATTTTAAGGTTGCGTTTGGATATTAAAATGAGTCGAGATGATAAAATATTATTAAAATATTATTTTTTAATATTATTATTATTTTAAAATTTTAAAAAATTGAATTATTTATTATATTTTATATTAAAATTTGAAAAAATTATAATAATAAATTAAGATGAGTTAAAATAAATTTAAAAACTAAATAAAGCCTAAATAATTTTTACAGGAAGAGTCGGGCAGCGGGCACGTGGCCTCCTACTATTAATATTATAATCCTAAGTGGGATTTTCTCTTGGATTCTCATCCTTAAAAGAAGCACAAAATTCACAATCTAAGGCATATTTATTTACGTCGCTGTCATTTTATTCCCTGACTAATACACCATAAATAATTATGTTAACTGTAAAAACAAATAGATGCATATCTTACCTACATCATATTATTTTGTCTTTTCCTTTAAACTGATGGAATATTGTCAAAATTAATAAAAAAAAACAATTCTATGCAAATATATTTGTTTTGTTTGTTTCGTGTATGATCTGCATGGATGTCGTTTTCTTTAAAGCCCGAGTTGAAGTAATAATAGCTTAATAAAAAAGAACACGAGGAAAAGTTGACTACATAGTCAAGTTTTCGACACGAAATATTATTTTATTCTCTAAAAATAATTTTTTTATCGGTCATTATTCATATTCATTATTCATATTTTATATAAAAAAAAATTATTAGATGTGGAGTATGGGATGAATAGTGACTAATATATAACATATTTTGTTCAATAATATTAAAATATTAATTTTAGAGATCAGGGTCTTTCATTTGGCTTATATAATGTGATGAGGGAGAAATAATATTTGCATAAGTGTCAAAGTGTCGTGTATTTATTTAAAAATAAATAAATAAATATGAGATTTATATAAAATAATTAATTTTTTAATAATAAATCTTATTTTTTTAAAAAAGAGTACGTTATGCTTACAAAAATTATATCTACAATTACTCGATTTGAAATATTAGGTCTACACAAAAACATTATTTATGAATTTTACACGTTGGTTTAATGTGTTAGATCATTTATCATATTGTAAAATTCTATTTATTATAAAATAAATATAACATACTACATTATACCACGTTAGTGCGTCAATTTATTTATGTAAAATTTATGTATAGACTATTAGATTGTTTCATAGTATGGACACGTGGTACTTTCAACCTATCATAAAAATGCCATATTATTAAAAATAAATACTTACAAAAGTAATTTCAATATCATGACATATTGTGATAGGTTGGAAATACTACATCATCCGTATTCAAGATTGACTAATAACTTTCCCACTTTATGTTACGTGACAAGTGTCTTGTTAAAAGAACTATCGAGATAAAGAAAAAAAAAATACTTTAACTACAAAAAAATTATAAAAAAAAAAATCTATAAACTGATGTGTCTTGATATAGCATGTCAGATTATAAAGTTATTTTTATTATAAAGTAGATCTAATAGATTCCATGAAATTATGTCAGTTTGTAAATTTATTTTATTTACAATCTGTTTGTATCTATAACAATTCTCTACAAAATATATTTATTAATAGTAAATCCCGAATAGAATGCGTGCACCCTCAAGCTAATATATAAGGTTACTCTTAAGATTAAGATATAAGAAATGATAGGTTTATAAAAAAATTACTACAATTAGTATATTTTATAATAAAAAATTTGGCATTACGTCAAAATTCAAATTATTTATGTTTTAAGAAATTTGTAATTTTTTATGTGGACGAAACATTTTCATAAAAAAAATATTGAATTATAAACTTCATAGAACCCAAAAACCGAAAAAAAAAAACAAAAAGAAAGATTTAAAATGTAAGGCTTTTTACTTTTAATGTAAATAAGCAATTTTGCAGAAAGAGAAGTGTTATGTTAATAAAGAATTTGTATGAACAAAACCACTTCTAAGTGGTCGGACTATTATATGAAGTAGTGTGCCCTCCTGTCAACTGCTGCCATATAAGAAATCACACAATAATTTCGATACTCTTAACTACACAGAATAAATCATTCACAAGACACGGATTTCACCCATGAGCCCCTCCCTTGCATATTTTCTTCTTCCTTCTTCCACTGAAGCCTCCAACCCTAGAAATTCCCCTACCCAACCTGTGTGACGGAGATCGACCAAGAGCCGTAACGGAGCTCGACTTCATGGTGCGGCAGGTCATTTCCTTTTTTTCTTCCCTTTTCCACCAAAACTTCATCTCCAGAAACTCCCCTACTCAACCTGTGCGATGGAGATCCAGTGCCTACGCCCCCACCATCGATTCATGGTGCGGCAGGTCATCCCTTTTTATTTCAAAAGATTCGATTATTCACAACAACAACAATGAAAAATTGTTTTCTTAAAATCAAATACATTTGACAGATTGTGGTTTGAGGAGAAGGGTTAATACTGGTGGACTGGTGGAGGGGCTTTAGGTTTCATGAGGGCATGTGGAGAAGATTTGGAGAGTTTTGTGGGTTCCATCCGTTGCAACTCAATGGGTCAACGTCCACCCGTCGCAAATTTTGGGGTCGAGCTGTGCGAAGGTAGCTTTGCGAGAAGGGTTGTAGAAGGGCTGAGATCGCAAGAGGGGGTTGAGAAAACTAGAGGGGGGTGTGAAGGAAGGGCAATGTTTTTCTGTAACCTGATGTAATGCATATACAAAATAGCTGTGGTGGAAAGCTTAGGTGTCACTTAATTATTGGCAGGCTATTATTTGGGTAACATTAGCCCAACCGGTTCTAAGAACTTCTCTTGTATAAATATAAATGTATAAATTTATGTAGTTTTATGTAATAAGTTAAATTTATTTTATAATAAAAATAATTTTATAAGATAACTTATTATAATTTATATCAATATATGTCAATTTATTTTTGAGTAAATTTATTTATGATTAAAATATTTTTCTCGTAAAAAACTTGGTTGTTATTAATCTATGACTAATGCTTAGTACAAATTTCAAATATAGGATTTTTATAAAAATATTTGATTCCATAAAAAATGAAATTTCCGTATTTTTCCATTATATGATCATTTTTTTATAAAACAATTTGTACAAAATTTGTGAATTTAAAACTTAGAGTACTTTCAATGATTCATTTATCTTATCTTTCAAAATACATCATCAAAACTTATTTTTTCTATTTTATATATTGACTTTTACAATAGATCATACATCAGCTTATCAATTTTTTTTTTATATCATTTAAATATATTTTTTTAATATTTTTTTATTCATTTCAAATGAATTTCATAATACCAAACAACTATCAAATGAGAGAGAAAATAATTATAAATATTTTAGAAAATAAATAGTATTCTCTATTTTAAAAAATTACTGTTACAAAATATAAAATAAAGAAAGAAAATATAAAACCCATTAAAAGCTGTTTTGACTAATTTTTTTTATATTATAAAAAAAACTGTATTTTACAAAAGTCAGTCCTTATATATCATTTAACATTCTACTTCAATAAATTTGTCCTGCCAATTAAAGATTTGGTTATCTGGGCCTAACGGCGTCAATTCAAAGAAACATTAGGGACAGCGACGTAAATGCGTCCACAATTATAAAGAAACCATGCCTGCCATGTTTGTCGATTTGCGTGCAAATGAGCTCTCTCTCTCTCTTCAACAGCTCAGATCAGTGTCTTTCCCTCCGTCTCTCTTCCCCTCCCTCGCAGAAACAGCCCCAAATTCTTCCCTAAAATTCTTCACGTTAGCTTCTCGTCATGATTAGGGTTTCAAACTCTCTTCTTCTCGTTTGCATATAAGTACTTTGTTCTCTCTGATGCCTCAACCACTGGCTCTCTTGCTAGGAGAGAGAGAGCCGTCGCTTTATTTCCCTGCCTCTGAAGCTCGCTCAAGAAAGTTCTCGGTGATTCTTCTTCTACCCGTGCCTCACTCTGTGCTCAAGCTGAATTAGTAGCTTTTACGAGCTCATTGGAGAATAGTTGTTTGTTTTCTTTGGGATTTAGCTAAAAAACACGAAGATTGAGATCAGGGTTTTGGAGATACAAGTGTGTTTTCTTCGTTTTTCGCAGTAACGCTTTTCGTTTGGGAGACAAAATTTGAGGTTATCTCTGTTCCAGTCAGTTCAAAACACCGAGAGATTTCGGTGAAACTCCTGGTTCTATCTGTGGGAATGTGTTTCTTTACAGAAAATCGTTGTTACAGCTTCGCCAACCTATAACTGAGGCTTGAGAAAGATACAGGCTCTATCCGTGCTGTATATATTGCTTTTACCATTTTGGCTCTTACCTTCGCCAACAAGCATAACAAGTGTTCCCACTCCAACCCAAGACGGACTTTACAAAGCCAAAGAATCTTTAACCTCTTAACTCTCAAAGCCAAAGCCCACAAACGAAGCACCTTTCAAACGGCTTTTTCTTGATTGGCGTTTAAGAAAAATGGCGATGGCTGTGGCTCAGCACCATAGAGAGAGCAGCAGCGGGAGCATCGGCAGGCACTTTGATGCCGGGAAGTACGTAAGGTACACGGCTGAGCAGGTCGAGGCGCTCGAGCGCGTCTACGCGGAGTGTCCAAAACCCAGCTCGTTGCGCAGGCAGCAGTTGATCCGGGAGTGTCCCATTCTCTCCAACATCGACCCCAAGCAGATCAAAGTCTGGTTCCAGAATCGCAGGTATCAGAATGGTTTTGCCGCTCAATTAAATTTTCATTTTTGGTTTAGCATCTTTCAAACAATCTTTTCCTTTTGAGTTCAGAATTTTGGATTTCCAAGTATGCTGCTGTCGATGCCTTATAATTAATTTTTAATTTGTCATGAGACGGGATTTTGAGCGTTGTTTTTTTTTTTTAATTTTCTTGTTTGGGTCTTGAACAATTCAAGTGGGTATTTATTTCATAAAAAGGATGATGGTTTTTTTGTTTATGGTGTTTTGGGCTAGAGGAGTGTGGGGAGGCTGAAGGGTAGTGGTGTTTGGCCATGCAGGTGCCGAGAGAAGCAGCGGAAAGAGGCTTCCCGGCTCCAGACTGTGAACAGGAAATTGTCAGCGATGAACAAGTTGTTAATGGAGGAGAATGATCGCCTGCAGAAACAGGTTTCACAGCTGGTATGCGAAAATGGGTATATGCGGCAACAACTGCAAACTGTAAGAAAATAGGCCTTTTGGCTTTTAAATTGCTTTCTCTTCTTGTCTACTGATTAAAACAGAAAAAAGCTTTCTCTACTTGTCTCCTTCTACCGGATCTTTTTCTGTGTATTCGTAATCAAGCATTTCTAATTGCAGAATGTGTTCTGAAGAAAAGTTAATCCTCTCGATCTATTGATGGTTATGCTCTTTATCTCTTAAAAGAACCCCAAATGTAGGATCGAATTTGACAGGGAATTAGATGTAGGACCAAGTCTTTCTTTAGCTCTACATTTTTTTTATTTGTTATAATTTTATCCGTAGTTTAATTGTTACCTATAAATAAATACTGTAAAATGTTTTAAGCTAATTTTTTCTACATTTTTAATCCAATTTGTCTGCAAGTGTTTAATTTCTGTGGACTCTTACTATGCTTAAAAACGCCATGGCTAAAATGATTCAAGGATATTAATTGCGCTTCCAGCTTTCTTAGGCTTGAGCAGGTTTATGTACCTGGTTTTGCTGCTAGGAATATGGTGGTCCGATCCTGTTTTTAATGATTTGGTAAGATTTCTTAAAATGTGTTGCTTCTTCTGTAGGCATCAGCGGCAACTACTGATGCAAGTTGCGACTCTGTGGTTACCACTCCTCAGCATTCTCTGAGAGATGCTAACAACCCTGCTGGGTAATCTCAAATGCGAATGGTGAACTTGTTTCTGGCAATACAGTTCTTTAATGTTGGTGCTGTTCTGATTGAGATTTTTAATTGCTTTTTGGCAGACTTCTCTCCATTGCAGAGGAGACCTTGGCAGAGTTCCTTTCCAAGGCTACAGGAACTGCTGTTGATTGGGTCCAGATGCCTGGGATGAAGGTTTTTTATTTCCTTAAATGAAAATGCATGATGTTGTTGGGGCAAGACGATCTAGATTTGGTGCCTTCATTTTTTAGTTTTATGTTTACAAAAAATAATTCTGCATTTTTTGTTGTCAAAGTGGAGGGCGACACCCCATTATAATTTTACTATTAAAAACCCCCCTCATTCGTGGCAGAGAAATACAATAAAAAAGTACTGCATGTTTCTCCCATCATGAGGCTGAATTACCTGAGCCAGTTGTTTATTTTATGTCAGCCTGGTCCGGATTCGGTTGGGATCTTTGCCATTTCACAAAGTTGCAGTGGAGTGGCAGCTCGAGCCTGTGGTCTTGTGAGTTTAGAACCGACAAAGGTAAGTTTAGAGCCTGTGGTCTAGTATCAGTGAAATAAGCTGTTTTCCTAGTTGTATAGGTTTGCGAGTTTGAGTTTGATGTGTTAGTTTCTGAAATTCTCAACAGATCGCAGAGATCCTTAAGGATCGTCCATCTTGGTTCCGGGACTGTCGGAGCCTTGAAGTTTTCACTATGTTTCCTGCTGGAAATGGAGGGACAATTGAACTAGTTTACACACAGGTGAAACCTGACTATAAATTGTAGATTTCATCTGCTGTTATCTACAAATGAATCTTCTTGATCAGAGGAATAACCTCACAATTACTTCAGACATATGCTCCAACCACACTGGCTCCTGCACGGGATTTTTGGACTTTAAGATACACCACAAGTTTAGAAAATGGCAGTCTTGTGGTACGCATGTCTCTTACCATCAAGCACATTATGTACTTGCACATTACCTGATTATGACGTGTGCAAGTTGGCACATCTTGTAAACAACGTAATCCCTCCTTAGAAGGGGGATACCTGATGTCTTATGCTCTTTATGTGTTTGTTTTTGGTTTCTGTTGATATCTCAAGGTTTGCGAGAGATCTCTGTCTGGATCTGGTGCTGGCCCAAATGCAGCTGCTGCTGCTCAGTTTGTGAGAGCTGAAATGCTTCCTAGTGGCTATCTGATTCGGCCATGCGAGGGTGGAGGGTCAATAATCCATATTGTTGACCACCTGAATCTTGAGGTTTGTCTTTTGATGATTAGCTTCTTGAAAGTCTCTAATCTGGGAGAAAAAATAGAAAACAAAACTAATTCCTTCTATCCTTTTCCAGGCATGGAATGTGCCAGAAGTGCTTCGACCACTTTATGAATCGTCAAAAGTGGTGGCCCAAAAAATGACTATTGCGGTGAGTAGATTCTGTTTCGGTTAACAAGTAGGTCTTTCTTCTGCATGTGGACTTCATTTCCCTCACCTCAGCAAAAAGAAAAAGGCTGGAAGGTACTGATAGGTATTTTCTGTGAAGGCACTGCGTTATATCAGGCAAATAGCTCAGGAGACAAGTGGTGAGGTCGTATATGGTTTAGGCCGGCAGCCAGCTGTTCTGCGAACTTTTAGCCAACGATTGAGCAGGTAGCTGTTTGATCATCTTTGTTTCCTGATTTCTCTGCAGCATTTGAGCAGATTGTTCTGAAAGGCATGGGTGATGACTTGAGGGTATTTGGCTGATCGTTGTCTATTAATGTGTATATTGGGTTCTCTATATGCTTTTGTTGTTGCCAGAGGCTTCAATGATGCTGTAAATGGATTCAATGATGATGGCTGGTCATTGATGAACTGTGATGGTGCTGAAGATGTGATTATTGCAGTTAATTCGACCAAGAACTTGAGCACCACTTCTAATCCTGCCAACTCCCTCACGTTGGTTGGAGGAATTCTCTGCGCAAAGGCTTCCATGCTACTCCAAGTAAGTATAGAAACTGCCTCTGATGGTTATTAAATGGTGGTAGCCTTTTTCCTTGGTATCGCAGCATGCAACTCTTCTTGACTAAATGCTGTCAGATCTCTTGGAAGCTGCTGAGCAAGGAGATGCATATGATTGTACCAAATTGCTAGAACTTGACTGTATTTGTTGGAATCCGAACCTGCCTAAATTTGTTTGATTTTAAACTCTGACCTGTGAACTTGAGTGAAGCCTATTGTCCTAGATACTGACGTAATCTTTTATTACTTTGGACATTTTGGTGGTGAAACTTAAATCTTTTTTTTTTTTTTTTTGATAATCTTTTACTCGGTGATGATCATTTGATAGGTTAAATGTTTTGCAAAATGTTCATCATGAATCTAGAAATTGTTTTACAAGTGAATCTGGAAAAAACATTAATTTGTGAATCTTTGAAGGATGTTTGTATCGCTGAACTAGCATGCTAAGGCGACGCTCTTGTATATATCCTGTATACTTGGGCTTTTGCCTATTCTTATGATCAATAAAATTTTGTTTACCAATAAAAAAAAATTAATTTGGCTGTGTATATACCCTTTTTTCTGTTCAGAATGTTCCTCCTGCAGTGCTGGTTCGTTTCTTGAGGGAGCACCGTTCAGAGTGGGCTGACTTCAATGTTGATGCCTATTCTGCTGCATCGCTAAAAGCAGGCCCATATACTTACCCAGGGATGAGGCCGACGAGATTTACTGGGAGCCAAATTATCATGCCTCTCGGCCACACAATTGAACACGAAGAGGTATGTGTTCTAATGACTTGTTATTTCCCCACCCTCTTCTTGTAATGAATAGGTTTTATTTCATTTGGTCCACATTTAACCAGTTGGATTCGATAAATAGTTTATCCCATTTGGAGTAAGCACAGAATGCTATTGTTTTTGCTAGAAGATTTTTTTTTTTGTTGTTGCCAGATTGTTTAGAATGCGTAGTACAGACGTTACATGTTGCTAACTCTTGGTTTGCATTCCAGGTTCTTGAGGTTATTCGACTTGAAGGCCATTTACTTCCTCAAGAAGATGCTTTTGCATCAAGGGACATTCATCTCTTGCAGGTGCTTTCTGAACCTTTTGCTTATTTTAAAGCTCTACCATTTATTGTTTATATTGCTAATCCCTGCTATAATGTAAGATTAATATGTTCCCATTAAATGATACGAAGAATGGCAAAAGTGTTTGTTTTTTTCTATTAGGATTAGCACTAATGTGAGAAATTCTGATATGGTTCTTTATCATTGCCTTGATATCATGAACTGATTCCAAGTAGAGTTGTCAGTGGTGCGGGTTCAGATTTGTTTCAAGGCCACCGAATGCGATCTTTTGATCTTCGAATAGATGTGAAATATGTTTACAATATTTGTTTGGGTTGATGGAGTTTAGTTTCTGATCCAATTGAGCTGGGTTATAAATGGATTGAGTTCAAAGTACTAATAAGTTGGCTATTGTCAAAAGTCAGCCTACATTGAATTGTCTGTGAATGAATGTTTATGTTGGTGTGGATGGGTGGGGGTGGAGTTAGGCAAATTGTTGGGATTGAAAATTAGGTCACACTCTGCATTCCTTGGATTAGGCATACCTAATTACGTTTTATTATTTTCTCTTTTCATTTCCAGAACATCCTCAAACCTTTTTTTATCCCACTTTCCGATTTGTCCTAGTTGTGGGGATCCTAATCTGCTTTTTGTCTTTGATCATACTTAAATTCCTTTATTGTTTTGCCAGATATGTAGTGGAGTTGATGAGCATGCTGTGGGAGCCTGTTCTGAACTTGTATTTGCTCCAATTGATGAGATGTTTCCGGATGATGCTCCTTTGCTGCCCTCTGGTTTCCGTATCATCCCATTGGATTCAAAAACAGTTGAGTTTATCTGTGCCATGCTATGCATGAAAAATCCTTTCTTTTTCTTTCACATCTGTTAGAAGTGATACTTGAATCATTTTGCGCATGCTTATGCACGAAGCCTGAGATGGTTTATATGAAGGGTGGTAACTAGTGCATCAAATTCAAGATGTTAGCCTTTGTGTTGTTGGAGTTCATATTTATGTAGAACTTTTCCCCTTTTTAATAACTGATATCATTGTGCAGTGTGATGCAAAGGATTCATTGACAACACATCGCACGCTAGATTTGACATCCAGTCTTGAAGTGGGTCCTTCAATAAACCATGCTGCAGGAGATGCACCATTGGCTCATAACTCTCGATCAGTGTTGACTATTGCTTTCCAGTTTCCATTTGATAGCACTCTACAAGATAATGTTGCGAACATGGCACGCCAATATGTCCGAAGTGTTATTTCCTCTGTGCAGAGGGTTGCTATGGCAATATCACCTGCAGGATTGACCCCATCTGTGGGACCAAAGCTTTCTCCTGGCTCTCCAGAGGCTCTTACACTAGCGCACTGGATCTGCCAGAGCTATAGGTACGTTCTGCCAGAGCTCTCCAGAGGCTCCTGACACGTGGTTGTTTGGCATGGACATTGAATACTTTAGAGCAGAAGTTAATAGAAGTTGTGATGAACTTATCTTCTACAAAGCATTTATGATGTGCTTTTATATGGATCGTTCCTACATATAAATATATGGATCATTCCAACATCTGCAGTAAAAGCTAGTTTTTTTTTTTTTAATAGGTGCAATACGAGCTAGTTAATTATAATCTTGTATTTCTGACATTAAATGGAATCTGTTTCTCTTCTCTCTTTCTCAGTTACCATTTACGGGCAGAATTGCTGCGATCTGATTCTCTGGGTGGTGATTCGGTGTTGAAACATATATGGCATCACCAGGATGCCATTTTGTGCTGTTCATTAAAGGTACAGCTTTATTCTAGGTGATAATATGCCTATTTTCTACTATGTACTGGAAATAATGTGAAATTGTGTGCATGGAGTCGCATTGATACTGCAATTCAGCTTATCATTCAAACTACTAATGTACATATGTCGGATAAATTTTCATTCACTAAATTAAATCCATATTATATTGGCCTTGCAGTCATTGCCAGTTTTCATATTCGCAAATCAGGCAGGCCTTGACATGTTGGAAACAACTCTAGTGGCTCTACAAGACATCACACTGGATAAAATTTTCGATGAGTCTGGGCGCAAGTCGTTATGTGCTGACTTTGCCAAGTTAATGCAACAGGTAACTTGTAAATGAAATTTTTATGTATTCCATTTTGCTGTTTGAAATGCTTGAAATACTTACTGTTCATTTTTAAATTCTTTCTTTCGAGCCTGGCTGTATGAATGTCAGTACTCATCTGATGGGTCCCGTTTTCTGTGGCTATTTATCTAAGCTATTAGAGCATTAGTAGTGGGCTCAACAAACTTTAGCTAAAATTTGACTAAGAAATTCACTTTTACAAATTTTAGCTAGCCATTTTTCACAGCATCAAATAACAGGCTCAACAAATCTTTCACTATTCTATTAAAATATTAATTTTAAACTTTTCATTTATTTTAATTCTAATTGTAATTTAAATTTCTCCCACGGTTATATTTTTTAACGGCTATATTTCTCCAACGGCTATATATTTTAACAGCTATATTTCTCTAATGGTTATATTTTCTAATGGTTATATTTCTCCAACGGTTATATTTTTTAATGGCTATATTTCTCCAATGGTTATATTCTTCCGCTATAAAACATAATATTTCATCAACAATTTCATTCACTGCGGGGGAGTGAGAAGCAGCAAGAAAGGCAATATTTTAGTTAAAAGTAAGATTTGGCTAGCCCCCTTTGGCTCAACAAATTTAGCTAGCCCATTCATCTAAAGCTAAATTTACTGTACATTTAGCTAGCCCCAATGTTGCACTTTATCTTACACTTTAGCTATTTTTTGGCTAAAATTTGATTTTAGCTAGCCCACTACTAGTGCTCTTATAAGTTTAGCTTTACAATCTTTTAGCCAGTGTATTTTCGACTCTTTCTTAGTACAAACAAATCAATAAGAACCCCCTCCCCCTCTTGTAATTGCCGAATTTGTTGTCAGACAGCTTGTTGTTTGTTTTCTGGTTTTGATGGTTTCTTCCACTTGTTAATTGTAATTCCTAAGTGCCTGATTCTTTTTGCTTATTTTGATATCAGGGTTTCACTTACTTGCCTGCTGGAATCTGCATGTCAACCATGGGGCGCCATGTTTCATATGAACAAGCAGTTGCGTGGAAAGTCCTTGCGGCAGACGAGAGCACTGTTCACTGCCTTGCATTTTCTTTTGTAAATTGGTCTTTTGTATGAAGATTTTAGTTCATATATCCATCACACTCCTATCCCCCCCTTGCTTATGGAATCTGAAAAAGGAAAAAGAATATGGGAGATACTTGAACAAGACGGGGGGAAAGGAAAATGGAAGTTTTATACAATCTAAATCCCAGCCTCAGGTTTGCATTACATTTATTTAATTCAATTTTTTTAATGCACCCATATTTATGTAGTTGTCCATGTAAACTTTTGGTAGTGAAGCTTTCCCATTAAATATTGGTATTGGAACTTGAAAAGGCAAATGGGAGCACAAGCACTTTTCATCCAGTCTTAAAACAAGGCTTCTGTAACTCATTTGTCTGATGCATTGCCTAGTGTTTCTGCTCGGCTGTTACTTTTTACAGAGATCATGTGTCACCGTCGACAAAAAATATACATATTTTCATGTACATAAATTGGAAACATGAATGTATTTGCACAGCCACTCTACAAGTGCTTTAATTTAAAGTCTGAACAGTTATCCACCAAAGCACAAGATGTTTTGGTCATTTCAAAACACCCAATATTTTGAAAACAATGAAAAATGGTGTTTGTTTCCAAAAAAATATGTAAAAAGTCCCTTAATAGTTTTTGTAACATTTATAGAAATGTGATGTTTTTGAAATCTGGATTGCTGAGAATGTGACTAAACTCATGGTTGAAAAGGATTGAGAATATGATAGGATTCATAGCTAGACTTGAAAAATGGATCTAAATCAACCGCTTCAATTAAGCTAAGTTAGAAAAGATGTTATAGATTTTTTAAACAATACTGATCTTTGAAGATCAAGTGGCTTAGGAGTTGTCAATTCTAAAGGATTTTGAATGGATCTAGCATGAGAACATGCCACAATATTGGAACATTTAAAGAAAAAATTCAATTGCAATTACTATGGAAACCAAATAAGCGAGACATTTTATTAAAGCAACATAAGTGCAAGGAAATGTTGCAGCATGTAAAAAATTTCTAGAAGACGAGCATACCTAAAGATCAAAACATCTTTAGGATTAAGATTAGTTTTCAAAACTCTATAATAAATATGATAAACAATAGTAAGGGGTTTGCTCCATATATCCATATCGTAACTAAATGTTAAAATATTTAAGTTAAAAGTTTAAGAATGTTAAGATCATCTAAGGCAAGTGTTAGATCAGGAAAACAATAAAAATGTTAAAGATGTGTTTCACTGTCAGCCAGAACCTGCTACCCGCAACTAGCAAATATGGTGGCCTGGTGTGCCTGATGCACCTCTGATGCCTAAGTTAGTGATATGTGGAATGGGATAACACCAAGATAGTGATCAAGAAGGAGTATGTTACTTGCACATGATGTCGGCTTACTGTATATAAAGATGTAGGTCATTAATGATAGATACTGAGGATGATCATTATGTCTGGGTCTTATCTCCATGTTTTCTTGATTTGATGCTCATCTCGAGAAAGTTGGATTCACTCCAACTTCGTGGATCAATTATCCATTCTAACTCTTATGGTGATCACGAGATGGAGTTGTATAGGTTGTTAAGACTCCAACGACCCGATCCTCACCACTCTCTAGGTTGGGCCCACCTCTCCCAAAGGGCAACTCAAGTCCCTCCACAAAATGTACAGAACTATTAAATAATGATGATTGAATCATACCAAGTATACTAGTTTCAGATATCACTCTTCCTGTTGAATGGTTATTGCAACATGAATCTTAGTCTGCTAAGTTTGTTTATGATGAAATTAATCTTGACTATATCCAATAATATCTAGATGGTACTACTAATGCCTCCCAAGTAAGCACATCTTATTATACTACTAAAAACACATATTTGTCTAAAAAGGATAAAACTAAGAAGAAGCCTTTTCCATGTTTTCTACTGCTTCTGATTTTGTTGCTCTTATTATTCACAAACAGTTAACTGTGATAAATAGAGCTTTTGATATTGATTTGATTTCTTTGTACAATGATTATAATTCTTCTAATAATAAAGAAAAAACAAGATTTTACCATGATACTTTTGATAAAAATGAAAGATTGCGTATTAAACGAAAATGGAAAGAAAAGATGCATGATCTACAAAAACATATCTTTTTTTTTTTTACTTTGTTGTAAACTACTATGTTTCTAATACTATTTCAAAAAATAGTTTGAATGTGGTAAAAGAAATCAAATTTTGTTACAGAAAATAAATCTTGTCTACTCAAGCCATCCACCTCTTGAGACGGTTATTATTAGCTTCTCCTTTTAAAATTTCTATTGTTGATCTCAATGTTTATAATTCTGCTAAAACAAAGAAGATTATTGAACAAAATAATTTTGTCATTAACTCTTTACATGCTATTGGTCTACAACTAGATCGTATTGAAGAAAAACTTGAAAACATTGTTTATTCTGTTAATATTGGAAAACCCTTGATTAATTTACTTGAGACAAGGCAAGGCCTAAGTTTAAAAACTAACCAAGCCAAAACTATTGAAAAAAATGATCAAATAATTTCTAATTTACAAAAAGTAAAATTTGAAAATACCAAAGCTTCTATTAGTGGTGCTGCATACGCTATCACTAGTAAAAGAAAAGAGGTAATCTCGGACAAAGATTCAGAGACTGAAACTTCTGATTTGTCTATTGATCATGATATTACTTTGCTTGAAGAAAATTTTGAAAAAATTGATCTAGTCAAACCTGGAATAAAAAGATTTTCTCGAAAACCTAATCCTATGAGTTTTACAAAAAATTGGTATTCAAAACCTACTCCGGATTTACAATTTGAACAAAGATTTTTTCAAACACTATTTTCTATTTTTGCTGATAAGCTTTATGAGTGGAATACAGACGAATTATCTAAACAAGAAATCCTTAATAAAATGAATCATATGTATATGGTTGCAAATGCTTACGTTACCAACCATAATCTTAGTCATATTGAAATTGTTGACTTACTACTGGGTTTTCTCGTACTCTTTAGCATTGATGTGATAAACATATTATTGACAATTTTAGAGATACTAATAAAAATACTGTTAAACATGATGATGATGGAATGCCTATTTTTTATACTACAATTGGTTGTGGTATTCATGATGGTGTTAATACTTTAATTTATACTATTAGTAAACATTTTATTGGTACTTATATTATTACCCGCATTAGTGATTATGATTCCTATGCTCATGTCATTATTAAAACCAATCAACATATTCAACCTTTTGCTCTAGACAAGCATATTCCCCCAACAACTGATTATGTTGAAAAGCCATATTGTCAAAACTTGTTTTATATTGAACCCAACCGGTCAATATACACTGATTCCCTTAAAAGTGCATCTGATTATTTTCCTCAAGGTTTCCATTGGGTCCCTGAGCATATCTAGAAATTGCTCCTCCATCCTTACCCAACATAGTCCATCTTGATTAAACCCATTTTTTATAAAACTAACAAAGCTAAACAGATCTATAACAATGTTTAGATATTAAACCTTATTATTGAAGAAAAATGAGGAACCCATCTTTATGTTACCAAAAAGATCTTTGATTCTGATGTTAGTTATTGTTATTATTATTACATTGGAGCCTGGGTTAAAATTCATGCTATTTCAAGATGTTGGTCATCTGAATCCAAGGCATCCTCTGAAACCTCTGTTTGTCATAGTAATCCCTATGAGGATGATGTATTCAGACATGATCCAGAAACCACCACAAGGTTGTCTAGAGATTGATCTGAGCACTATGTGATTCTTGCTACTTTTACCCCTGCTTTTGGTGAATTATTATTGTTGATGTGATTCATAATTGAAAACTATTAATATTGTACCATGTGATTCCTACTACATTTACCTTGCTTTTGGTGAATTATTGTTGCTGGAGATTATTATTGTTGTATCCCTCATGGTGAATTATTGAAGACTATGGCTAGGGCTGAGCATCGACAATGTCGGAGTTAGAGTGCCCTACCTCCGACTTCGACTTCGACTTTGTTGGAGGTCGAATCCAGCCTTCGACTCCAACTCCGATTCGCATAGCATCCGATTCGACTTGTCAGAGCAGAGTCGGATTTGGGATTTTCTATTGGTTTTTATTTCAATTTGACAATCTTGAGCTATCACTAATCGGATTTGGGTTTCTAGATTTCAGTTTTTTTTAAAAATAATTTTTCAATTTCAATTTTATTAAAACATAACCAAAACTGAAAAAATAAATCATTGTACAAATAATGTTATTATACATTAGTATTATACGTTATTATATGTTAATATTTATACATTAGTATTACATGTTATTATACATTGATTATTATACATTACTAGTACATGTTATGATACTTTAATTATTATATTAGTATTATATGTTATTATAAATTTATATATTTATGTTTATATATAATACATTAGTATTAAATGTTACTATACATTAGTTATTATATAATTAGTATTACATGTTATTATATATTAGTGTTTAACATTAGTTGTTATTATTCATTAGTGTTATATGATAGTAATAGTTAATAGTATGGTGTTTACATATATTAAACTATTATTAGTCAATTTATTCTCTTTATCTTATGTTATAAGCATATTATTTTATAATAATTTGCTCATACTAGTATATTATTAAACTTAATTAACAATATAAGTTATAGTTATATAAAATATATATGATTAATATATAAAAAATACATATATTTTTATAAAATATGTTTAATATCGGAGTCGGAGTTGGAGTTGGAGTTGGAGTTGGAGTCTGTACATCGCCACCTCCGACTCCGACTCTGAATTTTTTTATTAAAAAAACTCCGGCTTATCAGAATCGGAGCGGAGTTGAATTTTCAGATTTTTGCTTAGTCTTAACTATGGCCACACTCCTTTTGGTGAATTCTTGAAGTCAAAATTACTATTCACCATTGTACTTCTACTTTTTACCTATTAAAGGCTTGCTTTGTTTCATTGGGAGGTAGAACCTTTTACACAAAAGATTTTAGGAACTTTTTCCTAGTTCTCCCTACTACCCTTGTAAGACTCTCTTGATATCATTGTATCATTGCTTATCTACTTTGAAGGGCAACTTCAACTGTTTCAGTTAATACACCGTAAGTTTACCTGCTTATTTACATTTGGTTGGTTTTACCGCCTGCTTATTTTCTATAATTTCCTACTTATTTTTCTTATTTGCACTTGGCTGCTTGTATTGTTATTTTCTTGCATACTTCTTTATATTCCTGCTTCTGTCCTCCAGTAACAGGAATATTGATACTAATAATTGTTTGAATACTCTAATCTGTACTAAGCCCAAACATTTGAATTTTCTAAAATAGGAAATCAAATATAAAAAGGTTGCTGAGCAGTTATCTGATAAGTTACTACAATAAAAAATTGCTAATTTCAATACAAGAATCATTATTGAGATCACCAACCGATTTACTACCCTAGGTAGTATTGTTGTTGCAAAGCTTAGTTTCTCATATGCTTTGGCCTCCTCTTATGATCCTTATGCTCATGTCATTGTTAAAACCAATCGACATATTCAACCTTTTACTTTGAATAAGCATATTGGCCCAAGAACTGATTATGTTGAAAAACCATATTGTCAAAACTTATTTTATATTGAATCCAATAGGTCAATATACATTAATCCCTTTAAAAATGCCTTTGATTATTTTCCTCCTGGTTTCCATTGTGCCTCGTGCATATCCAGAAAACCCTGCAGTATTACTCCTCCATCCTTACCCAAACACAATCTATCTTGATTAAAACCATTTTTGATAAAACTAACAAAACCAAACTGATATATCACAATGTTTACATATTAAACCTTATTACTAAAGAAAAATAGAGAACTCATCTTTATGTTACCAAAAAGATCCCCGATTCTAATGTCACTTATTGTTATTATGATTACATTGATGACTGGTTCAAATTCATGTTGTTTCAAGATAATGCAATGCCCCATTCCTGGTTCATCAATTTTGATAAGAAATTTAATTCCCAATTTCCTATTTGGTTTTTGAGATGGTGGTCACAATTTGATCCCATTGCGGAAATCTTTCCTAATAAACTCAATGATACTATCAAATATTCTTTTACTGTTTATAAGAATGGTCAGCACGATCAGAAATTCTCAGTTTCCCTCCACTTATGCAAAAGTATAAGGTTCATTGGATCCTGAAATAGTGTTATGTTAAAAAAGATGATATTCTTGTTCACAATTGGTATGTCAAATGGTAGGATAGATTTTCCCACACTTAGGAGGTTATTGAAAATGTTACTAGGAATTTCCCTCTTGCTTCTCCATATATATAAAGCATTGAAAAGTTCCCTTCTACTAAGACTATGATTCAAACACCTGTATATCCTATTACCCAGGCAATTCATCACCCTGCTTCTTTAGATAAATCCAGTAAATCTTCTAAGTTCAAAAAGAAGTTTGTTCTCCAATGACTTAAAAAGAAATATTTGATTTACTTATTATAGCAGTCACTTCAAGAAGATGATGATGATTCTTACAATGAATACAAGGCATCCTCTAAAACCTCTATTAGTCATAGTAATCCCTATGAGGATGATGTGCTTGGACATAATCCATAAACCACCCCAAGGTTGTCTAGAGATTGATCCAAGCACTCCATGATTCCTGGTACTTTTTCCCTACTATTGGTGATTTATTATTGTTGAAAACTATTATTGTTGTACTCTATGATCCCTATTACTTTTATTCCTATTTTTGGTGAATTATTGTTGCTAATGTGATTTCTGCCTAAAAACTATTGCTACTACTCCCCATGATTCCTGTTACATTTACCCCTACTTTTGGTGAATTATTGCTACTGATGTGATTCTTGCTTAAAAACTATTATTACTGCACCCCATGATTTCTACTACATTTACCATTACTTTTGGTGAATTATTGCTAATGGATAGGGGTGACAATATGTGACATGATCTGTGAATTCAACACGAACATAACATGAAATTAGCAAGTTTGAGTTTGATGTTAACGAGTTCGGTTCTAAACGGGTTGACCTGTTAAAACACGATTTATAAACGAGTTAATAAAGTTAGAAAAATATGTTTGTAATGTGTTTGGCCAACTTACCAAAACACTGTGTATTGAATTGAATTTATAGATTTACAGTTTTACATAAATGGAGTAGAAAATGGAGAAAAAATAGGAGCTAACTTAGCTTACAGTTGTACACTAACGTCTACTAATTCATTACAAAAATTCATAATTCAAATGAATCCAACGGTTGAGAAGTAGATGATGTAGCACCAGATTGTGCAGAAAAATCTGTAGCGGATAAAGGATTTTGAACTTCCTTAACAGACACCTTAACACCTTATTGCAAATTGACGGGAAGATCAAACACCATCAATTTAGGTCGTAAGAAAGCAAATCTGAATGAAGTTTGACCCTTAGTGAAAACAGCTAACTGATCCTGTGTGGAGATATGACGCACTAGAATATCTTTATTCATAACCTTTTTGTGGATGAAATGATAATTGACTTCCACATGTTTGGTGCGCGCATGAAACACCGAATTGGAAGCAAGATCAATTGCTCCAATGTTATCACACCATAATATCAGAGGCGATGGTAGAGAAACTCCAAGATCACGGAATAACATTCAAAGCCAATATAACTCAGCTGTAGTAAGGGCCATAGAGCAATATTTCGCCTATATACTAGATTTAGACACAACATTCTATTTCTTTACACTCCATGATATAAGATTTTGGCCAATGAAAATACCGTAGCCACTGGTTGACTTGCGATCATCTACATACCAAAGTCTTACAAAATTGTAGTCCTTTTGAAGTTTTAAATGGTAAAGCTCCTAGTTACTCTGAACTAAGGATCTTTGGCTGCTCATACTATCCTTTGTTAAGGCCTTATCAACCTCATAAACTTAATAGTCCACTGTCTACATACCATACTTGGCGTTCAAACTGAGCATTTGATTCAGCCACCATTGTTGCAAGTTCAGAGGGAGGATGATGTCCTTGGTATGCAAAATCAAACCTGTGATAGCAATCAATGGTAGTATGACTTGTCCAACCACAAATTTGGCATATAGGGCGTGTACTAGTAAGGACCTAAGTTGAATTTTGGTGTACAACAAACTGTCCTGAGGAATGGCCTTGCTGAGAGGTGAGAGGTGCTTGGATGAGTAGTAGAAACAAGTGGTTTCTTCTTTGGTGCAAATGATGACTTCTTGTTGGTAGAAAAGGCAAAAGTAGTGTTGGGCATCACTGCCGGGCATTGAGTCTCAAGGAGTGCTTCATGACTAAGCAACTCATCACTGAAATCTTCATAGGTAAATGCTTTATCCCTGGAAGCAAAGTTAAAAGAAGTTATAAAAGGATTGAACTCCTGGTTGAGACCTCCAAGGATGAACGAAATCAAATCTTGATCATCAATGGACTTCCCTGCTGCTGCAAGTTGATATGTAATGGACTTAATGCCTTCCAGATATGTAGAATAGGTTCTTGAACTTTGTGTGATAGTCTACAACTGACATTTTATATGAGCAATACGAGAATGTGACTGGCTGGAAAATCTAGTTTTAAGAGTAGTCCACACTTGTTTAGATGTGTTTAAACCACACAGATGCAACAAGGTTTGGACTGATTGAGGATAAGATAATTCCAAGCAGAGCTTGATCTTTCTTATACCAGGTTGTATAAGAAGGATTGGGGGAATTATCAGCATTAGTCTTCTCAGGGACGGGATCAGAGCCTTCCATGAGCCCTAGAAGATCATTACTGTTAAGGAATGGTACAAACTAAGACTGCCAGCCCAAATAATTTGGTCCATCGAGTTTGAAGGGTGCTGGTGGTGAAATGTGGGAGAAATGGAGAGGGTTGTTGGTATTGACATCATTTGAGGATGAGGAAGAAGACATTATGTGGAAGCAAATCCAAAAAAGAAAAGTAGCGTGAGCCATTCCTCTTCTGATACCAAGTTAGAAAAATATGTTTGTAATGTGTTTGGCCAACTTACCAAAACACTGTATATTGAATTGAATTTATAGATTTACAGTATAATAGAAATGGCGCAAAAAGTGAAGAAAAAATAGGAGCTAACTTAGCTTACAATTGTACACTAACGTCTACTAACTCATTTCATTACAAAAATTCATAATTCAAATGAGTCCAACGGTTGAGAAGCAAATGATGTAGCACTAGATTGTGTAGAAAAATTTGCAGTGGATAAAGGATTTTGAACTTCCTTAACAAACACCTTAACAAATAATTGGTCAACCCACTTAACAGGAAATCAATTCATTTTGACCAATTTAGATTTTATTTCAAACATATAATTTTATTATTGTTGAGCTATAATATTGACATTTCTCAGTATGCTTATGTTTTTATTATTGAGATTGTAATTCTGAACTTATGTCATATTTGTTATTGTAGGGTTTGTAATATTAGTTCTATTTTATCTTAAAATTTGAAAAATATTGATATTTTTTTGTTAATAGGTAGTCTTATTTTTTTAAGATATTGTGACTACTAATAAATATAGAATTTAAATTTTATGTGAAATTATTTTAATCAGGTCAAATGAGTTATAGCTGTTAGTTTAACCTATTTACATGAAACGAGTTTAAATAAATCATGTCATACTATTGACTTATTTCTAATTAATTATTAAATGGATCAAAATGGGCGACACGACACGACCCATTATTCAAATGGATCAAGTTAGGGTTTTAAGGTTTGACACTCGTTTTGGTGAATTATTGAAATCAAAATTATTATTTACGATTGTACTTCTACTTTTTGCCTGTAAAAGGCTTGCTTTATTTCATTGGGAGGTAGAAACTTTTACCAAAAGATTTTAGGAACTCTTTCCTAATTCTCCCTACTAGTCTTGTAAAACTCATTTGATATCATTGTATCTTTCTTTTTTTATTCAAAGAGTGGGCAATCACTTGTCTAATAGTGACGCCTTACCGAATTTATTAATAAAACCTTCGCTTATGGTGGATGAAAACCGTGGAAACAAAACAAGGACCTTAAGAAAAAAAACTACAAAGAAACCAAACTCGGAAAAGACTCTAAACAAGCCTATGAACAAAATGAAAAGCATATCAATTTGAAAAAAAAGAAACAAATTCAAGATTAACAACATCTTAACGAAAACAACCCAGATACATCCAGCCGTAACAAACCTCTAAGGACCCGAGGCAATATAGAATTATTTGTGTATACCGAAGTGTCACCATTAGCACCATCTTTGGCCAACCAATCCACCACTTTGTTTCCTTCACGTAGAACATGCTGAAAAAGGCAATTTATAGATTGAGCTAGACCAAAAATCTCGTCCCAATAATCCTTCAGGTACCAAACTCCACACCGCCCTCTAAGCCAACAAGAAATAATCACCATCAAATCAATCTCAACAATCACATTTAAAAGCTGAAGGGACTTGCACAAACACAACATGTGGCGCCCCCAACTTCCATGCACGGACACGCATGGAAATCGAGACACCCGGGATGATGAAAACACGGTCACGCACCCCAACAACACGTGCCGAGTGTGTGAAATGCAACATGTGTACAAAAATAAATTGCAGCGGAAAGGTTAAGTCAAATAACTAAATACCAGATTTTAATACAATACAAAATAGTACCGAAATCCATAAGTCAACATAATACAATTTTCTTGTTCATAAAACAAGCTCAAATAAAATACAAATATAAGATAGAACATAACCAAATGTCCCTACTCCTCAGGCGGAGCCGCATCCTCGGGCTCAACCTTTTCAAAACCTGCATCAAAATCTGCAGTACCAATAAATGGTACCATAGGTAAGTAAAACTCAAAAATACTCCAAAATAACAAATATATAAATACAACAGCCACTATATATGCACATGATGACCAAAACACCAAACCCGAAAAAAATATCATTTCTCGAAAATCACAGTTTTCCACACACGCCAAAAATCACCATTTGGTACAATTTAAAACACAGGAATAAATACATTAATTCCAATTTTAACCGTATGCACCATGGCCTCCTCTAGGGACCATCCACATACCCTGGCTTCTTTATTCACTCCACGGGTAACGGCCCTGCGAGTAATATACCACGAGTGATGCCCAGTTCCGCGCCCACCGCATACATAGCCAAGCATCCTCTGATCCCCGCCAGCCCGAGGGATCACGGAGTCAGATCGAGAGCGCTACCATCCCGTCCAAGTCCCGAGCAACAGCTCCAGGGGACGACACTCAGTATATTCCGCTCCCGAGTGCCCAGAGGAGCTCCACCGAGATAATAACCCATCTCGGCTTGGGGGTGATACACACACACCCAAAAAACCTTTTCAAATTACACACCCACGCATGCGTGCACAATGCCATGAAATAGACCAATTACCAACAACCAACAGTTATCAATAATTTTCAATAACCAACACAGTATATCCAGATAACCAAAACACAGTTTATAAAACAGGTTATTGCAAAAATATATTTAAATCTTAAAAGTTTTTTGGAGAAATACTTACAGTGCTTTAAAATAATTTATAGAGGATCACGGAGGAATTGGAAGCACCAAAAAACAACTCCACAGTGTAAAAACACTATGGCCGAAACACAGTGAAACTCAAATTTCACCAGGGGTCAAACGAAGACTTGGGAACGGTAGGGTAGGGCCTATAGGAGGTGGTGAAGCTAATGGTGTTGAAGGTTGGCCGTGGGTGGCGGCCGAAACGGCGATTTTAAGGCCGAGAATGTCGAATCGGAGAGGGGGTTCGTATGGGCGGCTCCGACGACGGATCGAAGCCGGGAATAAGGGAAAAAGCTTGCTAGTAAGCCGGTGATGAAGTGGTAGAAATTTGGTGGCCGGAGGTGGCCGGACGGCGGCGGAATGGCGAAGAGAAGCCTGCGGCTTCGCACGGCTCTCAGAGGCAAACGGCGGCGCGGGGTGGTCTGAAAATGGAGGGGCTAGGTCGCCGGCACATGGGGAGTCCGGTGGTACCGGCGGTGTCGACCACCGCTGGCCGGCGGCAGTGCAGGTGGCTGAAGGCCGAAATGAACGTGGAGAGGAGAGAGAAAATGAGTCGGGCGAGGAGAGAGAGAGGGGAAGCAGCTAACGCGGGAGAAAAAGGAAAGAAGAAAGAGAAAGAAAAAAGAAAAAGAAGAGAAAAGAAAAGATGAGAAAAAGAAATGAGATCCAATCCTCACAACTTTTGGGTCACAACTGATCCTCAAAATAACTATTTTTAAAACAGTAAAATAAATAAATCACTTTAAACTCAAAACTAGTTAAATTAAATTATTAAATTCCGACAAAACATCCTTAAAAATAAAAATGAATTAAATTGCAGAACACTAATTAAAATTAATCAAACGCAGTGAAATACTTTAATTAAAACAATAATAATTTTAAAACTCATAAACAACCCAATTTAAATTAAAGATCAATTTAAATCCACAACAATAATTAAAAATAAGAAAGCTCAATAAAATAATTTTCACAACTTAAAATATTATAAAATAATATTCTAAAACTCCCAAAATTCTAAAACAAGGGAATCAATCTTTAAATCAATTAAAATAATCATTCATTAAAAATACACTAAAATATGGGGTGTTACCATAGTTTCAAATACCGTACCGTACCGGCCGGTATTTTTCGTACTGGCCACCGGACCGGTACAGGTACACCCTGTGTTCCGTACCGGCTGAAATACCGGTCGTACCGGTCGTACCGGCAGATATTTCGGCCTTATATATATATGTTTTTATATTTTCAAACTACAAGTTCATTTTTTGACCCTTAATTCAGATTAGGCTATTTATAATTTATATATCTATATATTTATATATAATTTATTTATATATAGACTATTATTTTGAAATATAATTTATATATATAATTTAATCATATACCGAAATGTTATCCCGAAACGGTAGACGAAACGGTACCGGTACCGGAATATTTCGTTCCAGTGGCTCGACCGGTACGGCATCCGATACGGTATTCAAAACATTGGGTGTTACACAACACATTAAGAAGTGCAAGAAGTTCCGCTTTGTTATTTGAACCAAAACCAATTGGAAAGGCAAAAGCTTTCACAAGCCGTCTGGTATCATTGTGTATAACACCACTAGAACCTAGGTTACAAAGACTACTACCATCCGTATTCAACTTAAACCACCCCGATGGAGGTTTGTGCCACTGGACTACTTTGCACTGCCTTTCTTTCAAAGGAGCTGGTTTGATTCGTAAGGTCTCGAGGATCATACCATCAAGAGGAGACAAACTGTAAGAGTTATCAGTCACCTGACCAAGGGAACCAATCCATGCAGAAATAGATTTGACAACAACTTCATACGATTCAAAGGTGCCCTCCATTCGCGCTAGACATCTTTGCCTCCAAAGTCTCCAAGTAACTATGACAGGCATAAGGCCAATTATAACACCCACTTGAGATGAGGACTTAGCACGCCAGAACCAAGAGGAGACTTGGTGTTTCCAATTGCTACCAAGTGGAAGACCAAAGAGGTTACAAAAAAATGACCAGATCTTTTTAGGAAAATCACCCTCAAAGAGAACATGATTAATGTCTTCATAATGGCCTGCAGGATAGCACTCACATTTGGAAACAATTGGAATGCCAATACAACGCAACCTATCATCCACACTCAAAGCCCTGTGCCAATCCTTCCAAAATTGAATAGACATTTTTAAGGGAAGACTTTTATGTCAGATCCAAGAATGCCAATCAAGAGAGGATCCTCTGACTCTAATACAATGCCATGCAGATTTAGTGGCAAACATACCTGTCTCTGTTTGGGTCCAGACAAGAATATTCTTTCCCGAATTAGGACCTGATAAAGAGGCTAAAATCTCATCAACATTCTCCAAGCCAACCAAGTTCTCTAGTAGATTCACATCCCAACTGTCTGATAGACGACACTCTTTGATTTTCAACAAAGGCTGACCCACGACTGGCAAGTCATTTATCAAGGGACCATTATCTCGCCATTTGTCATACCAGAAAAAAAATATCTCATTCTAACTCTCCATTTAGAATTATTCAACACCAACGGGATGCAATGGACAATCATTTTCCAAAATCTTGAACCTTTGTCAGCATTTATAAGGAACCAAGGTTTCGTACCACTTATTTAGCCTTAAAAAAATTTTCCCAGAGAGAATTACCTTGTAGAAGATTCCAGGCAAACCTCATGTGCAAGGCTGTCTGAGTATCTTGGAGAACCTCAACCCGAGACGTCCTTCTGCCATAGGCCTACAAATGTGTTTCCAAGCTACCCATTTTATCTTATCTTTTTCATTTGACTCACCTCAAAAGAAAGAGCTCATTAGCTGATGGATTTTGTTGATAACTACTTGAGGGACCTGTAAAATAGCAAATTGGTGAAGGGCCATACTTGAAATAACATGACGTAGCAAAACCAGTTTCCCTCCAGAAGACAGTAGCTGCATTTTCCAACCACTGAGTTTTTACCTCACTTATTCACCATGTCTTCAAGATGCAATTGTTTAAGACGACCAAGGATAATGGGCACTCCAAGATATTTGAATGGAAAGTGCCCCTCCATGAAACCAGTGCTACGGAGAAGACGCCTCTTACGAGAAGGGGAGATTTTACTTGAGCAATATAAAGTAGACTTTTGATTATTAATTGCTTGTCCTGACCAACGTTCATACTGACCCAGAATACTTAGAAGCACCTGAACCAATCTTTGGCTCCCATTAGAAAAAAATAACCACATCCTCAGCATACATTGAATGAGAAATAATAGGCGTACCTTAGGCTTGATGAAAATGTCCAAATCTATTCTTAGCTATACTCTTGTGAATCATATGAGAGAGAATCTCTTGCTAGATAATAAACAAATAAGGAGAAAGGGGATCACCTTGTCGCAGGCCATGGCCTCCCGAGAAGAATCCTTTTATAGTCCCATTCATCATAACTGAATACCAGGGGTTAGAAATACAAAAGAAAATCATATCACAAAATTGAGGCGAGAAACCAAAACTGAACATGGCCTTTATAAGAAAACTCTAATCCACACGATCATATACTTTTGCCATATCAACTTTTAACATAACATTGCCGCCATGATTCCTCTTATTAATAGAATGAACCATTTCCTGAGTGAGGCTTATGTTCTCAAAGATAATTCTACTTGGGATAAAGACTCTTTGCTCCAATGAAACCAGTCGAGGCAAGAGACTAGTTAATCGATTCACAATTATCTTGGAGCAAATTTTATAAAAACTGAGCAAAGACTGATGGGACAGAACTTATCAAAACATGTTGGAGAGTCCACCTTTGGAATTAGCACCAAATAAGAAGCGGTAAAAAACTTGGGAAGAGACTTAGATGCAAAGAATTCCAACATTGCCTTCCACAAATCATTTGTAACTACCTCCCAACAACTCTTATAAAAACCAGAACCAAAGCCATCAGGGCTAGGAGCACTGTTAACTGGAATTGAGGACAAAACAGTAAATACTTCATCCAATGAGGGCGCACTAACAAGGGAGGAATTCTCCTCCACAAAAATAACCGGATCTATAAGACCATCAAAGATAGGTTGCTCAACCGGAGGCTCACCTTGGAGAGAGGATGAAAAATAATCAACTGCACCTTGGTGGATGCTCTCTGGTGACTCAAACACTACATCATTCAACCGCATATGGAGTACCTGCTTATGCCTTTTCATGGTGAGGCAAGCATGAAAAAAATTTAGTATTCCGGTCACCATCCACCGTCCATTTTAGCTTTGCCATTTGATTTAGTTGGATTTCTTCCCAACGCCGCCAAGTTGCCAATTTCGCATTAGCCACCTGCAACTCTCTCTCTAGATTTTCATCCCAATTTAATTGAGACTGAAGTTCAAGCTCTTCAACCTTATTTTCAAGAGCATTAATCCGGCACAACGTATAACCGAAAACCCTTTTATTCCACTCCCGCAAGGCAACCTTAGTCAATTTTAGCTTCATTACCAAATTCTGAATGGCTGAACCACCCTCTCGAGATAACCAGGCTTGCTAAACACAATCCAGAAAATTATGAAGTTCCACCCACATTTGTTGAAACCGAAAAGGGGCAGGATCATAAGAGAAAGGGTCTTGCTTGAACTCTATCAACATAGGAGCATGATCCGAAGTAGATCGTGGCATATAAGAACAAATAGCATTAGGAAATACCGAAAGAAAAGAGGCATCCATTAGAACACAATCTAGCCATGCCCAAGAATGAGCAAGGCCATATTGCCCCTTACACCAAGAAAAAGCACTCCCCTTTGATGCCATTTCAATCAACCCCCCTGTTGAATCCAGTTGTTAAAATCTTCCATAGCTGAAAGAGGTTGAGACTTACCTCTTCATCGCTCTGAATCATTCCTCATAATATTAAAATCACCATAAAAAATACACGGATCTGAGCCCAGATTTTGGATACTAAGATCATCCCACAAAACACGCTGTTTAGCCATGGTACATTTGCATAGATGACTGTGAGCAAAAACTTTTCAGCACCTTCGCCTACTTTGAGAGAAACATATTGCTCGCCCATGCGAGCCAAACTCACCTCCAGAGTACTATCCCAAAAAATCCAAAATTTTCCCCTTCAACCTCATTTGAAATAAAGTTATCAAATTTCAAAACTCGTCCCAATCTCCTAGCAACATCAAGATTTTGAAAAGGTTACAACAGAGCAACAATTTTTGGTCTCAACTTACCAAGCAATTTTTTTAATCTACCTTTCGAGGTCCCAACTCCCCTAATGTTCCATACAAAAATGGGATCAATTATTGAGAGGTATTGGAGAAATAAGCAAGAACCCGAGAAGAACTTCTCATTTTAACAAAACTTTTTTTCTTATATTTTCTTTTACCTTCCTTGATCTCAGATTCTGTCAAGTAGTCTTTATCTTGATGGAAAACTTCAGGATGTATATTTGGTTTCGGTTAAAAAACAATGTCATCCACAAATGGTTGCTCTCATCTGGTCCATCATCCGAAGCCACGACATCCACCTCACTCTCCTGGCCTACAAGCAGGATAACAGGTGTAGCCTCCCTCTCAAGCGATGCACAACCAGCAGAAATTGAAAGCACAACCCCAGGTGGTTGTCCCTGCATTGAGATATTATTTGTGACAGAAGACACAACAATATCCGTATGTTGTGGTTCAACAGCACCCTTCCCCCACTAGGTCTCGAAATCCCAGCAATATCCAAGATCACAGCAGTAGTAGGAATTAGTGGATCCCCTTCAACAACAACTACCTGCACCATAAACAAGTTAGGCACCAATCCCTCATCTTTCTATGAAATAACCCTCGTTGGATCAATAACAGAATCATCCCCATCTGCACTTGGGACCATGGTATCACTCGAAACCACAATTGCACTTGAACTCACAACTACACACGGTGCCATCTCAGGAGTCGACCCAGGAACCGTCCTCAGTACCCTTATCAGGAACCACATCCGACTCTTTCTGTCCCTTCTTCCTACTCGTGCCTTTCCCATCTTTGCAATTTGATCAGCCCGACAGGTCTTGAAATTGTGGCCTTGCATTCGGCACTTACAGCAGTAGGTAGGAAGTGTTTCATAAACAACTTATTGCTTCCTACTAGTTGGTAAACCCGATGCTCCAATCCAAAAATGAGAGAGAGGTTCTTTGGCAGCATCAACCTCAACACGCAGCCTTGCCCCATCCATTCTCGTGACACAACACGTCGTATTATCCCTATGGATGAAAGTGCTGATCAAGCCATGAGGATGCTAAAAAATGCTTTAGTGTAAAAGTTAGGAGGAAGTCCCGAAAGGGAGATCCATACCGGTACCCGAGAAGGCTCATCCTCATCCTTGAAGCCCAGTGTCCATCTAAACACCCGGTAAAAGATCCCATTAATCTCACAAACATCCCTCAACAAAGTCTTCGTGGAGTCAGCCTTGTTTGTCATACGTACAAAGACGTTCCTTGGCCTTCTCATGGAAGATACAACCGGAGTAGAAGAAAGGCCCTAACAATTATGTATACATGAATGCATAGCATCAAGAGACAGAAGTTGCCTCAGAAATTTTAGAATCACCAAATAATGGAATGGTTCCGCAGACTTTGTGATCTCTTCATGTAAAAACTGGAAATAAATTTCACTGTCCAGCACCTTCGGATCTCTATGCTGAAGCACCATCTCAGGGATGAGTTGGGGGACAGTGGTCGCTAGATCGGCAAAGGAAGGCCGACTGGTGCCATCATCTATGGCTGCCATGCAGCCAGCCTTGGAGGCCCACGCAAGAACAATCGGTAACCCTAATTCTCACGTAGAGAGAAAAAGGGTAAAAATGTTCAGTAAATATACTTCCCATTAGTTCACAGTGCAATTCTTTTGATATCATTGTATCATTGCTTATCTAATTTGAAGTGCAACTTCAACTGTTTCAATTAATAAACTGCAGGTTTACTTGCTTATTTATACTTGGTTGGTTTTATCGTCTGCTTATTTTCTATATTTGCTTATTTTTCTTATTTACACTTGGCGGTTATATATATATATATATATATATATATATATATATATATATATATATACAGTAAAGAGGAAGATAATGAAATAAATGAACTGTAAAAGAAAAAGAATTATTGTTGGTGTGTCAGTAATTCAATAAGGGAAAAACTAAGGGTTAATACTAAAATAGTTTCTGTGTTTTTACGTTGAATCAAATTACTCCCTAATTTTAAAAATGAACTTTTTCATCCTTATATTCTCAACATCGATCCGATTGATTTGATCATTTTTATCCTCCCATTAAATGTGTCACGTGTCACAACATATAAGAATATTAGTTTTTATTTTAAAACTTATTTCTTAGTTTTTTTAATTTTTAATTTTTATTTATTGCAACATGTGGTGAATTTTTATTGGTGGTGGTGACATAGCTTATGAGCCATATGGGATTTCATTAGTGGATCTAATGGATCTATAATGGAAGCTGGATCAAAATATCGTTATTGAGAATTGAAAAATAAAAAAGTTCATTTTAAAAGTTAACAAATAATCTATCTAAAGGGTAAACCACATAGAGTATTTTAATATTGAACCTAAGATAAAGAGGGGTATTAACAATACCTCTAACGAAAACTCTTAGGAAAACAAATAAATTTGCCTATACAAATTGATCAAAGAGCTAGAGAGAAATCATGCACACTATAAGCTGATTTTTTTTTTGGTTGTTGCAGACTCTATATTTTAAGAGTAAGATAGATGAGACAAGAAAGTATAGGTATCATGAGGGACTAAAAATGCCTATAAGTAAAGAAATTGTTGGGATAGTCCTATGTGACACGTGAGGGGCTCCGCCGATGGGGGTTACCAGGGTGCCACCAGAGGAGGGGAGGAGACTAGGGATTGGGACTGAGGAAAGGGGTGAAGTCCAAGTGGAACCCTAATCCGAAGTGAAGTGTTTTGTCGTCTGGGTCAACTGCTTAGGGATCAACTCGGCCATGGGCCGGCGCTTGGGCCAGTGTGATCTGTAGGTTAATGAGTCCATTCTTTATTGTAGGGCTTAGGCCCAGTCCATGATAGTGAATTAAGCCTGTTATTTTTCTAGTAATTGCGTCTGTTATTTCCTAAGGTATTATGCACACTAAGCTTAGATTTTCCCTTTTTAGTTAGTTATATCAAAGGATATATGAATTGTAGTGGGACATTTTTTTCGCTTTAGGTAGAAAATCAATACAAAATATTCCCTTCTCTCTCTCTTTTCTCTCATCTCCTAAAGGAGTTCACCCTCGAAGTGAGTATTTCTTTCTGATTTCCATAGCCCCGTAACAATTTTTGTATCAAAGCTGGTCAATCCTCGACAATAGATCCACCACCATGGCTGAAGGGACGCGCATCAACCAGTTACAAGAGGGGCTAAGTGGGTTGAAGAGAACCACTGAGTCCCAACTGAAGACATTGGAGGTGTTAGCTTTGAAAAGGTAATTAGATGTAGTAGTACAACAACTAGCAGCCTTAATAGTGGAATTACAAAAGAGAAATGGTAGCCCTCACAGAGAAGAATCTTCATGGGGAGTGCATCACCACAGACAAGAAGGGTATGGTGAAGTGAAATGTGAAATGATACCTAGGTCAGTCAGAATTGATTTTCCCTCTTTCCAAGGGGAAGATCCCCTTGGATGACTTTACAAGGCTGATCACTTTTTCATGTTTTATAACACTCTTCCACAACACAAACTTAGGCTAGCTTCCTTCCACATGGGAGGGAGGGAGGGAGGGGGGGGGGGGAGCCATGATTTGGTTCCAGGATTTGGAAAACGCGGGTATAATTACTGATTAAGAGACTTTTGTTAAGGCCTTTTTGGTAAGGTTTGGACCCAGCTTCTATGATGATCCAATGGAGGCTCTCACTAGGTTGAGACAATCTGGTTCTGTAGAGGAGTATAAGGTGGAGTTTGAGGCCATCTCTAATAGACTACATAGGTTGTCTGACCCCTACAAGCTGAGTTGTTTTTTAAGTGGCCTAAAGGATGAAATTAGGGTACTGGTATAGGTGAGGATGTTTAATCCTTATGATCTGTTGACAGCATCCAGTTTGGCTAAGTTGCAAGAAGAGAATGTGAAAATTAGTAAGAGGGGGACAAAAAATTGGGCCATTATGAGTAATGAAGCTGGGGGCCATAAAGGGCAGGGATTTTACCAAGGGCAGGGAATGAGTAAAGTTGTAGTTCCAATTCAAAAGGTCAACTCTATCTAGATGAAGGAAAGGAGCGACAAGGGATTATGTTACTATTGTGATTTCAAATGAAATCCAAGCCATAAATGTAGGAATCCCAAGCTGTTTTTGATAGAAGAAGTGGAGGAGGATGAAGGGGAATGGTGTAAAGCAGACCCCAACTAGTTAGTGTGGAAGAAGAAGAAGAAGAGCCTTTAGTGGGGATAGGGCTTTAGATACCCGAGATATCTTTGCATGCCTTGATAGGCTTTAACAACCTAAGGACTATGAAGGTTATGGGAAGGGTAGCTGGGCAATGGTGGTAATCCTGATAGATTTAGGTAGCACCCACAATTTCCTAGATAGTGGGGTTGTTAAAAAGGGCAAACTACCTATCTGTGCAGAAAGAACGATAAGGGTCAGAGTAGTTAATGGAGACCATGTAGTCAGTGAAGGGTGGGGAAAAATGTGAAGGTGCTAGTGCAGGGACATTTTTTCACACTTAAGCTGTTTGTAATGGAGTTAGTGGGCTATCCATGGTGTTGGGCATACAATGATTACAATCATTAGGGACTGTAACTTGGGATTTTAAAAGACTTACCATGATGTTTTTTGTGCAAGGGCAGGAAGTATCACTTCAGGGCCTGGTCTTTTCACAGCTGTTAGAAGAAGGGTCAAGCACCACAATGAATAAGTTAGAGAAAATGTGTATTGTTTTGCAGATGATAAATCATGAAAAGGAGGAAGGCAAGCAGAATCTGCCAACTGCTATCAAGAAAGTACTGGAATAGTTCAGTGATGTGTTCCTAGAACCCAAAGGGTTACCCCCCATTCGAGCCCAAGGTCATGCAATAAACTTACCGCCAGGGGCTAAGCCTGTGTTTGTTAGGCCTTATAGGTATCCATTTTTTCAAAAAGATGAAATTGAGAAAATAATTAAAGAGTTGTTAGGAATAAGGGTTATAAAGCCTAGTCAAAGTCCTTATTCCTCACTAGTGTTGCTGGTAAGGAAAATAGATGGGTCATGGTGTATTTGTGTTGACTATAGGGCCCTGAACCAAGTTACAATAAAAGATAAGTTCCCTATTCCTATTGTAGAAGAGCTACTTGATGAGTTAAGTGGGGCAAAAATATTCTCTAAATTGGACCTTATATCTAAATACCACCATATCAGGGTTAAACCCGAGGATGTGCACAAAACAGCCCTTTTGTACCCACGAAGGCCATTATGAATTCTTGGTCATGCCATTTAGGCTAACCAATGCACCCTCAACATTTCAAAGTTTAATGAATGAGGTCTTTAGGCCCTTTTTAAGGAAGTTCGTAATAATCTTCTTTGATAACATTTTGGTCTACAGTAAGGGGAGGAAGAGCACTTGGAGCACTTGAAACTCACATTGAGTCTACTGAGAAGACACCAACTGTTTGCCAAAGAGTCGAAGTGCAAGTTTGGGTGCCTAGAAATGGGGTATTTGGCCCATGTTATTTATGGCCAAGGAGTGAAGGCAGATTTTGAGAAGCTGAAGGCAATGTTGGAGTGGCCTAGGCCAAAGACCCTAAAGGCTCTAAGGGATTTCCTAGTGCTAACAGGGCATTACAGGAGGTTTATAAAAAAATTATGGAGTAATTGCTTCTTCCCTAACTACATTGCTTAAAAAAATAATTTCCTTTGGACTGAGGAAGCTGAATAGGCCTTTGATGATTTGAAGAAGGCAGTAACTCAGCCCTTGGTGCTGATTCTACCAGATGTTTCTCAACCTTTTGTAGTTGAGTGTGATGTCTCGGGAAAGGGGGTAGGGGCAGTGTTGATGTAGCTGGACAAGCTAGTGCCTTTTTTTTAGTTAGGCTTTGAAGGGAAAGGCTATACTATTCTACCTATGAAAAAGAGTTGTATGCCCTCATTACAGTAGTTCAAAGGTGGAGGGCCTATCTACTTGGCAGGTCTTTTGTGGTCAGAACTGACCACCACAATCTTAAGTATCTTCTAGATCAAAAGATTGACATTCCAATGCAGTAGAAGTGGCTGACTAAATTGCTGGGTTATGATTTCTTGGTTGAGGACAAAAAGGGCCCTGAAAACAAGGTGGCTGATGCCCTATCCAGGGTAGAGGAGGAGAAGGAAATCTTATTAGCACTAATTTCGGTGCCTTCCTTAAAGTGGCTGGAAGAGATCAAGAAAGGCATTGAGGGGGATCTAGAATTATAGAAGCTGATTTCTAAGTGCCAGGAAGGGGGATTATCACCCCATTTGTAAGAGAAGGAATATTATATTATGAGGGCATGATCTACCTGGCTAAGTCCCTTGAGCTCAAAACTAAGCTGCTGCAGTTTCTACATAATAGTCCTTGGGGGGGCATTCAGGGGGAGATAAAACAATTCAGAGGGCCTAGAGGGATTTTTGTTTTTCCAGGGATGAAGTCTAAAGTCAGGGTTGTATTAGAAATTTTGAGACATGCCAACAACAGAAACTGAGCATGCCTTTCCTAGTGGGTTATTGCAGCCCTTGCCCATTCCCTCCAAACCATGGTCTCATATAACCATGGACTTCATTGAAGGGTTGCCTAACTCGAATGGGTTTAATACATTGTGGGTGGTCTTGGATAAAATGACCAAGTACAACCACTTCATAGCTTTGGGGCACCCATATACAACTAAGTCCACAGCCCAACTTTTCATCAAGCACATATTCAAGTTATATGGACTGCCCTAGTCCATAGTCTCAGACAGGGACAGTACATTCACTAGCCTATTTTGGAGGGAATTGTTCAAGGCCTAAGGGTTCCAACTCGAGTTCAATATTGCATACCATCCTTAGACCGATGGACAGTCTGAGGCAGTGAACAAGTGCCTCGAGACCTAGCTGAGGTGCTTTGTTGGGGACAGGCCTAGGGAATGTGTAAAATGGGTGTTGTTGGCTGAATGGTGGCACAACACCACTCACCACTCAGTAACGAAACTCACGCCCTTTGAGGGTCTGTATAGGTATTTCCCAACAAGACTGAGTTCGTACATCACAAGGACAACAAGAGTGGAGGCAGTGGACACATAACTCAGAACCAGAGAGCAAATTTCTACCCTACTACGCAGTAATCTAACAAAAGCACAAAACAGAATGGTACGATATGCCAACAAAAAGAGAAAAGATCGAGTCTTGAAGGTAGAGGATCTGGTTTACCTCAAGCTACAACCATATTGGTAGACGTCCGTGTCTCAACGCCAATATTTGAAGCTGGCCCGCCACTATTATGGACCCTTTGTGGTGGGGCATCGTGTGGTTGAAGTGGCATACATGTTGAGGTTACCCTTAACCTCTCAGATACATTCGTCTTCCATATCTCTCAACTGAAGAAGAGATTGGGAGAGGGAGAGATAGCGACCACCACTCTACCTCCTATGAAGAACAAGGGGACTCTACAGCCTGAGCTTGAGGAGATTTTGGGTAGGAGGGTTCGGCCACTCAACAACAGAACCGTGACTGAGCTTCTGGTTCAGTGGAAGGGGCAAGGGGTTGAAAATGTGACATGGGAGGGGTACTATAAGTTGAACAATGCCTTCCCACACCTTGTGGGCAAAGTGTTTTAAGGGGGAGGTTTTGTGACACACGAGGGGCTCCGCCGATGGGGTTTACCAGGGCACCGCCAGAGGAGGCGAGGACAATAGGGATTGGGACTGAGGAAAGGGGTGAAGTCGAAGTGGAACCCTAATCCGTAGTGAAGTTTTTTTAGTCTGGGTAAACTACTTAGGGGTCAACCCGGCCATGGGCCGGCACTTGGGCCAGAGTGATCCATAGGTTAATGAGTCCATTCTTAATTGTAGGGCTTAGGCCCAGTCCATAATAGTGAATTAAGCCTATTATTTTTCTAGTGTAATTGTGTCTGTTATTTCCTGAAGTGCTATGCACAAGAAGCTTTGATTTTCCCTTTTCAGTTAGTTATGTCAAAGGATATATGAATTGTAGTGGGACGTTTTTTTCCCTTTAGGCAGAAAATCAATACAAAATATTCCTTTCTCTCTCTCTTTTCTCTCATCTTCTAGAGGAGCTCACCCTGAAAGTGAGTATTTCTTTCTGATTTCCATAGCTGTGTAACATCCTAACCAAGAGGATCAAAATAATAGCAAAGTCTTTTGGAATAATTGAGAGTCATTTCGCATATGACTGGATGCACTAATGTTATGGTAGATGATTAGAAAGATGGACGCAATAAAATTTTGATATAGAAAAATGATATCCATGGAGATTTATTTTGTTAGATTCATTGATGCCTATATTATCTAAAAAACCAATGCATATCTATTTAAACTATTCGATGTAGTTATAGAAGATATATACACTCCTCTTGTGAATTTGGTGGTAATCATGTCATTTTTCTATATATGTTCGATACCTAGGTTTGTGACCATTCTTGTGAATGTTCATCCTAAGGCCTCATATATATAAATATGTGTATATATATGAGCATTGATTGTGATTAACTGCTCATTTTCTTCTTGATTGGTCATGAGTCTCGTCTATACGTTTTAAATCCCGAATCCTTGTGTTTTAAATTTAGTGAATGAGTTTTAAATTGAGCCAAGTGTTTTAAAATCTTCTAAATATTTTTATGAGTCCAAAATTATTTTAATAGGATACTTTAGTGTTATTGAACCAAACCTAATTTTTAAAGTAAGCCTCTTAAATTTTGAAGCCTAGGAAATAAAATAGATTTTTAGTAACTCATTTTATTTAAATGGTTTTATTTCCTTAAAAATATTTATTAAAGTTCATTATTTGAATTATGTTAAAAACTCTATTTAATTGGATTAAGAATAAAAAGCTTGATTTTTACATTTAGTCTAATTCCCTTCCCATTTATTTTTCTACTCTTCATTTTCTATTAGCTCTCTTTTAATTTTCTATGATTACTCTCAACCATTGGATTACAAACCAAGCCCCTGCGTGTTGCCATCTAAGCTTTTCTCTTCATCTCTATCCTCTCTTACTTTCCTTATTTCAGACCACACAACAGCCCTCTCTCTCTCTCTCTCCCCTTGTTCTTCTTCTTCAAGGCAGCAATATCTCTTGTATCTAAATTAGATGGAAATAGTTAAAGTAGATGGCAGAAACTGGAACAAGTGGTGGTAGTAGTATCAAGTTTGTAGCTGCAAAAACAGTTAATGCAGAAAACTAGTTTACTTCCCCTTAGTTTTACTGTTTCTTCCACTTTGTAGTATATATATTCCAGCTCCTTCCTATGGTTTCCCTTCTCATATTTCACGCCCTCTTCAAGTCTTGGAAGAACTTACCATCAAATTGTAATTGAAGCACATAAACAGCATCAGAAAACTGTAACAGACAGCAGCAGAAACGGTTTCTCATTTCGTCTTTCCTCTCCTTCTCACTTCAAGGCCCCTCATCTGTGCAATATATACTAGTTTAGTGGATGAGTAATCGAGCTCAAAATGAAGGAAAACAGAAAACAAAAACAACCTATATGCGGCAGCAGTTTTCATATTTGAACCCCTCATTTTTAATCTAATTTGTAATACTTTTTACTTCTTAGTTCCTCTTAACTCAAACCTCCTCACTTCTATCTTTATTTGGTTGGGTAGTGGAAGGTATGGTGGAGGAAATGATAATTTGGAGCAAGAAAACATCTAAGTAATTAGTTGCTGCACATGCAAGAAACTAACCCTTCTATTTCAGTTTCTGTTTTGGTGTCTTGTGTAGCAAATCGTTTCATCTCTCTCCTTTCTTCAATGCTTATCTTTAACCTAAGTACTCCTCTATATTTTCTTATTAAACCACTAGAAGATGTGATGTGTAGTATGTGAGCCTCAACCTTATACACAGACAGTTATCTAGATCTTTTAGCAAACTGCTACGCATAAGGATCTTAGATAGAATTTTGTTTAGGCAAATGTTTCACTTTCTTTTCATTCATGCCTTGTTTCCATGAATCATGCAGATAAGTGATTTATGAAGGGATGGAACTTCTTATCAAAGGAAAAGACCTGAAACCACTAGCTTTCCTGGTAAGAACCTAAGCTGAACTATTTTTCTGGTTTAGTTTCCTTGCTGCAAAATTTCTGCAATAGTTGCCTTCCTAGTAGTTTTTATTGGGTCGACTTTTTAGGGTGTTCATATCCATCTTTATCACTTCCAAAATCTTTGCTTGTGTAATTAGGAATGTATTAGAATGAGGGAAGTTCTGAAAAGAAGAAAATACACAAGCTGTTGGATGTCTTACTAGTGCAGAAAAATAAGCAACTTTACCTCTCAATTCCTCTTTAGTTTCAGCTCTTTAGTTTGCTTCTATTTCATTTCTTCAACTCAGCCTCAATATGTGACTATAAGTACCACATGACGTTAAAATCTCAGACAAAAAACTAGCTATCAGCCGCTGCAATCGAGGTGGATAGCAACACATAGCAGAAGCAAAACAGCAGCAAGTTGGTTCTTTCCTCAAGCTCCTCTTTTTATTTTTTCAAGCAACCATTATTATACAATGAAAATGAAGCCAAAGCTCAAGCTGCAGGTCGTCTGTCTTCTACAGCAGCTACAAGTCATTTAGAGGCTCCACATGCAAAGCTGAAATGTGAAAAAGGATGACTCTCTCCATTTTGTCTTTACTTGTATTTTTTAATTTATTATTCTTTTATTCTTTGAAAATATTCTGTTGATTAGCTGGATGATATTTTTAGTATAGGAATTATGTTAGTTGTTAGGGTGGGAGAGAGTATATGAGGCCCTCTCCCGTGTCTTCTTAACAATTAAATTCCCATGGAATATATATTTTCTTTTCTTCCATGCATCATGCTCTCTGTTCCCTTTTACGATTTTTCTTAATTTCTGCAACCTTACATGGTACCAGAGCTTGAGAGTATTCATGGAGGACTCATTGGAAAATTCTGATGACTCTTCTTCTACCCATACCACAAATGCATTGCTCATACAAACCTAAACAAAACACCCCTCATGCAAACACTGTGTCCCAATACTTGAATCTTGGTGATCTTGGAAACCCTTTCCGCTTAGACAACGGTGACAACCCTACTGTTATTCTGGTCATTGATTTACTCACCACCGACAATTATGCGACATGGTCTTGTGCTATGCGACGTGCACTCTGTGCTAAAAATAAGTTGGGTTTCATCAACGGCACCATCCTGCAGCCTACCAACTTAGAGGGTCCACTCCTTGAGCTCTGGGAACGTTGTAACGACATGGTGGTGTCGTGGATCCAAAATTCGACCAGCCCCTCCATCAAATTCGTGTCATCTTTGTTGATGATGCCTGTGAGATTTGGCTCAATTTTTAGGATTAGTTTTCTCAACAGAATTGACCTCAAATTTTCAAGCTTAAGAAAACCCTAGCCAACCTTCTCCAAGAACACGATTCAGTAAGTGTTTACTATGGTAAGTTGAAAACACTTTGGGATGAGCTTTCAATTTATGATCCAATTCCTGTTTGCAATTGTGAACTATGAAAACTCTCTTAGATCATTACCAACGTGATTGTGTGTTTCAATTTCTCATGGCTTTGCATGATTCCTATTCTAATGGTTGTGACTAGATTATGCTTTTAGATCCTTTACCCTTTGTCACTAAGGTGTTCTCCTTAATACAACAACAAGAACGACAACACCAAATGATATCCAACATCCCATCCCTTGAATCCATGGCCTTAGACATTAAGAAACCCTTTTCCACTTCCAAATTCTCTCCCCAGTCTAGGTCTACTCCAAAGAAGGAACAACCCTATTGTAGCCACTACAAAATACTAGGACATTCACTTGACAATTGTTTCAAAGTTGGTACTAACGAGGCACTTATGCGCTCTCACTGTCATTTGTCTGGTCATACAATGAAAGATGCTACAAGTTGCATGAATATCCACCGGGTCATAAACTTTTCAGCAAACCTCAAAGCCCTGGTATTTTTGCTAATCAGTCAAGCTTTTCCCCTGCTTTTGAACCTGAGGATATTAGTGATGAAAGAGTGGGTTGGCTAAGTCTCAATATCAGCAACTAATGGCGTTACTTCAGCCAAGGGAGTCTCCAGCTGCTACCCAACACTCTGCAAATTAGATTCAATCCAATTTCAAACCTCTTTCGACTTCTAACTTGTCTGGTATTCCCCTTTGTTTATCTACCTACACACACAAGCCACTAAAATCAAGTGACCCCTTGGATTATTGATACAGGGGCAACAGACCATATGGTTTGTTGCACCTCTTTTCTCACAACTATCACAGCACAAGTTTCTTATTATGTAAAATTGCCAAATGGGAATGAAGTTCCTGTCACGCACACTGGTACTGTCCCACTAACAAATTCAATCTCCCTTAAAGATGTTCTATGCAATCCATTTTTCACTTTTAATCTTCTTTCAGCCAAGAAAATTGTTGTCTCTCTCACTTGTTGTCTAGTTTTCTTTCCTAATTGTTGTTTTATTTAGGACCTTTTATCTTGGACAACGATTGGGAAGGGTAAAGTGAGGAATGGCCTATACCACTTGCTAAGCACTGAAGTCTCACCCTCAACTCTAGCCACTACTTTCACATTTTTTACATACTAATATTCTTATTTTAGCTTCTGTTATGAACAATGTTGTTGTTTGGACCTTTGGCACTGTCGATTAGGTCACATTTCATTTCCTCCTTTAAGTTTAATTACTGATCATATTGTAAAGAACAATATTTCTTTTACTAATGGAAAACCTTGTTGCATTTGTCCACTAGCTAAACTCCATCGTCTCCCTTTTCCTGACAGCCACCATAAAACTTCTAAACCTTTTGAAATGACACACTGTGACTTTTGGGGACCCTGCTCAGTTGCTGCATATGATGGTATCAAATATTTTCTAACTATAGTTGATGACTTCACTCGGAGCACATGGTTATATTTACTTCAAAATAAATCAGAAACCAGAAAATGCATAGAATCCTTTTATAATCTGGTTGAGACACAATTTGAGCTTATAATCCAGATTCTAAGAAGTGACAATGAGGGTGAATTTCAAATGATAGATTTCTTTAACAAAAAGGGAATTGTTCACCAAAGAAGTTGTGTTGCTACCCCTCAACAAAATGACATTATGGAAAGAAAGCATCAACATTTGCTTAATGTGGCTCGGGTTTTGAAATTTTAAGCTAGTCTTCCCCTTGAGGAATGATTGTGTTTTAACAGCCACTTACCTCAATAACAGGACTCCTAGTCCTCTTCTTAATAACAAAACCCCATATGAGCTTCTATTCAAGTCCACACCCACTTATGCTCATATGCGAATTTTTGAATCACTATGCTTTACTACTATCCTTCTCCATGGTAGGAAGAAGTTTGATCCCCAAGGTCGCATGTGTATTTTCTTGGCTATCCCTTTGGAATTAAAGGCTATAAGCTTCTTGATCTTGAAACAAAAACCACTTTTATCTCTTAGGATGTTGTATTCCATGAATCCATATTTCCCTTCCACTCATCCTCTTCTTACACTACCATTAACTCTGACAATACTAACTTTATTTTTACTTAACCCTTACCTAATCTTCTTGACTTTTCCTCTTTTGTCTCTCAATCTAACCCTACACCACCCACGGATTCTATTTCACCTTATACAACCCTTTCTCCCACCTTTGTTACCCTTGCTTCCCCCTCCATTTCAGTTCCTTCTCCTCCTATCACTACGACTCCTAGCCAACCCTCTATTCCTCCATTTGTAGGTGTTACCCAGATGACTAACATAAAAGGGGAGTGAATTAAGTTGTATTTAAAAAATCCGTAATTATAAACCAAATATATGATATAAAATATGCATAAAATACGATACAACAGTAAAAATAAAGAATAAGGATAAGAGGAAGCAACTTCAGTATTTTAACGAGGTTTAGCCTCATTGCCTACGTCCTCGCCTCAAGCTACCTCTCGAGGATTCATAAATTCACTATCCAATCTCCTTCAGGTAGAGATAGAAACTTATTACACTTTTGAACAATATCGTTATAAAGAATCCGTATAGAATACCCTCTACACTTACAATCACCTTACACGTGGTGATTCAATGTCTATTCCCTGTGTAGAACACATTCTACACACACAAAGATTATACACACACTTCTACTGATACAAAAGCTAATAGTGGGTAAGTTATCAGAAAATATCCCTCAATGAGTGGAATAAGAACAATACAGCGCAAAACTATATCTCTCTCAAAATGAATAAGGATTAAGGTTCAATGCTTAGAAAACAGAAATTGAAAATTTTGAATAAATGTTGTAAAATTTGCAATACTATATATTGAATTTGAAGATCTCAAATGAGCTATTTATAGGTATATGAGACTTCATTTTTAAATTTAAAAAGATTCGCGTCAAAGACAACATCATTCACTTTTTAAAATTTTCAAATCAAAATTTTACTTTTTTAAAATTGTCAAAGACAACATCATTCACTTTTCAAAAATTTCAAATCAAAATTTTATTTTTCACAATTTTCAAAAACAACATCATTCACTTTTCAAAACTTTCAAATCAAAGTTTTATTTTCTTAAAATTGTCAAAGACAACATTTATTTTTCAAAATATTCAAATCAAAGTTTTATTTTTCGCAATTATCAAAGACAACATCATTTATTTTTCAAAATATTCAAATCAAAATTTTACTTTTCGCAATTATCAAAGACAATATCATTCATTTTTCAAAATATTCAAATCAAAATTTCTCTTTCTTGAAATTGGCAAAGGCAACATCATTTACTTTTGAAAAGTTTCAAACAAAACATGCACATGTAAAATATGACAATCAATTATCTTTCAAAATTTCAAAATTCAAATTTTTAATTATCAAATATGTCATGCACATGTGAAAAATACAATTTGATATTTTATGAGAAAATATTAGTTTTTAGCCTTAATCCATGTTCTAATTTTATTAAGAAATTTACAAAATTACTCTAAGAGCTTTATTTGTAAACTTGTTCCCTTTCTTACTCAAGCTTGATTTGTTGATATGCTTAGTTTCATTGTGTAGATAACTTGAGATTGATATTCTTTTAAGTTTGAATTCATTTGTTATCATCAAAATCCATATATAAATATGTAATTATATGAGGCTTGAAACCTTGGGTTCAACAATCTCCCCCTTTTTTATGATGATAAATATTTAGTAGAATTTTGAAACCTGTAGTAATACTTAAACTCTCTTGAGAATGTACGTTAGTTTTTCAAGCAATAGATAAATATAATTCCAAACATATATAAACAAGTTTAATAAATAAAGCATTGACTAGAACATGTTAATGTTCTAGTCTAAAACTTCTCCCAATTTTTATATCATTAAAAAGGAACAGCAGTAAGCAATGCCACTGGATTGATCAAAACGGTGCGTCTGTAGAAATTGTGGAGAGTTGAATAATTAGAGCCGCTCGATCCTGACAAGTGCCTCAAAACCCGGAGCCGCTTGAGTCCCTGACGCATGTCGCAAAACATAGAGATGTTCGGGTCCTTGAAGAGTGCCACAAGGCCTTGAACCCTGCTTGGGTCCCACCAGGATTAACTCTAACAGCTTTTGTAGAAAATTAAATGCTCTGGGTTTCTATAAAAATACCATTTTCACCCTTTGACTACCCACAGAACAAATTCTCACATTGCCTATTAACCTAGTTTCTTGTTTATTCAGAACGATAGTATGGCCGAGCAACATTCTTCCAATAATTTGAATTGAGAACCCTTTACGCCTCAACCACTAATTTCCTCTCCTGAGACTATCAACATAATGATAGGAATATAGATGCATTTTTCTAGCAGGACTGATGCTGAGGTTGTTGCAGGATCAAGAATGCTCAGTGCTCAAAATATTGCCGCTATTATAACCATATCTCGAGGTTACTTGCAAGGATGAGTGAGGTTGGTTGGCTTACTAATTAAATATCTGAGTTGCATCAAAGGCTTGTTAATAGAAATAGAAAGAATAAAATATTAAAACAAGAAAAAAAGGAGTTAGAGAAATTTGTAAACTAGTACATTCAAAACCTACCACCATGAATAGAGGAGCTAGAATGAGAAAAAACAAATACAAAGTCAACATTAACAGCTAACGGCAGAGGTTCAATGTTTATGAAAAATATAGGGACATTCTGTAGTTAATCTCGCTGACTTAGCTAAATAAAATATGCATACAACATATCTTGTAATTTTGACTAAGTAAGTTTTGAAGAACTATTTGTTTATCTTGTTCTCATTTCCATCCTTATAAAATTAGTGTTAAGTTTCATCTAATTCGCATCAAATCTTCTTTACTCTCTGTAATCCATCTGCATTCTCACTCTTTAAGTTTTTTTTTCCTTTTTTTGTGATGGCTCAGCAATCTTCCTCTAACAATCCTTTTATTCATTACATGGGGTATTATGCACCTCGGCTACCAGTTATTTCTGCATCTACCATAGGTGTCATGATGCAGCAAGAGAATGATCTGACTAACAAGTCAGATGATAACGCCATTTATGAACTTGTGAGTCTCGGTACTCGATACTCATCATCCATTATCACATTTTCCTAGCAATTGCATTCCAGAACTCATGAGGTTGAAAAGCTTAACAAGAAGATTTATGAACTTCAACATTTTGTTCTCGAGTCTAACAAAAAAAAAGGATACTTAAAATAAAAGAATAAAGATTTAAAATCTTTACTTGTTGCTTCATTTTGACTGCCTATTCCTTTAGATAAGGATAACAAGTTGATATATGAATAATAAGAGCACTTGAAAAATGAAGCTAAAAGTTTCAAGTTTTTGTAAATCGTTTAAGATAATAAAATAAAAATGTTTGACAGATATTCATAGCATGCATTATTCATATTTCTCTTTTAATCATGCATAATTTATCTTTTGGCAGATGTTTTGTGAACATGTCTGCCAACTGATCGTGTGTGCTTGTGAATTCTAGTACAATATCGCCCTTCTACACATGATCTTAAAGAAAATGATATCTAATCTGCTTCTGAATAACTGATTAGATCAAAAGAAGTGTGTTTAGGATACCATAACCCTAAGTCAATTGTACCAGCAAGATATCTTAGAATGCGCTTAACTGCAATTAAATGAGATTCTTTTGGAGATGATTGAAAACGTGTATATAAGCATACACTGAACATAATAACTAGTCTACTTGCTATTAAATATAATAGACTACCAATCATACCTCGATATACCTTTTAGTCAACTGGCTTACCGCTTTCATCCTTATCAAGTTTGGTGGATGGACTCATTGGTGTTCCAATTTCCTTTGTAATTGATTTGCAATCTGAGTAAGAAGTTAAGTTCTCTCATCATGCTTTTTTCAAATTCTTCCTACATACTCTTAACAAAAACTTGGTATATATTTTCATTAGTAGTACCAAATATTATGTCATCCATATAAATATGAATCAAAATAATATCATTATTTTTGTGTTTAATGACAATGGTTGTATCGATTTTTGGATCAAGGAACAAGTATTCAAACATCATTTTTTCAAAATTGATTTAACTTTTCTTATATAGCTAGAATCCAAGATTCATCAAGAAGTGTTTCATCAATATTTTTGGATTCAACCTGAGATAGAAAAGCAATATGATTGCAAATATTTCTAAGAGATGATTGAATACTTACACCTCGTGAAAGTTCTCCTAAAATTTGTTTTACTGGATGATCATTCACAAGTTTTCATTGTTTGGTTGCATCTTGCATTAAGTTTTGATGATCTTCTCCAATGTCTCCAAATGTCACGTGTCTTAAAAATCTACTTATCTAAAAACCATTTGCTTTTGCTTATGGATGATTTCATGCATACCTACAAAAACAATTAAAATAGTTTTTCTTGATACCCAAATTCTTTGGATCTTTCATTTATTAGTATTAGAAGAAACAAGATTTTTAGGTACCCATATGACCTTAATAGTCATTGTATGTTTTCTTCTAATGGGATAAGCATAATAATTATGACCATTTCTATTACAAAAATTGCAAATAGCATGTGACATATATGAAGAACATGAGTGATTGTAATAGTATCTTTTTTTTTGAAAAATTTTCTTTTATCAAAAGAATTTTGAATACAGAACTTTGATTTCGAAGAACTATCAATAAAGTTTTTATAAGGTTTGTATTTTTGTTTTGGCATGTATCCCAAGTTTACCTTGTCAAAAGCACATCTTTGACTACCAAGAAATTTTTTAAAATTTCTTTTCTCCTTTAAAAATTTTTTAACAATCTTTTTTAAATCAGTCACTTTCTTTTTCCACTTATGATTTTCATCTTTTAAAATGATGTTTTCTTTTCTTAAAATATCAATTTCATTTGTTAAAGAAGAATTTTTCTTTTTAAAAGTAGTATATTTGATACCCAATTTCTTAAATTCCTCATATACCTCTTCTAAGATATCTTACAATTCCTCATAAGAAGGATTTTTAATATTGCCAAGATTTGTTGCCTCAATGTTGTCTTTAGCCATAAGATAAAGATTTACAGATTCTCCATTACTTGCTTCGCTGTCTGAACTACTTGAATCATCATCCCATGTAACTTTCATTGGTTTCGCTTTCACTTTGTCATCACTTTTCTCATCTTCATCACTTTTGCTTTCATGAGGAACATTTTTAAGTGCCAAGCTCTTCTTTGGCTTTCCTTCTTCTTCTCTTCTTTTCAATGTGTACTCATGGGTGGTAAGTGACCTGATAAATTCATTTATTTCGAGTTTCTTGAGATCTCTATCTTTAAGAATCTCCATCACTTTTGATTTCCAACATTTTGATAGAGAGTTGAGAATTTTTCAGACTATTTCTACATTGGAATAGACTTTGCTGAGAGCTGTCAAGCTGTTTATGATGTTAGTAAAATGAATATACATACTAGAAATAGATTCATCATCATTCAATTTAAACATTTCATATTCATGAGTCGAATATGAATTTTTATTCCTTGACTTGCGACATTCCTTTATAAGTTACTTCCAAGTTTTCTCAAATTTTCATTGCTGTTTTGCAAGTCATTATTCTATTAAATTTATTCCCATCGAGAGCATTATATAGGATATTTATAGTCATTGAGTTCAATATTGTAATTTTATCGTTTTTACGATCGAACTCTTCTTCTTCCTTTTTAACCTTTATTCTATCAACAATTTTTGTTGAAATATAATGTTTATTTATAACACATCTTCAAATTTCTCAACCTTGAGATTGAATGAAAATTTTCATTCTAGCTTTCAAGAATATGTAATTGTCTCTGCAAAATAGTAGAGATCTACTGCTAGATTAACCTTCACCAAATGTAGCTGCAATGTTAGTCATAAGATTTTAACTCTAAAGATAATTAATTTAATAAACGAGCCCTTAACTCTAATACCAATTGTTGTTTACATGACTAATATAAGAGAGAGTGAATTCAGTTGTATTTAAAAAATTCGAAATTATAAACCAAATATACAATATAAAATATTAATAAAATACGATGCAACAGTAAAAATAATGAATAAGGATGAGAGAAAGTAAACTCTGTATTTTAACGAGGTTCAGCCCTACTGCCTACGTCCTCACCTCAAGCTACCCCTTGAGAATTTTCAAATTCACTATTCAATCTCCTTCAGGTGGAGATAAAAACTTATTACATATTTGGGCAATATAGTTACAAAGAATCCGTTTAGAACACATTCTACACTTGCAATTACCTTACACATGGTGATTCAACGTCTATTCTTTGTGTAGAACACCTTCTACACACACAAAGGTTAAACACATCCTATTACTAATAAAAGAGCTGATAGTGGATAGGTTATCAGAAAACATTTCTCAATGAGTGGAATAATAGCAATACATTGCAAAACTATATCTCTCTCAAAATGAACAAGGGTTAAGGCTCAATATTTAGAAAATAGAGATTCAAAACTTTGAATGAATGTTGTAAAATTTACAATAATATGTGTTGAATTTGAGGGTCTCAAATATTTATAGGCATATGAGATTTCATTTTTAAATTTAAAAAGATTCACATGTCAAAGACAACATCATTCATTTTTCAAAATTTTCTAATCAAAATTTTAATTTTTTGAAACTGTCAAAGATAATATCATTCACTTTTCAAAATTTTCAAATCAAAATTTTTCTTTTCGCAATTGTAAAAAACAACTTCATTCACTTTTCAAAATTTTCAAATTAAAGTTTTACTTTCTTGAAATTATCAAAGACAATATTATTCACTTTTTAAAATATTCAAATCAAAGTTTTACTTTTCGCAATTGTCAAAGATAATATCATTCAATTTTCAAAATATTCAAATCAAAATTTTACTTTTCCCAATTATAAAAAATAATATCATTCACTTTTCAAAATATTCAAATTAAAGTTTCTCATTTTTTAAATTGTCAAAGGCAACATCATTTACTTTCGAAAAATATCAAACAAAACATGCACATGTAAAATATGACAATCAATCATGTTTCAAAATTTCAAAATTCAAATTTTTAATCATCAAATATGTCATACACATGTGAAAAATGAAATTTGATGTTTTATGAAAAATATTAATTTTGAGCCTTAATTCATATTCGAATTTTATCAAGAGATTTACAAAATTATTTTAAGAGTTTTATTTGTAAGCTTATTCCCCTTCTTGCTCATGCTTGATTTGTTGATGTGCTTGCTTCATTGTGTAGATAACTTGAGTTTCAGATTCCTTTATACTTGAATTTATTTGTTATCATCAAAATCTATATGTAGATATGTAATTATATGAGATTTGAAATTTTGGGTTCAACATCAGGTCCACTAGAGTAAAGAGAGCACCTCAGTACTTGCATGACTTCCACTGCCAACAGGCCTCACTCCCTGCACCAACCCAATCTTTGGCCAAGTCTTTCTCTAAAGCTGCAGGTAACCCATGTTTTCTAAACAATTTCCTAACATATTAGAATTTTACTCCTTTTTGTGCCTTTTCTTCATCTATTTCCACCTCTTTTGAGCCAAATACATATAAGCAAGAAGTAAGAGACCCTGGTTGGCGTCAGGCAATGGAAACTGAACTACAAGCCTTAGAACAGAACAATACTTGGATTATCATTGATCTTCCTCCAGGTTAGGAAGCCATTGACTACAAGTATGTGTACAAGATAAAATTTAACTCTGATGGGTCAATTGAGAGGTTGAAAGCCAAGGTTGTAGCAAAGGGATTTACACAACAAGAAGGCATAGACTATACAAAAACCTTTTCTCCAGTTGCCAAGATGGTGACCGTTTGAGTGTTACTAACTATGGTAGCAGTACAAGGGTTTTATCTTCACCAATTTGATGTCAACAACGCATTTCTCTATGAAAATTTAGAAGAGGAGATTTACATGCGCAAACCCCTTGGATACAATAAAGGAGGACCTTATCAAGTTTGCAAATTGATTAAGAGCCTTTATGGCCTTCAGCAAGCCTTTAGACAATGATATTCAAAATTCTCTTCATCTCTCATTGAATTTGGTTTTGGACAATCCAAAGCCAACTATAGCCTTTTCATTAAAGTAAATGGTACTTCCTTTACTGTCCTACTAGTCTATGTTGATGATATTATCGTGGCTAGTAATTGTCAAAATTCCATTGACTCTCTTAAAACTTTTCTGAATCACAAATTTAAGATCAAAGATTTTGGTTGTTTGCGCTATTTTCTTAGCTGGGAAGTTGCTAGATCTTCTCAAGGGATCCACCTGTGCCAAAGAAAATATGTTTTGGACATCTTAGCTGACTGGGGAACACTTGGCAGCAAGCCCATCAAACTGCATCTATATCAAAATTTTAAACTCAGCAAGGATTCTGGTGATCCTCTTCCAGATCGAAGTATTTATCGCAGGCTTATTGGACATTTGTTGTACCTAACTATAACTAGACCTGATATTTGCTATGCTGTCTAGCTTTTGAGTCAATTTATGGATCAGCCTACTACTACACATTTAGCTATTGCCCACAGGGTTCTTAGATATATCAAAGTAGCTCCTAAACAAGGCACTTGATTGTCTTCTACATCTCAACTACAGCTCAAGGCCTATTGTGATTTTGATTGGGCCTCTTGTCTCAATACCTGTCGATCTGTTACAAGATCTTGTATTTTTCTTGGCAACTCCCTTGTTTCTTGGAAAACCAAGAAATAATCTGTGGTCTCCCATTCCTCAGCTGAAGTTGAGTATAGATCCATGACAGCCACTTACTCTGAGCTCACCTGGCTCCAATACTAAGTCACTACTCTAAGAATATCACACCCCCAAGCTGCCCTCCTCTATTGTGACAACCAGGCAGTTCTTCACATTGTTACCAACCTCATTTTCCACGAATGCACCAAGCACATTAAGCTAGATTATCACATGATTAGAGATAAGATTCAAGAAGGTAGCATCACCACAGCTCATGTTGCTTCCCAATCTCAACTGGCAGATATTTTTATCAAAGCTCTACCTTCTTATCTCCTTCACTCACATTTATCCAAGAAGGGAATAGTGAGTCTCTATTCTCCATCTTGTGGCGGGCTATTACACAATGAAAATGAAGCCAAAGCTCAAGCTGCAGGTTGTCTGTCTTTTACAGTAGCTACAAGTCATTTAGCAGAGGCTCCACATGCAAAGCTGAAATGTGGAAAATGATGATTCTCTCTATTTTGTCTTTACTTGTATTTTTTAATTTATTATTCTTTTATTCTTGGAAAATATTCTATTGATTAGCTAGATGCTATTTTTAGTATAAGAATTTTGTTAGTTGTTAGGGTGGCAAATAGTATATGAGGCCCTCTCCCGTGTTTTCTTAACAATTCAATTCTAGTGGAATATTCATTTTCTCTTCTTCCATGCATCATGCTCTCTATACTCTTGTATGATTTTCCTTAACTTCTGTAACCTTACAACCACGCCTAACCTTAAACCTCCATCTTCTTAGCTTCCTTTAGTATCTAAACAAGCTTCTTGACTTCTTATTAAGGCACCAAAGTAAGGAAAAATAGCAACATAACAGTTACTGTTACTATATATACTAGTAGAATTACCGAAACAATCTAGTGCAAACTCCTCCACTCCTTCTCCAACTCCACAACAACTTAGTAGACCTCTTTCATGTCTGGCACTTTCTCTTCCTCTACAAAAACCAGATCTCTAGTTAATTCTCATGACCATTCTAAACTTTAGTTTCTACACCATTGAACAACCATTATTAGGTGGTAATGCTCCATCAAAGCCACCACCTCTCTTCAACCACCAACCCACATTAGTTTTATCTTCCATATAATCTTTGTTCTTATCACAAGCTCTCACCAAAATTGATGTCTTGGCATGGTACAAGGAGAACTTACCTCAAACTGAATAGGAGCTACTGCTTGTACTCCACCACTCTCCTCCAGCTATGCAACACTCAATAAACTTTTAGAAAACTCTGTCTTCAACACCAAATTGTCTATTCAATATCTTTGAGTTGTTTCATTAATGTTTCTGATCTATAGGTATAAAGTACTTTTACATAGAGTATGTAGTGGGGAATGAATGGGATGCTATGAAATACTTAAAAGTGTAGGTTTGTACAATTAGCAATGTTACGAGAAAGTATGCAAGTAAATAGTTGAAGGAGGTTTAAGTAAAGAAACAACTGAAAGTTAAGACCATGGAGAAGAGAAGGCACTAAGGGTTGAGAGTACTCTTACCATGCATATACTAAGTTAAAGTTGCATATGTAAATGAAAAGGAAATGACGTAAAATTATAAATCATGTAGATTGACATCTGACAAGCATATGAATGGACTACATAAAATGAAAAATGGCATGGGGTCCAGGTAAGTATTATGTTTATACTCTTTTAGAGTTTTCTAATGATATGAAAATGAAAAATTTTTATGAAAAAATATTTTTTTTATGCAATGAATGAAATGATGATAATGAAAGTATGCTAAAGTATTAATATTTTAAGTTATACCTATTTAATAGCCTTCCCACCCCTTTATGCACCTCAAAAATAGTTGTATGCATGTGAAATGGATGTTATATATTATAGTACTATTGCCTTATGTTCCATAAAATGAAATGATGATGTTTATGATCGAGGCTATGAGATGATGTTTAAATGAGGCTATGAAATGATGTTTAGATGAGGCTATGAAATGAGGTTTAAATGATGCTATGAAATGATGTTTAAATGATGCTACGAAATGGTGTTTATTGATGATGTTTATGCTTATGCTATGAAATGGTGTTTTATGAAATGAAATGAATTGATGAATGATATGAATGAAAAGAAAATGAATGAAATGAATGTTTTAATATATGAAACTACGTAACAGTCATGAAGAAATGAATGATGGTACCAAAACGACCAATGCCAGATCGATTTCATTAGTAGTGTACCTAGTGGTTCCATCCTAAAGGAAAGGAATTTCTAACTTGTGGCCACGAGCAAAGTCTAGGTCCAAAATATCGTTAACCCTAACACACAAGGCATAACAGTTTGTAACCGCCAAAGGAAAGTGGTAAGAGTTAATTGAATGTATGAAATATATTATTTCTTTATGAAGGAATGTACAATGTGTGAAAAATATTTTACGAGGAATGAAAACTTTTTAAAGAGAAACCCCCACCTTATAATTTTCAAAGGAAAATAAATATTTTAAGTAAAGTATGTAGATGAATAATAATTGCATGAATGAAAACTTATGTTAGTATATTTTTACGGTATGAAGTAATGCTTACTGAGTATTTGACTCATTTTTTTTTTATATATGTCTCTCCCACTCCTAGGAACAAAATGAGGTTGAAGCGTTAGAATAAACATGGCCCAAAGAAAAGTTAACAAAAGCCTAGGTACATTTTATGTAATGTATGAAAACATATTTTGCAAAAGGACTTTGTAATTTAATTTAATGATTTTCGTTGTAAAATCTCTATTAATTTGCAAAGCATGTTTTAATTTTAAATATAGAATCTTTTATATCCTGAAAAGGAAAAGAAAGTGTCTTAAAAAGTTCAGTAATTCTCATTTTATTTTCTAAAGCTATTTATTAAAGTCATATCACAAGAACGGATGTTACATAGACAATGCACAACAAACCATATCTGAATAATGCAATTGGCTTTTTCTTTTCTCTTTCCATTTCCTTTTTCACAACGTCTTCAAGATCGAAATGTCACAACTTCACAACTATATATCATGCTCTCAAAATTCTATAAACATTTTATACAACACTAATAACACAACACTATCTTTATATCCAAATTTGCAGAGGGGAAAAATTCATCATACCAAGAAATATTATTTCACATATAGTGACTATGATCATTCTTCCAGCCAAATAAGCAACATGCAATTGTCTTATATATATATGTGTGTGTGTGTGTGTGTTAGATACTGATAGTAGTGAAAGATGTCTTTTATAGACATCCAAGTCACGTTATAATAACTTCCAGCCGGCATTCTTTCATCCCCATGATCATATTCTAGACAAAGCATGAATTCATAATCTCAAAGCACCAAAAATCAAGGATCCATGTCACGATGGACAAGACAAAACAGTGAAAACAAAAGATAAAAACAATATAATAAGATTAATCATAAAAAGAAAAAAAAAAGAGTTCTATACATGATTAAGCAAAGCTGTCTATGTCCACAGGTAGTGATGATCATAGAGTATTCTACTGAAAAAGAGATCACAAAACACATATAGATTTTAGGATTTCAAGTAAATACTAATGCCACTAGCTAGTTAGCTAGAGCTTCCAATCTATTTCTCATGAGTTGTTGCAATTATTCACCCCAAATATAATATAAGTTAGGGCATAAAAATAACAATTAACTGATCATAGTAAGCTTCAGAACGCATGCATGCACTATCTCCTTTAAGACATACATCCAACCCATAGCAATCTCGTTGTTAAAAAAAGGCTTGCCTTCTTCATCCTTTATCTTCATACTTTCTTGAGCTAGCGTATCTAATTAATAGAAGCATCCTATTTTAAACGTACATTTGACTTTTTAGCTCTTTTTGAATCAGAAATGTGCACAATAATATTCTTTTGTTCTAGCTAGACAAAATTTGTCGATATTTGAGGAATGAACGCTAATTCACATATCTAGCATGTAATTATCCCATTTGAGGTGCAAAATATTAAGGTTTATGTCAAGATGAGCACTAAGTACTCTAAAATAAAGATAGTTATTGAAATTGAAATCTCTTACAAACACAACACCTTGAGGAGCCTGTTTTATATTTTATAGACCAAGAACCCTTATGACTTTTGTCAAAAGAGTAATAATATACGCACAACCATTTATACAATCATATTTTAAAATGAGGGTATTTATGTAAAGTGATGTTATTTTTATAAACTATTTAAAAAAATGCTAATTTAAAACATATAATATAGTTGTATAAAAGATTGGAGAAATGGTTGTATGTCTATCATTTTCCTTTACATGACTAACATCTTAAACCAAAATGTACCAAGCCAAAATGGGTGCATGGCATTATTATGGAAGCAATGTAACGACAAGATCATTTAGAGCTTTTGGAGATCTCACTCTTCCATTTTAAAGCACTTATATCTCTATATCCTTCAATGTATGTATATATGCCAATGAACTGTTCTTTTTCTCTTTGAAAATTTGACAGCAATTTTTCTTGAAACCCATTAGATATAGAAACTGGAAAACCATTAGATATCTTCCACAACACCTCTTTTGTTAAATTTAATTTTTATTTGTTTTGTTTTTTCTTGAGTTTAATTGTTTTTTGGTTTTATTGATGAATCTAAACAGAAGATTCTGAGTACACAAACTCGATATATATGCAGTTATATTTCACTACAAGAAATCAGGTCTTTTTCAGCACGTAAAATCGTCGAAAATACCCCCTAAAATCGCTGGTTTTACTCTTTCTCGGCGATTTTAAAATCGCCGCACATTCAACGATTTTAAAGTGACGATTCTGAGCATTTTCAGCGATACCAAAAATTCGTTGGGAAAATTAGCATTTCCGGCGATTTTTACTCGCCGCAATAGGCTTACAAAACGTCGAAAATAGGGGTCCCAGATTCATACTAAATCGCCGATAAAGGTAAATTCTTTTTCAGCGATTTTCCAAAATCGTCGGTATAATCTATTTGCTGCTAATAAATATCGCTGCTAATATAATTGTTTTCGCCGCAAATGTCTGTATATTTGCAACGATATTCTTTTTCACTGGGAAGTAGATTATTAGCGGTGACACAAAATCGCCTCTAATAATATAATTGCAACGTTTTTATATTTTGCAGCGACAATTACTCGCTGCAAATAAGTATTTGCGGCGATTTTGTGTCGCCGGAAATGATGTTTCAGAAAATAAATAAAAAAATGCACAAAACAGAATACTACACATATCCTATTCAAATTCAATCTAAAAAGTACTTCCTCCATTCATTCAAGTTAGCATGGAAACATCCATTCATTCAAGGAAAATTTTACTAAGTAGTATATTAACATGGAAACATCAATACTAAGTAGCTAAAATATTAACATGGAAACATCCATTCATTCAAGCCCAAAAATTAAAAGTAGTATATTAACATGGAAACATCAATATTAAAAGTAGTATATTAACATGGAAACATCCATTCATTCAAGCCCAAAAATACTAAGTAATATATTAACATGGAAACATCCAATCCATGGCTCTACACATAACTTATTAACTTCAAACTAACTTTAATCACTAAACATCCAATCCATTCATTCAATCCATAAGCCATAAAACTAAACACAATCTGTCCAACATGTGCAATACATTCACATTCAACAAGTGCAAGATTCCATTCCTTGTAACAAAAATAAAGAAAAAGGGAAGGGAGTGGTACCATGAGGAAGAAGGCTAGAGGATGGTCGGTCCAAGCCAAAACCAAGAAATTTATAAATATCTGGACATGAAACAGGACATTTCTTGAGAAAAGGGCAACAACAAAAAATAAAAGAGATTATTAGAAGAAAAGGGCAACAACAAAAGGCAATGTCGGCTTTGGCAGATCTGGGAGATTATTACTCAAGTTACGAGAACATATTGAACATTTTTCAAGCTTCTCAAATTCTTCTTGGTGCTTCCTTTCTGCCTCTTGGAGTTCACTCCCATTTATTATAAAATATCCACCTTGATCATATGGACACTCACCAAGCTCTGTTAAATCCTTCTCTGAATTCTCAAACACTGTGCAATAACTCGACCGGAGCATTATAGGAACCTAAAAGCATATGATTTTAGAACAGAACATGTAAAAATATCCATCCTGTTGTTCAAAACCAATCAAACATAGTCTAGCTTCAAGAGTACAAGGAAGATCTTCTTTTTATAAAAGAAAAGTGCAAACAAATAAAAGGCACTATTAAGATACAATGGTCATTGGTCACATGATGATATATAAGCTAGGGAAGGGAGCTTACCATGCATATAGCTACCTAGCTAGCTTGTAACATTCACTGTCACAGAAAGAGAGGTCACAAAGAGAGCTTAATGGTCAAACATGATAACAATAGGGACCTTAAATTGCAAAAAATCTGAAAGGCATCAAACATGATAACAAAAGACCCAAATAAGGTGATAATAAAACCAAAAAAAGATTAAAGATAATAATAATAACAAGAATTCAAGAAGAAATAATCCTGCATCACATTAATATAAGCTCATGCTTATGAACACTCTATAAGCTCATGCTTATACATCCAAACTATCCAGTGACATTAAATTTCTATAGTTAAAGAAAGAGGAATCAGAATAATATTGATTTTGTTGTTAAATTTTTTTTTACCACCCTACTACTAGCCTAACAACTACCATTCAAGTTACTTCAAGAATAAGGATTGTATTCACCTTAATATGAAAATGTATCCTATGAATAAAGATTACCATGTCCTGCAGCTAAAGATTAATTAATCGGGGGTCAATTTTTGGGGTCAACTCAACATCCTCTATATATAATTTTCTATTTTAAACATTTTTCCACAATTCAAGAAAAGATAGATACAATTTGTGAACTCGCAAAATTATTAAATGCAGCCCAAATTTAGCTAGCTACTCTATGGAACGACAAACTTCTTGCCCGCTAAAAATTAGTTTTTTTTTTTTGTTTTCTTGAGAAAAGATTGGCTTTATTAATAATTTTTAGATTAAAGAATGAATACAAGAGGAATAGTCCTCTAAAAGAATACTCTCCTAAGAGAGATGAATAGCACTCTTAGCCAAAACATGAGCAATATTATTGGCACTCCTTTGGACATGCCTTAGAGACTAGACTTGCACCTTGCCCAACATAGTCTTAATATATCTTATAATCAGACCAATTGAACTCCATTTTTCCTCAACACTTTGATAGAATTGACCAAAGATAGTGCATCTCCTTCAAGGATAATCTGCTGCAAATCCAAATGAGAGCAGAAAATTGTTGCTTTGAAAGCTGCAATGGCTTCACCCAAAAGAGCATCAGGGTAGAGTTCGATTTGATCACAAATTTATAAGTACCTATAACTTTCCCTTCCCAATTTTTGACAAGAACTCCTATACCCACCTTACATTGAACTTTATCAATTGCTGCATCCCAATTAATTTTCTAGTAGTTCATTGGAGGGGCTGTCCACTAGCTAAGTATTAATTGACTAAGACACTGAAAACAGGTTCTAAGTAATATGAAAAATGAGAAAAATAATGTGTAAAGGCTATGAATATGAAGGATATGTAAAGCAACATAACAAAAATGAAAAGAACCCATATAACAGAAATCAAGCAAATATAACACAGGTTCTAAGTAATCTGTAGGCAGTCATGTGTAGGCAGCAGCGAAAGATGTTTGCATAATAAAAAATGTGTGCATAACTTAGATGTATAAGAATATGACAAAAAAAGCGAGAAAAAAGCATTAAGAAGCCCATTAAAGCATTAAGAAAAGGGCATCAAGCTATACATCCAAGTTAACAGCAACAGCCAAGGACACGTGGCCTGATGGCACAAGATTTACATCTCTAAAATGGAAATCATGGATTCGACACCCTCCCCACAATATATCAAAATAATAATAATAATAATAGCAACAACATCCTCTTCATAAGCAACAACAAAAGCAGCCCAAAATCTGAAAAAACCTCAAAATAACTGCCAGTAAAAAAGGTCTCATACTACCATAAACAAATTTTATCACAGTAAAGACATTGAAGCTGTAAAAATACACTAATAACAAAGGGTGCAAAGTGAGAAGTGTTCTTAAGCCAATACAAATTGTGAGAAGTGCAATGAAAATACAGTAATGATCTGCAACAAAGAATTTGCACTTACATAAATCCCATTGAGAATCTTATATAATTCACATCTCTTATTAAATAAATGGCATGGGCATGGTAGATGTTCTGGCTTGAAAATACCACTCGATGCTCTTGATGCCAATATATCAGATTTAACAGTATAATATATTTTTAAATGGCTGTACTTAAAAGTATGAAAATGAAAAGAAGCATTTGAAAGAAGAAGCACTTAAAAGTCTCAAAGCAACACCAATCCATAGCTCATTCATCCACTGCAAAAAGACAGAAATTACCAAAATACCTCATTCTTCTTTCCTAACCCAAAGAAACCCAAAAATTTGACCAAAATAAAACCCAACAGTAATTCTCTCCCACATTTAGATCTGACAAAAAAATAAAAATAAAAACCCCAAAGAAACCCTAAAATGGAGGAGAAGAAATTATAGAAATTTACCATGTTGTTTCGGGAGACAATTTCTAGAGAGAAGTTTCGAGGAGCTGCGGGAAAGAGTTGCCGACTGGGTCCTACGAGCTAGCGACGATGTTGTTTATGGTGATGGGCACTTGTCTTCGATGGAGTTGTTTATGGCAACCGGCCGGCGTGCGGTGGAAATTTAAAGGAAAATACATTTAGCTATAGAGAAATCCGAGAGAGAGAGAGAGAGGTGAGGCCAGATTTGGGGAGGAAAGAGATCGGCGAGGGGCTGGGGGAGAACGAGGGGGTACCGTCGAGGTGAGATGGCGGTGGCGTGGTGGGGTCGCTCGCGACGGCCACTGCTGACCGGCGTGGGTTCTGCTTGAGAAGGAAGAATACTTCGGGAGGGAGGGAGGGAGGGAAACAGGGGGGCGAAGCGCTGGAGGGAAAGGAGCCGAGCGGGTATTTTAATTTTAGGTTTAGGCATTTGCGGCGTCTTAATCTCGCCGCAAATATCTAAATCCTCGCCGAAAATATTCAAAATATTACCAGCGAATTTCATATCGTCCAAAATACTAAGCAATTGCGGCGACTAAAACTCGCCGGGAAAACTTGCACATGTGATTCAATTGTTCGATAGTTCCAAACATCCGATGAAATAGCGGCGAAATTCAAAATTCGTCGCAAATAATCTGTATTTGCAGCAAATCTTTTTCCGACGATTTTAAAATTGCTGCAAAAAAAATTTTCAACGATTTTATATCGCTGCAAAAAAAAAATTAGTGTCTCAGCGATATTTTCACCGCAAAAATCATAAATTCGCTGCAAAAGACCAGATGACTATTTGCGGCGATATAAAACTGTCGCAAAAAATTAAAAAAATCGCCGCAAAAGAGTAATTTCAAAATTTTATGTAAAAATCGTGCGACGATTTAAAAATCAATGCAATAAAAGGATTTTTGCGGTGAATTTATTTCCGACAGTCATAAAATCGCCGGAAAAAGTCTTTTTTCTTGTAGTGTTTCTTTTTCACAATATCTTCTTACATAAACAATGATCGATCCCAGCAATAGAAAAATGATTGGACCACCTTTAGTAGTGTTTGCATGCCAACTTAAACAAATGTCAAAATACTCAGCATTCCCATGTAAGGTTGGGTGCAGCTAATATATATAATTCTTTGGTGGTAGCTTTCTCAAATATGTTAAAGGATTTGTTAGTTTTTAAAAGGGTGATACATTGGTCGGCTCATCACCTTATTATATTTGAGATTTGTTGTGTTTGGTAGTTTTCATCAGTTAACTGGGCTTTAAGATCTTCGTTTGAATACTTAGAATATCTTACAATTCTGTGAATAATCACGAAATATTTGTGAATAGTAGTAAAATTATTTGGGTTAAGATGTTTTATTGAGTTTTGAAAAATGAGAGAGAAAAAGTTGAATAAAAATATTATAAAGTTAAAAAATTGTTTGAATATTATTTTTGTTCTGAAATTTGAAAAATCTGTATTTTTTTTTTTTGTAAATTTGAAAAAGTTGTATTGGGTTTTGGGAAATGAAAAAGAAAAAAGTTAAATAAGAATATTATAAAGTTAATTTTTTTAATATAATTGTTTGAATATTATTTTTGTTTTGAAATTTGAAAATTTTGTATTATTTTTTGTGTTATATTTGAAAATTTGGAAAAGTTGTGTTGGATTTTGTGCTTGGATAATGATTAAATGAAAAAATTTAAAATTTAAAATTGAAAAGTGTTTTATGTTTGACTGATTTTTGAGAAAGAAATTATGAGAAGTTTTGAAAATATCTCACTACCCAATCAAGACAGTTTTATTCACAATCTTAGCCTCTTCTTTTCTTTTATTTTCTTTTATGATTAGAATAGATCAATATGGCAATACCCTAATCCTTGTTTAGTTACACTTGTATTTTAAATCTTGTCCTCTAATCATACTTGTCAATGTGATATATTTTAAGCGACTTAAAAACATATCATATATATAGCATGTATGACCAGGTATAACAAAATTTAAAGATGAACAATAACAGTTTTCATTGAACAAGTTCTTTGATAAATGTGTATTTTCTGAGGTCAATGCATATTGCATGAAATATTGCATAACCCTCCACGATCCATCCCTTGTGTTTTGATGAAGCTATATGAAAGAGGGATGAGGATGACAAAGTTCTTATTCTGATTCTTCTCTGTCATTTGAGAGTTTAGTTATCATGTTCAATAAATCTACGTGATATACCCATGATAAAATAACTATGCATGAAAATTTTATTTGCAAACTTGTTTATTGGCATAACAAAAACACATGTGATGTGAAGGTTGTGAAATCATAATTTATCCCAAAAGTTTAAACTAATAGGAAGATGTGGATTTTATTATTTATTTTATATCTTAATACTCCCCTCAAGTGTGGGTCAGACTCATTCTTAATGGATGGCTTAATACGTAAAATTTTTAATTAAATGAAATGTAGTGTAGAGTCAAAATTCGAATTCAGAACCTCTACTCTGATACCATATGAAATCATTACTTCTTCCAAAAGTTTAAACTAATGAAAAAATGTAGATTTTAGTATTTATTTTATATCTTAACAAAAGTCTACCACATCAATTATTAACTCAGATTTTATTCTTATAAATGTACGTAATGACATAAAACAAGCGGTGTGTTTAGACACATACTTCTAGGTAATATATTATATTTACTCATATATTTATATTTAGATATGTATAACCATAATCACAAGGGCAATCAATTGAATTATGAGCTACAAGAACTAGAATGAGAAAGTCCATGCATCAAGCACATCTAGGTGAAGGATAACACTGATTTTTATGCAAAAACTCAGAGAGAGAGAGAGAGAGAGAGAGAGAGAGAGAGAGAGAGAGAGAGAGAGAGAGAGAGAGAGAGAGAGAGAGAGAGAGAGAGAGAGAGAGAGAGATTCTTGCCCACCTTCAAATTATTGGAGAGATTTGCTTCCATGTTCCAGGCATGTGTGCTGCAGTTCCATGTAAATTTCTCGGCAATTCTTTAAGTTGTGGCCGCATGAAATGTTCAGCCGCGCACTGAACTCCACTCAAATATTCAGCAAACACAGCGTTTCAAATGTTAAAGGCCAGGCGGTGGACCCCAAAGATTTCTGCATTTCAAATGATGTATTTTTTTTCTCTCTAAAACAAAGAGCTTTTGAGTTTAAGAAAAAGTATTAACTTTTAAGGTTAGGGGCTAAACTTTAAGTTTTGCCAAAAGCCTATTTACATTAATTTGTTTTTTTTTTTTTTTAAAGCATACTAAAGATAACCTCTACCAATAGACATGGAGAAGTGCTCGATCTACATATAAAATCTTACAAAATCAAATTTATACAATGCAATGCAATGATTTGATGTAATCTATTAACATATATTTTATAATTAAAGATATTTTATAATCTAACGTACCATATCGAAAATATATCAATATATAAATTTATTTATATAATATCTCTGTATCAATTAATTAGCATTTCTTACCATGTATGTAACCAGGAAGGTACACACATTTTGGTCTGAGGAGCCCATAGAATTGTTGAGAACTGAATAATATATTTTCTATGAAGTCTCCTGTGAAGTTTACTTCTCGGCCTCAAAGACAAATCCTTTCCAAACAAAAAATAAAGTTTAAATTATATGTAAAATGCTAAGCATGTCCGTACGTACGTGTATCCCAAAAAAATCTTAGAGCTGACATATGTCAGTGTAAAAAAAGCATATAATTTATAAAATTAATTCTGAACTCTATATTATTAAAGTGATTGTGCGTCACGTTTATATATTTTATGTTTGTAAATTTTATTTTTTATTATTTGAAGAGTTTTATTACTTATTATTTTTATATATATTATCTTTTTAATTAATTAATTTTATTCTTTTATTTATTATTCATATACTACATATTTAATAAAAGAAAAAAAATATAATATATAATACATAAAGATGATAAATAATTTTTTTCTTATTTAAATACATTGATCGTCCGTGCAAAACCTCTATGTTCTGTCTATGAGCACAACTCAGAAAAAATGCTATATTATTTAAGTATGTTGGTCCCCATGCAAAACCTCGTGATTGAACCACGAGGTATTGATGCCAACCACGGGTACTAATATAATTAGGATTTATTATCCTCTGAAAATGCACTTTTTTCCCCCATTTTGCTCGATTTGAACTAATACTAGACCAATCTAAATTGTGTTTTAATAAAATATTGATTAATACAAGTTGCATGCATCATAGATAATTAGTATGCACTTCATGAATAGGTATCCGTACGTCATGCTACGGTACATTCATATTAAGCATTAGCATTATTGGAATAGGTAAAGGCAAATCTAAAATCTAGCTAATATCGTATGTTTTATCTTTTGCCTATTTCGGTCAAAACTTATTTTCACATTGATTATCTATCTATTAGTTAAAATAATAATAAAATACTATTAATCTAATTTTTATTTTTTTATTTTATCTAATTTACTTTTCTCATATTTTATAGTTCTACCAATCTTATGTTAAATGATAATCAAATTATAATTAAATTATTGTTTAAACAATCATATTTTCAATGGTCATTTAACGCTAATAACAACAAATCTTTTATACTAGTGTTCTATTTGGAGATGTTGTAGAGAATGCGGGGGGGTACTTTTTTAATAACTTTGATAGGTTGGTAAGTGTCAAAACAATTATTGATCTAGACAATGTCACCTACAATTTATTTTGAATCAACCAATGTAATTGTGACACTTCATTAAAAGATAATTTCAATTTTACTTAACTACCCTTCATTTTAAGTAGAGTAGTAAACTAGTTGTAAACTAATTGTAAGCTTATCATTTCCTTTCCTCCAATGTCCCAAGTCGATTTCAAAGTCGAAAGAAAAGTACTGCGTTCTTGAAATGTGAAGTTCTAAATAAGAACAAAAAACAAAACCATACGCTAGTATCTCACCATGAGTGTGTGACTGTTGTGCATGTGGGAAGGGAAGAGAAGATAAAAAAAAAAAAAAAAAAAAGGGGGAAAGAGAGGTTCTGTGCGTGAAAAAGAAAAAATAAAATATTTTTTGGTTGAGCTACAGTAGTAGCAGGTCAAATATGATCCAAGCTCTTGAAACACTTTAGCTCAAAGTCAAATATATTTGGCCTTGCCTAATCCAATGCAGGTGTTTTTTAGCATATATTAGGCAAACTGTTGGCTTAAATTGAGGATGCCAATTCCAATGCTAATGCTCTTGTATGGAAATAAATAACTATGCATGGGAGCTTATTCAAGGGAATGGTCTTGATATTTATAATAAATTAAATATTAAGAATATAATATAAATAACACTCATGAATACCAATATTTGTTCAACTGATAACACTCGCAAATCAAAATCTTTTCACTTTAATGCATGACTAAGATTGCAACCATTAGCTAGTGTTTTCATTTTCATGACCCACGAGTGATTTACCCAGGTACTCTCATAGTACTCACTGGTTATACTAACCTCCTAAAGGTGAATGAAAGTCCGGTTTCTAGCTAGGTTAATTACTTACCTTCCTTAGAAAATGACCGCCCCTTTTGATCTTTTCCTTTTATCTTTGGATTTGTGACTAAATTAAACTTGTTTTGGGTTTTTCTTTCCTAGGCCAGCCTTTCAGAAAAGTAATGCATTCCTGAAATGTGAAGTTCTAAATAAGAACAAAAACCAAAACCATATGCTAGTATCTCACATGTGTGTGTGGGAAGGGAAGGAAAGAGAAAAAAAAAAATCAAGGGAAAAAGAGGTTTCGTGCATGTGACCATTGTGCGTGATAAAGAAAGAATAAAATAACTTTTGGCTGAGCTACAATAGCTGGTCAAATATGACCTAAGCTCTTGAAACACTTTAGCTCAAAGTCAAATATATTTGGACTTGCCTAATCCAATGTAGGCATTTTTTAGCATATATTAGGCAAACTGTTGGCTTAAATTGAGGATGTCAATTCCAATGCTGATGCTCTTGTATGGAAATAAATAACTATGCATGTGAGCTTATTCAAGTGAATGGCTTTGACATTTATAATAAATTAAGTGTTAAGAATATAATATAAATAACACTCGTGAATACCAATGTTAGCTCAATTGATGACACTCGCGGATCAAAATCTTTACACTTTAATGCATGGTTAAGATTGCAACCATTAGCTAGTGTTTTCATTTTCATGACCCACGAGTGATTTACCCAAATACTCTCATGGTACTCACTGGTCATACTAATCTCCTAAAGGTGAAAGTCCGGTTTCTAGCTAGGTTAATTACTTATCTTCCTTAGAAAATGATCGCCCCTTGAATGATGATAAACACTTTCTCTATATCCATTGATCTTTTCCTTTTATCTTTGGATTTGTGACTAAATTAAACTTGTTTTGGTTTTTTTTTTTCCTAAGCAAGCCTTTCATTAACATAAAATAACCAAGATATATATATTTAAGGAGGGAGGGTGAGGTTTCCAACAAATACCCATTGTAACAAGTACAATGCAAAATAATAATAATAAATAAATAAATAAATAAAATAATTGGATTATAGATCAAAAGATTGGTCTCATCCGTTCTATGTAGAATGGGCGCCATATTAAATAATGGTTTTTGACAATCCATTAGGTGAATTGTAGTGCCATCTTTACAAGCAATGGTTAGTTGTAGTCTAAATGTAATATATTTTGAAATGTTTAAGAAAAAACCAACATACTTCTCCTCAATATTTTCAATTAGGGAAAATGATAACAAAAATGGATAGACACATTGACTAGCCCATATTATCGGTGATCGAAAAACATTAAATGGGGTTATGACGGTGTATGGGAGTCACGTGCGGTGGTTTTGAAGTGGAGTGTGTCAAATATAAAAGATTTAAGGATGCCAAATCTATTGGCACAATGGGTGTAGCCATCGGAAACGTTATTGAGAAGTGGCGCTTGGTGGTCACGTGCAAGCTAAGTTGCGAATGAGTCTTACACGCTAAGCTTCTTACGACAATTAGACTTTGTAGATCAACATTTTGGGAGTGGTGTGGTGGGACACGTATGAACTTCTAGTCTTCATAATGCTATAAATCAAGTCTAGACTAAGCCGAGAAGATGCAAAAATGCTTCATTTAATTACATATATGAGATGAGAGATGAGAGTTGAAAGTTGAATAAAATATTATTATAATATTATTTTTATTTTGAGATTTAAAAAAGTTAAATTATTTATTATATTTTATGTGAACGTTTGAAAAAATTATAATAATTAGATGAAATATGATGAAATGATTTTTTTTTAAATAAACCTCATTCATTCATTCATAGAATAATGCCTACAAAGCCTTTTGTCTTTTTGTAAATAGGAAGAAATAAAAGTTGGTGCATATTCTATCCATACTTTCTTTACATTTGAATGTATAGTTGCCTTAGCCAAATTGTGTGCTACTGTGTTTGTGTTTCTGTGTGTATACTGAAATGTCCAATTAGACCAAGTACATAAAAAAGATTTTGAATCTTCAATAATGCTGCCATAGTAAGACAGGTATTCATTTGGGTTATAAATAGCTTTCGCAATGTTCTGAGCATCCCTTCAAATGTCACTTTTTTAAGTCCTAAATCAATACATAGTTCCAAAACTTTTCTGAGTGCAAGTCCCTTTGCTATTATCAGTTGATCCACATTACCTCTTGCTCTACTGTAAGCTGCTATGACTTCTTTTTTTTTTTTTTTTTTTTTTATCTCTGATGATGACTTTTATCTCCATCTGCCTATGCTTAATATCACAAGCTGCATCCTAATTAGCTTTGAAATTGTTTTCTTTTGGTAGTAACCATTTTTGAAAATCTTTAGGTGAATTATACAAGACTTAAAAATCTGGAGAATTTTAACCATAAATTAAAAGGGGAAAAAAAAAGAACATTTCACCTTTCAACTAAAATTTTATATTTTGTACCCAACTTTACCAAAATCTATACACTGCATTTTTCTTCAACTAGAAATTATGGTTATCTACAAGGACGAAAACCGGATAAAAAGGACTGTTTTAAATCAAAACGAATGGCCAAATATTCAAAAAGCTACCTTGAAATGAAGTGATTCCATTCCCTAGAAAAGAGTGCAAAACTTCGCAAGTTCGCAACTAAATGATTAATCAACCGTAAAATTCAAAATGGAAGGCAACGACAAAAAAAAAAAAGGAACTTTTCTCTATATGTGATGGTTAAGTTGAAATATGAAACTATATAAAAAAAAGAAAAGAAAAGAAAAGAAATAATGAATCTAAAATGAAAACAAAAAGGCTCTCTCGTTTGAATCTGTCATGATAGGCTGAATTATTGCTAACTTTACCTTTTTTTTTTTGTGTTTTTCTTTTTGGGTAGGTTTTATTATATTAATATTATATCCTTTTAAAATTCAAAAGGCAAATTGAGACGAAACACGTGACCTCCAAAAACTGTCTTTTTTTCGTACGGGCAAAGGCATTTCATTTAAGGGTACTATCGGAAGCCGAAAAATGTGTTGCTCTCTATCCGTCCGGAGTAGTTACACGTTCGACCAACCTCGCATGAGATTCTTTTATGCATAGGTTTTTGTAAAATAAAAATAATATTTTATTTACTTTTTAACTTTTATTTCATCTTATATTAAATGAAACCTTAGGCTACCAATAAAATTTTCTCATCACGGTTGATTTTGGTAAAAAGAATAAATTAAAACTAGTTGAATCTTGATATCAAATAAATTATTAGGTTTAACGATATTTAATTGTTGGATTTTTCAAAATAATTATAATTATTGCTAGAAAAAGGTAAGGTATACTTTATTTCGACATCTCTTTACTTATGTTTGAAATGCAAACTCTCACGTTAACAAATCTCAAACTAATCAATGATGAGATTTTTTTTAATTTATTATAAAAAGTTAAATTAATTTCAACTTACTTTGTATATTTAGATACATATTTCAAAATATTTACATTTAAAGACATTTCAATATAATCTATAAAATATTACTATTCTCTATAGATCGTAATGTTCAGTATTTATAAGAATTGGATTGTCAATATGTGGGATAGCATTCTAGAGTTGTATTATTTCATGCTTACTGATTTTACTAATGCATATGGAGGAGGCAATAAAATAATTGATGAGCTTACAAATTTTGGTGCAGCTGGACACAATGCTTACTTTTCATGTTCATCTCAACTTCTAAAGCAACTAATTATCGGTAGCTTTAATTTAGATAAGTTGGGATTATCCATCTTTGGACAATGATAATCTTAGGTTGTTAATAGTTATGCTTATTTAGGTTTGTTTGGATCGAGAGTTAATCTTAATCCACCTTATCTTATCATTACAATTTTTATAAATTTTCATACAAAATATAATAAATAATTCAATTTTTTTAAATCTAAAAAAAACTATTAAAAAAAATATTTTAATAATAATTAATTTACTTCTCAATTTTCATATCAAATTATTTTATCTCAACTCATTGTCCAAACTTAACCTTATAGTTTCTATACAAATTTGGTTTTACTTGTAGAAAAGTTCTTTTTGGCAAAAGAGAAATAATTATATAAAATTAAGTAATTTTATTTAAAACTTTTCATACGATACATCATTCATATTGTATAATTTATTTAAAAAGATTAATAAAATTGTATATTTTTCTTATGAAAAAAAAGGAAAGAAATTGGTTGGATGTGAATATTAGGGATATTTAATTTAAAGTAAGTATGTGAAAAGTGTAAACATAATAAAGATGAATGTTGTGGGAATTTCGGAGTACCAAACTGATGTACTTTTGCGACCCTCAGCAATTAGCTCCTGTTTAGCTGCGATTTTTTCGTCCTCTCTCTCCCTCTCTCCCTCTCTCGATCTTCACGGCCCAGGCCTCTTTTCCATCTCCCTCTCTCGCAAAAAAATAGGGTTTCCAGCTTCAAGCATCTCTCTGTGTCTATCTGTCTGTCTGTATGTGTCTCAGCTCACTCGAATCTCGAGCTCTCCGCGTCTTTTCCTGACCTAGATTTCCTCGTGTGTCCAGGGTTTTTACAGATCTGCGCAGCTCTTGCTTCGAGCTCTGCTGAATCTCTTTCGTCGACATGTTTTGGAAGATCACATCTCTCTCTGCCTCCTCACCCGTAAGTGATTTTAAACCCCAATTGTATTTGACTCTTAATAATGCTAATTCGCTGGCTTTGTATTTCTATGAAATAGACTGCCATGTTTAGTTTTTCTTTCTTTCTTTTTTCCCATGTTTTCTGCGGCATATTTCTTCTTTTGTTCTTGGAAATGGAAAGCTAGTTTCGTTTTGGTTCTATTAATTGTTGACCGTATAATTGTTGTTTCAACTTGATGGTATGTTTCATTCCAATTTGCTTTGGACTAATTTACCCCGAGGTGTACTAGTTTTGGTTGATGAATATGTTTACTTTTTCGCCGCAACGTTTTTAGTTATATTATGAATTTCTTCTAGTGGCTTACTTCTTTCGGTTTTCCTTAATCTAGAGATTTGAAGGGTTCATTCTATGGGTTTTTCGTTTGCGCATCAGTATAGCCTAAATTAATCTGCATGTAGTTGACGTTGTAGAATCCCTGTTTTTCTTTACCAAACTCCATTCTCCATTTCACCTTCTTTTGGCTGCTCTGGGAATATGGAATGAACCTTGTCTATTAGAAGCTTTTGGTCTTATGAATTTGAATCCTGAACAATATCTAGGAATTTGGATGGTTTTTCAAGGAATTAGTGGTTGCTTTAGAGTGAGCTGATAGAGGCGTTTTACTGGTTAAGGGGTACCTATCACGAGAAATTATAGTGTAGGAACCTATTAATGCCTGGGTTTGACTGCTGGCATTGCTCTTTACTATTATACCCATATGATCTTTCTCTCCAACTTATTCAAGCTTTTTTGTTTTTCTTGTATGCAGGTAGAGTCACTATTGGACAAGGAGAATTTCACTTTGGAAGAGCTTTTGGATGAAGAAGAAATAATTCAAGAATGCAAAGCATTAAACAGTCGGCTCATTAACTTGTAGCATTTCTTCTCCATTCTCTTGAAACGTGTTTTTTTATCAACATTATCATCTATTACCTTGTTTTTCCATCCAATTTCTAAATAGTCGGTTGCTTGGAAGTCAATGTAATTGATATGAACTGTATATTGTTTATTGGATAATATAGATGTTAATCCTGGAAACTACTTGACACTTATGTTTCAGTCTACGGGATAGAGCCCAGGTGGAGCAGTTATTGGGCTATATTGTTGATGAAGCCCCAGAGGATGCTGAAAGCAAACGAGTCTTCAAGTATATTACTCTGACTTGATAAAGAAATGGATCTTCTTAAATTTTCAAATTGAAAGCTCTTTGTTTTCTGAAATTTTCTTCCTTTCTTCTGATTTTCAATCATAATTTTTTTTTTGATGCTGTAGGTTTCCATTCATTGCCTGTGAGATCTTCACATGTGAAATTGATGTTATTTTGAAAACTTTGGTGGAGGAAGAGGAGGTACATGTTTACGGTTTTTCACGATTGCATTATCTATAAGGATGGAAGTTGTTATGGCTTTCCATTTCTAGCTCCTAACTTGTAATTAGGTGCTCTTCTTTGTATACTTCATGTCTACTTGGGCTTTACCTATCTACGTGATTCAATAACATTTTATTTTACTTAAAAATAGGTTTTGATACTGATTTCTTTTTCTTTCCCTGTGATTGCAGCTGATGAACTTGCTCTTCTCCTTCTTGGAACCTAATCGTCCACATAGTACCTTGCTGGCTGGGTATTTTAGCAAGGTATGCCATGATGATAGAAGGAACTTTGCATTGTTTGATATTTCACTTCTGCTCTAGTTAAAGGAATTCTTGAAGCTCTTTTTTTTTTTGGTTCTCGTATTAGGTTGTTGTATGCCTTATGATACGGAAGACGGTCCCACTTATGAATTATGTCCAAGTAAGCAGCTTTCTTAAATCAGCATTGTTGGTTGAAAGTTTTAGATTTTTGTTGTGAGCTCTTCCAACGTTCTGGAAATGACAATGTGCTTCTAAATTGAAACTATTGCTTCCTGTTCATGGCAAGCATCGATTGAATGTGCCTGAATTTAATTTATGCTTTACATTGTGGTCAACTGCACCCTCAGAACAACTTGTGGTTGTTGCTTATGGGCATAAAATTATGGATGATTTCGCATGGTATTTTCCCCTTGCGATGTTGTTGGACTCAAAATGAAGGGATAGAGTTCTTTGCTATTATTGGCACCTTTTTAGGCAATGGTGACTTGTGATACCAAACTTGTTTCATTTTGGTGGTGGTAGATCCTTTGATAAAATAGCTATATACTCCTGAATACAGTGACTTTTGAGACCATCAAATTGGTTTCACTTATTTCTTATCCATTGCTATCATGTGGCTACCCAGTACATTTTTTAAGCCATCTTTTCCGTTTGTTGCAAAAGAGTGGTGGCGTTGGTTTTTTGTTTTTGAAGTACTGTGCATTATGTAGCACTCCTTAAAATTTTTTCCTATGTATGTATGTTTATATTTAGTGTGTTAACTAGTGTCTCCTTTATATGTATTGCTTTCCTATGTTGTTTTTAATAGCTGGTATTTTGTTCTTCTTGCATAACCACCAATACTGCAATCTTTTTTTTTTTTTTTTTCGGTTTTTTTGTTTGTTTTACTTTTAAACCTGCCGACCAAAGTTGTATTGGAACTTCTTCTAGCATGAAATTTCTTCTTGTGTCACATGGCTTTGTGCAGTCAAGCACTAATGCGGTTCCAGATGCTAGATCTTTAGAATCATCTACTGCATGAAGATTTTCGTTTTTTTAAACTTTGGTCACGAGTTTTGACATATAAGTGAAAATATATAAGTAAAAATAAACAAGAATCTCAGAACTTAAATGCTTTATTTTAAGCCTTTGCCCTTCTTCTTTTGGGTATTTGCTAATTTGCTTAGTTTGTTAATGAACATAAAAGTTTGCGCTTATATTTTTCTGAACTACTCGGAAAACTAAAATGGAATTCGGCTGTATAATGTTCCTGTGGCTAAGGCCATGCTTATTTAATGGCTCTGTGCAGTCAAGCACTAGTGCTTTGATCGCCAATTCCAGATGCTAGTTCTTTAGAATTATCTACTGCATGAAAATCTTCGTGTTTTAAACTTTGCTCATTAGTTTTTGACTGACATGTGACAATAGACAAGAATCTCAGAATTTAAGATATTAAGCCTTTTGTCTCCTTATTTTGGGTATTAGCTAATTTGCTTAGTTGGTTAATGAACATTAAAGTTTGCGCTTATATTTTTCTGAACCTCCTAAAACTAAAATGGGATTCAACTGCCTAATGTTTCTGTGGCTAAGGCCATGTTTATTTAATCTGCAATATTTAATGCACTTTGAAAGTTATATATCTATTTGATGGGAGTCTTGACATCATGTGAAAACTGTTCCGGATCTCTGATTAGTTTATTAACTTTAAGATCTCCACTCTGGTTTGGTACCTTTAGGAAAAAGGCCTTCAAATCTAGTGGACTACTTTCTTTATTATGTACAGAGAATGTTGTCTATTTTTATTTTCTTATGGCCTAGGAAACTATATTGGATTCACACATTAGTTTATCATTACAGGCTCATCAGGACGTTTTTCGCCATTTGGTTGATTTGATAGGAATTACATCTATCATGGAGGTAAAACCTTTCTACTTCATTGGCTATATTGTTTTTATAAGATCTGCATTTTACGACTCCCACTGTGGTCGCACTCCTACAATTTTACCTATCAAAAAAAAAAAAAATCTGCATTTTACATTTTATATTGGTCTGAGGTGATCTTTTAATGCAGGTCTTGGTTCGACTCGTAGGCTCCAATGACCATGTGTATCCCAACTACGTAGATGTGATGCAATGGTTGGCTGATAGCAATCTGCTAGAAATGATTGTGGATAAACTGAGTCCATCAGTAAGTGCCGCAATGCATTTCTAATATAGGTTCAGTAATGCCTTTTCATGCTTACTGGCTGAGCACGCATGTACATCATTAGGAGCCATTGGCATTTAATGTGTCTTTTTAGTTAGAGTTTCGTCACTATGCATATATATGAAAAGAACCCTAGTTAACCAGTAAATCCATTTATGATTCTTTAAGTTCTGCAAATTCTGCACGTCCCACCTTTGAAGCTCCAATAATTTAATGTTCATTATTAGAATAATATTGAGCCACAGCTTCCTTTGATTTGCACTGAATGGAAGCTTAGAATCTAGGTGGTTGAGTGTATATATGACTGGCCCACTCTGGGATTCCCAATCAGCCATTTTATTTTCAAATATGGTTTTGCCACCTTACCTGTGGTGTAGCATGTACACAAGGTTGTACTGGCTCGCTTCAGTACCTTCTCTAGCATTTACCTCTAGCATTTACAAGCATTTACTATCAAGTTAGATTTTTTGTTAAATTGTGAGAGAACAAAACTTTCTCTCTCTAAGGAAAACTCTCTCGACATGATTTTCTCAGCAACCCAAGGCAGTGTCAAGTGATTGTTATTGCCCTGGTTGGTGGCAGAAGACAACAATGGTAGAGTCTAGAGAGTTAGTGGTAGAGTCTAAGTTGATAGTACTGGTGAAGGAAGGAGTTAATCTGAGTATTTCAGAACAGGGGTGGAAGGTGGAAAATGAGGTGTTGGTTGGACTCAATACAACTAAATGGTTTGTGAAAGTGCTTGAGGAATGTCTGAGAGGGGAGAAGGAGGAGGTGTACTCGGTGATAAGGGAAAGCTATAGAAGCTTTGTTGCTCAACGTTGTGTTAATAATAGTGGGCGTTATTTGTCTATTGCAGAATATGGTCAAGAGGGAAGAAAAGTCTTGCTCTGTTTCCCTGAAGGTGTTGATGGGTGGGGATGGAGAATCTTGAAAGACGCAGTCTCGGAGCTAACACAGCCCAGAGCTAACAGGGATGGAGCTGGGAATAGAGTAGTAAGGGGGAAAAATACTTTTGATCGATCATTCAAGGAGGTGCTCACAGAGGAGGTTTCTCGGCATGTACAAAGGAGGGGTAAGGGAGACTTTAGACAAACTGATGGGGTACAGTATCAAGCTCAGAATTCAGTATGGGGTGCAAGGGAAAGTAGGACCTATACTGGACAGGAGTCATGGGAGACAAGAAGGCGTCTGATGGAGTTGCAGGGTCAGTTGAGGAAGCTGCAGAAAGAAATGGAGGAAGTGCGCTGGCATGTCGGGCTGATAAAGGAAAGTGAGTGGAAACGTGATGGTGGAGGAAGAAATAACAGACGGGGTGCTGTGTTCTCAAATGGGCCGAGAGATGTTGGGCCTCAACCTCAGCCCACTGGCCCACGGGAAAAATACAGAATCAAGGCCCAGCCTACTGGCCTTTCAGACCTGGCCTCTTCGAGTGGGGGGGCTGTTTCGGGGCTGAGGCCGATACATCCATGTATCGGCTCGGTGGGGATACCTGAGATGGTTACACGAGTACCGGCGGAGGTCGCGGTGGGAGCATAGATGTGGCGCCCCCGACTTCCATGTACGGACAAGCACGGAAATCGAGACACCCGGGATGATGACAGCACGGTCACGCACCCCAACGACACGTGCCGAGTGTGTGAAATGCAACACGTGTACAAAATAAAATGCAGCGGAAAGGTTAAGTCAGATAACTAAGTACCAGAATTTAATACAATACAAAAATAATACAGAAATCCACAAGTCAACATAATACAATTTTGTTGTTCATAAAACGACATCAAATAAAATACAAATACCAAATAAAAATATAGCCAAATGTCCCTACTCCTCAGGCGGAGCCCATCCTCGGGCTCAACCTCCTCAAAACCTGTATCAAAAATCTGCAGTACCAAATAAATGGTACTACAGTAAGTAAAACCCAAAAGTACTCCAAGATAACAAATATATAATTACAGCGACCAATGCATGCACATGATGACCCAAGTTCAAAACCCGAGAAAAATACCATTTCTCGAAAATCACAGTTTTCCACGCACGCCAAAAATCCCTTTGGCACAAAAATCATGTCCAATAAAATCAGTTCCACCATTTTCCTGGAAAATGGCACACAAAATCAACTCACGCTATTTTCCCAGAAAACAGCTCTTTTCCATTTAATCCAATTAACCATATGCACCATGGTCTCCCCTATGGACCATCCGCACGTCCTGGCTACTTTACGAGAGATGCCCAGTTCCGCACCCGGTGCGTTCGTGGCCAGGTCATCCTCTAGCCCCCGCCAGCAGAAGGGCCACGGAGTCGGCACGTCCAACGTCCGATCCCGTTGTCGCCCGGCGACAACCCAGGGGACGTCACTCAGTATATTGCGCTCCCGAGTGACCAGAGGAGCTCCACCGAGATAATGCCCCATCTCGGCTTGGGGTCGTGATACACACGCACCCACAATTCAGTCAACACATGAAAACCCAGTTTTCATAAAAGTCACATGAACATGAATGCAATACACGAAAACCCAGTTTTCAATTTACAAACATGATCATGCGTGCATATGCCATGAACCAACAGTTCTCAACAATTATCCAAATACCAACACAGTCTATCGGATAACCAATTCACAGTTTATAAAACAAATCATTGCAAAAATATATTTAAATCTTAAAAGTCTTTTGGAGAAATACTTACAGTGCTTTAAAATAATTTATGGAGGATCACAGAAGAGCTGGAAGTGCCAAAACAGCAACACCACAGTGTAAAAATACACTGTGGCCGAAATACACAGTGAATCTCAAATTTCACCCGGGGTCAAACGAAGACTTGGGAATGGTAGGGTAGGGCCTATAGGAGGTGGGGAATCTAATGGTGGTGATGGTTGGCCGTGGGTGGCGGCCGAAACGGCGGTAGAAGGTTTAGAAGTTCGGATCGGAGATGGGGTTCAATGGGACGGCTCCGGCGACGGATCGGAGCCGGGGTTGGGTCCAAAGGGTTGCTTGAGGGCCGGTGGTGATGTGGTAGAGAGATGGTGGCCGGAGGTGGCCGGACGGCGGCGGAATGGTGCAAAAACCACCGCGGCTTCGCACGGCTACTGGCGGCTAACGACGGCGTTAGCCGGCCTGAAAATCTACAGGTGAGGTCGCCGGTCGACGAGGAGCCGAACGGCACCAGCGGTGTTGACCACCGCCGGCCGGCGGCGGTGCTGGGAGGAGAAAATCGAGGCAGCCGTGGGTGAGGAGAGAGAGAGAGAGAGAGAAGGGTCTGGGTCGCGTGGGTCCGAAGGAGAAGAAGGAAAATAGAAGAAAAGAAAAAGAAAGAGAAAAAGAAAGAGAGAAGGAAGAAAAAGGAGATCCCGCCTTTTTCAACTTGGGTTTCGAAAGTGATCCAACGAAAACGATTTTAAAACTACTAAATAAATAAAATAATTCAAACTCCATGAAATACTCAATTAAAACAGTAAAAATATTAAGATCCAAAAACAAGTCCATTTAAATAAAACAAAACTATTTTTAACACAGTTAAAATAAACAAACCAATTTAACTCAAAATTAGCTAAAATGAAATATTAAATTCTGACAAAAACATCCTTTAATATAAAAAGAAATTAAATTGCAGATCACTAATTTAAATTAATCAAACACAGTGAAATACTTTAATAGAACAATAGAGATTTTAAAACCCACAAACAAACCAATTTAAATTAAAGAATCAATTTAAATCCAAAACAATAATTAACAATAAGAAAGCCCAATAAAATAATTTTCACAACTTAAAAAATATTATAAAATAATATTTAAAAACTCCCAAACTTTTAAAACAAGACAATTAATCATGAAATAAATTAAATAAATCCTTCATTAAAATACACTAAAATTCGGGATGTTACAATAGACACCGCCGACGAGTCTAGTGGATCGTGCCGATGACCCTTTGGAAGTTATCTCTCTGTCGAAAGGAGGACAGCAGGTGCCGATAGTTTCAGAAATGGCACCCGAGATGATGCAATCGACGTCAGAGGGTGTGGAAGGTTCTCAGACATTGCCGACAATATTAGAGGGTCACATAGACGATGACACAGAGGCAGGTCTGGAACAGGAGGCATTGACGAAGCAGTCGTCAGTTTCCCCGTCGAGCTTGAAAGTTTCCTCTCTGTCGAAGGGAGGACAGAGGATGCCGACAAGCCCAGAGGATAGGTTTATGGGTCTGATGGAAGTAATGGTGAGACCAGAGCTCGAATTTGAGGAGATGTTTGAAGAGGAGGAGGGACCTGAGGATCTAAGGCACTCGGGGGATGGAGACTTGGTCTTCCCTGATGTCTGTGGACAGTTGGGGTTGGAGGAAATTTCTCTGGAAGGTGAAAATCATGGGTTTCAGAGTAGTAGGATGGATGATCCTGTCCCTTTAAGCTTCTGCTTCCCGGTGCAGCCGAAAGTCTCAAATTGGGTTTTTAATACAGTGAAAGAAATTCAAAAATTTGTGGGGATCGATTGTGTTGGTTATGAGGAGCAATTTATGGCTTTGCTCATAGCAATTGAAGCGGGTCATAAACAAAAAACAAAAGGAGAATCTAAGATGTATAGGGAACTCAGAAAATTGGATTGGTCGATGAATACGGAGGGCAGTTCCAGTAGGGGAAGAGGGAAAGGGAAGGGGCTGGCCATTTCTCAATGAAGCCTAAGATAGTGTCGTGGAATGTTCGCGGACTGAATGTGATCAATAAACGTCTACGAATTAGGAACTTGCTTAGGGAGTGGAAGGCAGATATTGTATGCTTGCAAGAGACGAAACTGAAAACGATTAATAGGAGAATTATAAGAAGTTTATGGAGTGGAAATCATGTGGATTGGGCGTTCTTGGCATCTGATGGGGCGGCGGGAGGGGTTGTGGTGATGTGGGATCGGAGGGTGGTGGAGAAGGTGGAGGATTTTATTGGGCAGTACACTGTAGCTTGTTCGTTTAAGAGTGTTGCCGATAACTTTCTATGGGCTTTTGCAGGTGTATATGGACCTAACATAGATATAGATAGAAGAATGCTATGGGAAGAACTAGCTGGGGTCCATAACTGGTGGGAATTATTGTGGTGCATAGGGGGCGATTTTAATGTGGTAAGATTCCCAAGTGAAGTTGATGGAAGTAGAAGATTGCGACCAGCTATGGAGGAGTTCTCCGAATATATCTTTGACTTGAACTTGATGGATTTGCCATTAGCCGGGGGTACCGCTACTTGGGCTAATAACCAATCTTGGTCTCGTCTAGATCGGTTCTTAATCTCTCCAGAATGGTAAAGCCATTTTCCGGATGTATGGCAAAAGCGCATGGATCGTATTGGATCGGATCATTGGCCTATTTTGTTGGATTGTGGAGGAGTTCATAATAGTCGTCGGCCTTTTAAATTTGAGAATATGTGGTTGAAATCAGAAGGGTTTGTAGATAGAGTTAAACAATGGTGGGCTTCCTATCAGATCCAAGGTACTCCCAGTTATATTTTTGCAGGCAAGTTGAAAGCACTTAAAAGAGATCTGAAAGTTTGGAACTTGGAGTTTTTTGGTAATGTAGGGGAAAACAGAAAAATAAAATTACTGGAAATTCAGGAGATCGAGAGGCTTCAAGAGGTCCAGACACTTACTCAGGAAGAACAAGATAGGAAGATTGTGCTGGTGGCAGACGTGGAGAGGTTGATTTTATTAGAAGAAACGTCTTGGCGCCAAAAGTCCAGGGCTTTGTGGTTATGGGAAGGAGACCGAAATACTAGTTTCTTTCACAGAATTGCAAACTCACACAGGAGAAATAATAACATTGAGATGCTGAAAATTGATTGGGTGGAGTGTAAAGATGAGCAGATAATCCATAATCATATTGTTGAATTCTATGAGAACCTACTAACGCAGCAAGTGAGTTGGCGGCCAACATTGAATGGTATGGTCTTTGATACAATCGGCTCGAGTGACGTGGTACGCTTGGAAAGGGAGTTTGAGGAGATAGAGGTTCATGAAGTAGTGAGGAAAATGGCTAGGGACAAGGCTCCAGGTCCAGACGGTTTCTCGATGGGATTCTTCCAAGATTGTTGGGAAGTGTTAAAGGAGGACCTCATGAAGGTTTTTAAGGAGTTTTTCTTGGCTGGAAAATTAGAAAAAAGTCTTAACACAACGTTCCTTGCATTGATTCCTAAGAAGGTGGGGGCTACGGAGTTAAAAGAGTTTCGGCCTATTAGTCTAGTAAATGGAGTATACAAGATAATCTCTAAAGTGCTTGTGAACAGGCTGAGTGAGGTGTTTGGGTAAGATTGTTACGAAACCGCAAAATGCATTTGTAAAAGGTAGACAGATTTTAGATGCGGTGCTGTTAGCTAATGAATGCCTTGATACGAGTCTGAAAGCCGGGAATAAAGGTATCATGTGCAAACTTGATATGGAAAAGGCATATGACCACGTTAATTGGGATTTCATGCTTCAGGAGGTGTGGTTTTGGGGAACGATGGAGGGCGTGGATCTATTGGTGCATAGCTACGGCTAAGTTCTCTGTGTTGGTAAACGGTGGTCTAGTGGGCTTTTTCCATAGCACACGCGGTTTGAGACAAGGGGATCCTTTGTCACCCCTGTTGTTTGTTATTGTTATGGAGGCCCTGAGTAGGATGCTCTCGGCTATGATTACAAATGGCTTCCTAGAAGGAGTCCCGATCGGAACCCAGGATAGAGGTATTATCACTATTTCTCATTTACTGTTCGCAGATGACACACTTATCATGTGTGAAGCAAAGCAAAACCAAATGCAAGTTCTAAAGGCTTTACTTTTTTGCTTTGAGGCGGTTTCTGGTTTGAAGGTGAATTGGGAGAAATCAGAATTGGTGCCAATGGGGGAAGTTCTTAATATACGCCAGTTGGCTCGAACTTTGGGATGCAAGATAACTTCCTTTCCAATGACTTACTTGGGACTTCCATTAGGAAGTGCACCAAGGGCGCCTTCTATTTGGGATACAGTGATTGAGAAAATAGAACGGAGATTGGCGGGGTGGAAGAAAATGTATTTGTCGAAAGGTGGAAGGATTACCTTGATCAAGAGTACACTTTCAAACTTACCGACTTATTTTTTATCTTTATTCCCAATACCAGCTAGTGTGGCGAACCGTATTGAGAAGCTCCAACGTGATTTCTTGTGGGGGGGTTTGGGGGAGGAGTTCAAGTTTCATCTAGTAAAGTGGAAGCAAGTTTGTCCTCCTATTTCGGGGGGAGGTTTGGGGGTGAGAAATCTAAGGGTATTCAATCGAGCGTTATTAGGCAAGTGGCTGTGGAGATTTGCCAGGGAACCAGATAGTCTATGGAAATTGGTGATTGAGAAGAAATATGGGGGTTTATGGGGGGATTGGTGTACTAGAGAAGTTAGGGGGAAAAATGGAGTTGGTTTGTGGAAATACATAAGAAAGGGATGGGGGGTATTTAATTGTTATGCCAAGCTTCGTTTGGGTGTGGGCTCGAGGATTAAATTCTGGAGCGATGCTTGGTGTGGCAATAGAGCTTTACAAGACGTGTATCCTTCTCTTTTTCAGATTGCAAGTGTTAAGGATGCTTCAGTGGCGGAAGCCATGGAGGTATCGGGGGGACAGATCCTTTGGAACATTTATTTTAACAGGGCGGCACAGGATTGGGAAATAAGCACTTTGGAAGAATTTTATGGCCTCATTTATTCTATAAGACCAAACAGGGGGCAACAGGATGTTATGTGGTGGACTTTAGCTGACAAAGGTACTTTTTCCGTGCGTTCATTCTATAAGGCCCTTACCCAAGAGCCACTTACTCAGTTTCCATGGAAAAAGATCTGGAGAAACAAGGCACCTCCAAAAGTTGCTTTTTTTGTATGGACTGCTTCCTTGGGTAAAATACTCACTACTGATAACTTGAGGAAAAGGGGAATTATTATTGCAGACTGGTGTTGCATGTGTAGAGGAGGGGGAGAGTCTGTAGAGCATCTTCTCCTGCATTGTGATACAGCAAGGATTCTATGGAATGAGGTATTCGCTAGATTGGATATGGTCTGGGTTATGCCTAAGACCGTGGAGGCAGCCATGGCAAGTTGGCCAAACATAAGAGGCAGGCAACATATTAAAGCAATATGGAAGTTGATTCCTTTATGCATTATGTGGTGCTTGTGGCAAGAGCGCAATGAGCGGACTTTTGAAGACCAGGAAAGATCGATGGAAGAGCTTAAAGTTTTATTTTTTAGAACTCTATGTACTTGGGCCATTGCTGTGGATTTTAATGGCATGAGCTTTCAAGATTTCCTTGTCTCTAATGTGCCTACCTAGTTAGGGCATCAGAGTTGTGTACTGGCTTTGCCATTCTTTGATCAATATAATTTATTTATTTATCAAAAAAAAATAATTTAGGCTAAATTATATCTTAGATCCATATTGAGCTCCTATAGGGAAAATAATTTTTATTAATAGGAATGAAAGAATGGGCATAGCCCAAGTACAATACTGCCACAAAAGTTGATGACCTGGTAAGCACTGATGTGTTGCTGAAGCCGTTTTATGATGGTATTAAAGTCTAAGGACCAAAATAAAACTTCCCTTATATATTAGGGACTAACAAATACAAATAAGAAAACAATTAGGGACTAGCAATATAGTTTGTGAGGATGAGATAAAGCAGCACCAAAGTGGACCATTGGAGTACATTGTAAGTTTGTGACAAGCCGTTGTGGAGAGCACTGATCAACCCCAAGTATGATGGAGCACTGTGGGGGTTTTTTTTTTGGGGGGGGGGGGGGTGCTCCAATGTGGTACATGGGGCATATGGTGTGGGGTTGTGGAAGAATATTAGAGGAGGATAACCTATAAAAGGAAAATTAATATTAGAGGAGGATGGGGGGTTTCTATTGACATATCAGATTTGTGGTGGGTGATGGCTATAGGGTCATATTTTGGCATGATATATGGTGTGTGGAGATAGAGCCCTAAAAGACTCTTTTCCCAGCAGTGTTCTGAATAGTGTGTGAGCAGGAAGCTTCGGTGGTTGAGTTATTGGGAGCTGCTGGAGGTTTTCTGCAGTGGAATGTTATTTTTCTGAGGGCAGCCCAAGATTGGAAAATTGGTGTATCCTCTGACTCCTTTAATCTATTATATTCTGTAGGAGCTAGGGATGGAGGAAGCGATCTGAAGCGATAATGCCTTTTGGATCCCTTCCTGAAAAGGGAAATTCTATGTCCGCTCATTCTATGAGGCCATTACAAGTCAGCACTACAATCCTTTTCTTTGGAGTATGTGGAGGAGTAAGGCGCCTCTTAAGGCCACTTTCTTCGTTTGAACAGCTTCTTTGGGGAAGGTTCTGATCATGGACAACCGAAGAAGAAGACGGATCATAGTAATTGACTGGTGTTGCATGTGTAGGAGAAGTGGAGAGTGGATCATTTGCTTCTTCACTGTGCAGTGGCTAGGGCCCTATGGGATGATATCTCTAGTAGAGTGGGGCGCTAGCTTGGGTTATGCCTTGGAAGTTGGTCGATATCATTGCAAATTGAAGAGGTCTATACGGCATCCCGCAAACTGTAGCAATATGGAAGATGGTCTCATATGTCTATCGTGGTTGCCATACTAATGTCATGGGCGATGGCTATGGATTTCTTTTTCCTTTTTTTCTTTTTTTCCTGAATGATTGCTATAAATTTCAATGACTCAACTTTCATGATTTTCTTGTATCTATTTTTTCTAGTTCTTGAATAGGTGTCTTCTCTTGTATTCATCCTGTGTATTTGTGCTATTCCTATTTCCCCTTATATTTAAAAAAAAAAAATCTTTACAAAAATGTTTGTGACAAGTTTTATCATATTCTGCTATAACCTGGTCTGGTGTTCTGTCATTATCTAATAGTTGATTTTACTTGGACCAGAGTCCTCCGGAGGTTCATGCTAATGCGGCTGAAACACTATGTGCCATAACACGAAATGCCTCATCAGCCCTGGCCACTAAACTTTCTAGCCCAAGGTTTGTATTGAGATAGCATTTTGGTTCGTCAATTAAACACAGGCGGGTGCAAATGTACATTATTGTTTATTTGTTCAAATTGTAGAAAGATGTTTTGAATTTGTTATCTATGTCAGCTTTGTTGCAAGGATATTTGGTCATGCATTGGAAGACTCGCATTCGAAATCTTGCCTTGTCCACTCGCTTTCTGTTTGTATTTCTTTGTTAGACCCAAACAAATATGCAGCAGCTTCTCCCATGTTTCATTCTTTTCGAATTCAACATATGTATGAGCCTCCAATCTCTGTGAACCCTGAGACAATTGGTGCAATGCTCCCCAAACTTGGTGAGTTTTTCAATGTATTTACTTTAGGTGTTTTAAACTGAAATTTGTTAAAATGTTCACATAGATGATTATTTCTTCTCATGCCAAATGTGCTGTTTGATGTACTCCCTATAAAATAATTATGCATCTATTACATTTCTGTTACATAACACAATTGACAATATGCTTGCCCATTTTTTTCTTCGCCGGGAAGAGAGAATTCTTGCTAGAAGGGGACGCTACATTATCTCTACTTAATTATTTCATCTTTCAATTCAGATCGAACTTTTCCCAATATGAATTCAAAGATATCTGAGTTTGTTTTAAATATGTACTGTATTACATGTTTCCACAATATGATGAAATATGTTAATTAACTTACTTTTCGCTTGGCTTCCTTACGTTTGATTCATTTACATGGTGAAGTCCTCCACACTTGGCCACATGTTATATAACACTGGAAGCCAAAGTTAACCAATAAATGGGTAGTGAGTAGCTAGAGAACATACAAATGCTATGTGAGTTATGATCTTTTATGTTGCTTGATGGCCGTCAAGAAAGCATTACATTTATGAATTGTTTGTCAAACTTAGATCTCTTTTTCGTTATTGGCGTGAATGGAAGTGAGATGACCTTATCTCCAAGTACATGGTGTTGGGTTTTTCTGTATTGCTTTGTTTGCTTTCACGTGTTCTACATTTGGTTATTTACCATATCAGTACTCATAAAAAAAAATGTATCATATTTGCTCCATTTCCTTGCCTTCTTGAAAAATAGTTTCTAGTTTAACAGAGGTGAGGAACTTTCATGAAGTTGATATGATGCGAATTTCTTATTTAGCACTTGTTGCCATTTGAACTCCAAGATGAATACATGCCATGTAACAATTTATAGAATTACTTAAGATAGATCTTGTACGAAACATAAGTACCATGGCAATTGAGATTTAAATCTAATGATTGGGAATAATTAAATTTAAAATGATGTGACAAGTTGATAGGTTGATCCTGATCTAAATAGTGAATTTTAATGGTATTGGAATCAATCCTAACCAGAGGATTGGGACTTGAGCCATACCATTATTTGATGAGGATGCTAGGGATTTGAGTGGGAGAGATTGTAATGCCATGGTAAGTCCCATATTGGGTGAGAGAAGTATGATAGATAAATGAGTCTGATAATGGTGGCACTGAGTGACAAATCCTACATTGGTTCCTTACTAGGTGGAACTGGGCTTTAAAATAATTTCAAAGAGCTCCAATTGTTATCTTTTGGAGTTCAAGTCCACAATGTGCCTTGGGCTTTCCTTGGGTCATTACATGCCATCATTGGGTACATATGCTACTCTTCTTAGGATTCCTGCTGTTGGGAAGACACTCTAGCTATGGTGAAACAAATGAGGAAGTTGGATAAATTGAATGCCGCATGGACACGACAATGCTTTATCATAATACGGAGTTTAAAATATCTGGAAAGTCCCACAAAAGGAGAAGGGAAAAAGGTGCCACCCCAACGAAGAGGGAGCGCAAAAATTGGAACTTAAATTTTAAGACTGACAGCTCCAATCTAAGACTGACAGCTCCAATCTATCCTGCAGCTATAACTATCATTCCAGACAAGCCATATTGAATGCCACTTAATAGCCTCATTAACACTGCTGTTTTTATTCTTTTCAAACCTTCATTTTTACTACTCTTATTGTACAGGTGACTTGCTTACACTTCTGATTGTGTCATCTGATGAGAAGAAACTGCCTACCACATATGGAGAACTGAGGCCTCCTCTTGGGAAGCATCGATTAAAGGTTGGTTTGTTTCTTTATTTTAAGTTTAACACACAGAAACCATAATCTCCCAATTTTGATCGTGAGTGGAGTAAACTAACAGAGTTGGTTGTCATATATCCTAAGACCATAGTCAAGATTTGGCAATTGTTGCATCATTCTTATTTCAGGTTAAAACTCTTGTTTGTGTCAGAAACTGACTTTATTGTTGTCTTTTTTATTCCAACTTTATTTTTGCAATTTTTTTTTTACTATTCTTTCCAGATTGTGGAGTTCATTGCGGTGCTATGGAAAACTGCCAATGATTCTGCAGAGAAAGAATTGGTCAGCTCAGGGACCATTCGACGAGTCATTGATCTTTTCTTCGAGTAAGTTTTTCATTCTGAATGCATGAGTAGTCAAGTTTTTTTTTCTTTTTTGATAAGTTGCATGAGTGGTCAAGTTATCCAGAGAAAGCTTGATCTCTTCGTGCAATAATTGTTTTTGTTTTTCGGGTTAGACTGAAGATGAATGGTTTTGTTAGTTTTATGTGTTTAATGAATGCAGGTATCCATTCAATAACTCACTGCATCACCATGTAGAGAGTATCATATTGTCATGCTTGGAAAGCAAGAGTGATAGTATCGTCAATCATCTTCTTCGAGAGTGTGATTTGATTGGAAAGATTCTCCAAACAGATAAACATCCCATTCTTTCTGGTGACAGTAATCAGGTCACTATCTTTTATGGTTCTCAAATACCACTATAGCACATCCAATGTGTGAAACAAGATAAGAAAGGACATTATTGAAAAAAGTAGAAAGGAAAATTGTAGATTTACAATCTATCCATCTTTAGTTTCCTTTCAACTGTATGTGATGAAATTAATGTACTTATCATCTGTAATAGCATATGGTTACATGCTGAGTCATTTATGTTCTCTTTAGCTATTGATTGTGCCAGAAATTCTGATTACTTTTAACTTTCCCTGAATTTGTAGCCAACAATACCTGCTGCTGGAAAACAGATGCCTCGCATAGGAAACATTGGACACATTACACGAATTTCTAATAAGCTTGTTCAGTTGGGAAATTGTCAGAGCCACATTCAGGCATGTCTTCAGGTGGGTTATAGATGGAGGAAGAGGTTTAAGGGTATGTTAGAACTTGCTGGGTTTATGTCCTTCCCAAAGCAATTCTACTATGTGCTATGCTTTACCCGGAAAGTAAAGTTTCCTGGGTAGAAAATATCTTTAGACCAACTTCCTGGGTGCCCTGACTAATAGCAGAGGATTTTTGTAAAAACCATCTCTTTCAGTGTTTATTTTCTTATCAAATTATGTGTGCTGTATTTGGTGAATTATTGTTATTTAACCTTGACTAGATGATTTGTTTGGAACTTGTCTTCAGATCATGCTTTTATTTGTTCCTGAAAAGTTATGTGATCTTCATTTTTTTTAATATTGCAATGTCTGTATTTCCTCTTATTGTGTGTTATTGGGTGCAACATTGGTATCTATCCTTGATAAAATCAAAGAACTTATCTTGGACACGTAAGGATAATTTTGCAGTATCTCTTACAAATGGACACGCTTTTCTTTTTAATATCAATACTAACACAACTATTTTCATTTGTTCTTTTTAGGAAAATAGTCAATGGAATGAGTGGCAGGCTACCATTCTGCAGGACCGCAATATGGTTGAAAATGTCTACCGATGGGCTTGTGGGTATGATCTTGTTTCATCTATGTGCTTTGCATGTTCTAGATTTATTCATCCTATTCAAATTAAGCAATTTTCAAGTATGAAATTTTGGAGGTTTTCTTAACATATTGAAAATTACGGAGTATTGTGCATAATTGAGTTGTGATTTACAGGATATTTCTACTTATCAAAAAAAAGATTTACAGGATATTTCTGATAACAGACTTCAAAAGTATTTCTTATGAGATTTTAAGTGTTCTAAAGTGGGAGGAATTTCATGAAATGTTAGTTATATGGAAAATTTTAGCTTCAAAAGCATTATTGGGACTAGTCAGTTATCTATATCATTTTATTTATCTATAAATAAAGTTACTTATATAATTTTATCACCGAGTGTAATTGCACTTGATTACTGTTGTGTTGTTCAAGTATAGTGGAAAAGGTCAATTGTGTTTATATTTCCCTTTTTGTCTGGATCGTTTTACTTTAGTCTGTTTGTCACGTTCTTCACTGCATTAACGCCACCAATCTTTCTTCTTTCTTGTTTTATTTTTCCATCCCCATTTTTCTCCCTACTGTTTGCAGCCGTCCGACCGCATTGCAAGATAGGACAAGGGACAGTGATGATGATGATCTTCATGATAGAGATTATGATGTAGCGGCCCTAGCAAATAATTTGAGCCAGGCCTTTCGCTACAAAATCTATGGGAATGAAGATGCTGAAGAGGTTTATAGTTAGATGCATTTTAATCATAATATTACCTTCTTTTTTCATCTGTAATTTTCCATTCTGCCAACCTTTGGATTGGGGAGGGTGGAGGGGTTGGTTTTGCAATTTGCTTGATGTTTGAATGTCACGGTTGCAGGACCATGGAGCTCTTGATCGTGATGATGAGGTAATTATTTTCTTATATTGATTAGTTTCCTGATTCGAATGTAAAGGTGAAGGTTTGATCTGCGTTATTTAGCTTGAATAAGTATGAAGATCTAGAATGTGTAGGAATGTTAAATATTTTTTGGGGCCGGGGGGGTTATTGGATTTGATAGTGAAATGTCTTTTTTTGGCTCTTAATATACAGGATGTATACTTCGACGATGAATCTGCCGAAGTTGTAATATCATCCTTGAGGCTAGGCGATGATCAAGGGAGGTTAGTTTATAAATTATTTTCTTTAGAGAAATATATCATTAAGAATTCTTACATACTATTGATTAGTTCAGTGGGAGAATATTGTTTACGAGCAAGGGTTCATAGTAGTTATGAAGCATTTCTCACAATCTGCCAGTCCAACCCCTTCTGGACTCTGTTTTCAGAGTTTGGAATGTGCCCCCATTGTGTTAGCTACTGCTTCTGGTACTGGTGAGAAAGGAGAGTAGTGTAGTGTAAGGGAACAAAAAATACTTTGAAGAAGCCGACCAAATGAAGTGCTATACATTATCTGAAGCAAATGCACAGGCTGTGTGAGCTACAGTTAAAAAACTTCTCCCACTTTGTGCCCATTGCATTGTCAAAGAGATTTAAAAATGATATATAAAGGAGCGCCATTGGCACTGTTTAGTTTGCACAGGGTTGGGTATCTCATTGGCAAACCTGAAACTTGCTGAAAATAATCCAAAAAAATTTGTTCATCTTTAATATAAATAAGAGATTTCAGATGTACGAAATTCAAACTTGTTTCATATATAGATAAAACTGACTACATCTAATGTTGCTATTTTTAAGATGAAAGTGTACATCATACTTGTGAGAAAAAAAAGATGAAAATGTATAACACGTCTGTAAAATATGGTCTTTGTTAGTATTTCCTTTATTTGCTTTCCAAAGCTCCCTTTGAAACACGACACATCTGTGACTTCAAATGTTATTTAGTTTTTAACTCCTATTTGGTTTGGCTGTTGATGCAAGTGTTTAGTTATGATGTTCGCTTATAAAAGAATGTTATTTAGATGTATTTGGTGGTTTAAGGGATTCATATTGGCTCAGCTTTGTGCATTATCATTATTAGTTACTGTTCTTGTTCTGGTGGAACTAACAATGTTAAACAGGAAGATGAAATTTAACATTTTCCCTTTCTTGCAGTAGTCTTTTCACGAATTCAAACTGGTTTGCATTCCAAGACGACAGAATTGGTAGTACACCTGTGAGCACATCAGAGATAATGGATGAGATAAACTTAAATGGAACTGCAAATGGTGGTAACAGCAGCAGTGATGATGAAGTGGTGGTTGGTGAGGATGAGGATTTGGCTGAAAGTAAAGACCCTGTCAATGGGACTTCAAGTTCCAATACGAACTTCCCGAACGGGTTTACTGGGAGTGGTTCCGTGAATGGTGGGTTTTTGAACAAGGAAAATGAACTAGTGAGTGCTTCCCATGATATGGGCTTCTTCAGGTTTGAGACGTCTGCCGGTGAGGAGTTGTTGGGAGCTAGGCCTCTCCCTGATTGGGTGGGATGGGGCGATTCATCAGATGTGCAAGTTGGTGGTTCGAGTGTGAACCCATTTGAGGATCACTACAATTCAGACACCAATCCCTCTGGTCAAGCACAATTAGTAACTTCCGATGCTAGTTCCCTTTCACGCGAAGTATCCATAATTCCAAATGGCTCTCCAACCACGACAGCTTCTAGTGATAGTTCAGTAGGTATTGATTCAAGTCAGAGGTCTACTGCTGTTCCATCATTGTTTGAAGAGGATGTTGAGTTTGTAGGTGTTGAATTAGAAGGTACCGAGAAGGCTATGGAACAGGCTCTCAAGGAGGTAGTTGGGGAAGCAGGGCCATTGAAGAGAAACATTAAACAAAAGGTGCCAGAGAAAGAGAATTCTGAGGAGGGTGGTGGACCTGGAATGAAGGAGTTTAATGATGCCAATTATTGGAGGGTCGATCAAGAGGTTACTGTGTCAGAGTGATTGTGCGTTGTCTCTGCTTAGGTTGTTTCAACCTTAAAAGTTCGATCCGACAGGATCGTGCCCTTTTTTCAGAAAGCATATGTACAGTAATTTTGTTTCCAGATGGAGCAGCGGGGTGGGGGGAGGAGATTGGATGGTAGGTTGTGTTCATGGTTATTGTTGTTTATTAGTTATTTTAATTACTCTTCTTCTTGTTTATGGTTCAAGGTTTTTGTTTCCTTCTGCTACTGATTTATGGGGTTTCCCAGATCCATCATAATCATATTTATTATTGCCAGAGAAAACACTCTTTCTCTTTTCCAATATCTATTTATTATTGGGCAGTTGGTGGGGGGTTTTATGTTGGAAACGGTCTTCCGATTATTTTGTTTCGTTATTATTATAGGACAACTGACCAGCCCCCACCGAATTGGTAGTGCCAGTGGGTGCTCCCCCTTGGTACCGTGAGATTCACCATGTCTACATTGTTTATTTGATGGGAAATGATATTTTGTGCAAGCCCGGGTATTCATTTTGAAAAAAGTGAGGAAATATGAAGTTTATTATAAAAAAATTAATTTTTAAAAGGAGTTGTTTGTTTATTCTATAATTGGAAATACCATTTTTGATATTTTATCCACCCTGCATCATCATAAGAAAACGTTTTAACTTTTTTTTTTATTTTTATTTATTGCTTCATTTTGATTTGTATATGACAATTTAAAAGGACTAAATTAAAAGAGTTCGTTTTGTGCGTTGTCGGTATCAATAAATCTTGGCATCCGCCACTATGCGGCATCAGCCATTTGCACACTTAACGTGGCATCATTCCCGCTCGACCCCATCACGTAACTCCTCTCTCATTCGAAATTCCTTCTAAAAATTTTTCCTTCCTTTGCGCCTTTGTCCGTCCCCCACCTCAGAGGCTTCGGCTTCAACCTCACCCCGTGCAAAACCTACAAAACCCAGGCGCCTTCGTTTGTTCTCCACCTCAGAGGTTTCGTCTTCAATCTCACCCCGATCCCAAGCAAGTAGGCTTTGTCTTCAACCTCCTTTCCTGTGCAAAACCCAGGCGCCCTCGTCTTCAACCTCCTTTCTCGTGAACCGGTCTTGCACCTACCCCAATCTTGAGCCCCTTTCCCCCCGCCCAAACTCCTTTGCTGCGAGATTCCCTCTCTTCCCCCAAACCCCAGCCTAGTTTGCTACAATTTCTGCTGCGGTTTCAAGTTCCCGAATCCCCCAACAGCAATTTCGACTTCGGTTCTCCCCTCCGAAGCCCCTAACTCCTCTGTACTGCGATTTTGAGTTCGGGGTGCGATTTCGATGTCTTCTTGCAGGTGATCCTAACAACTTCTTCTAATTTAGTAGTATTTTTTTTATGTGATATTCGTTCATGTATTATGAAGCAAGTTTATACTGTTTTGAAGTTTTGCATATTTGGTTAAATAATGAAGTGGATCTGATATCCAAGATAGTACAAAATTCACATGCATTTTTAATGTAGATATTGTATGAATTTAGTGCCTGCGAAGCTCATGAGAGCAAGACTGTGATGATGACATTGTTGGTTACTAGCTTGTACGTCCATGTTATATTGGATTGATTTTTCCTACAAAGCAATGGCAGTAGATGGTGCCTATAAAATCTTATTAGTGTGCCTGTGGAAGATGGTATAAAAAACGAGCTCATTGATCCGTTATATTGGATCATTTTGTTGTTTGATTTCAATTTTCAACTGTTTCTGTTGAAAAAATTTTGAATTTACCCGTTGCTACTTTTTGACAGCACTTGTATAAAAAAAATTCAACTATTTCTGCGCATTTCCTACTGTATGGGGATTTAATTTCCAGTTTCTTGGTCTGTGAATGGCAGGTATGGCTTGAGCTACACCCCTTTCGCGAGGTCCATGGTTTCAAATCATGTATAATTTGTGTTTCTGCATCGAAATCAATTCATGGATCAAGAGGATGAATAAAATTGTATTTACTGGAAAAAAAAAATTGTCCTACCTATTGTACTTCCTTTCAATTTGTTGGTTAGTTAATTTTGTTTTTGGTGAATATTCAATGCAGTGCAAGGTGTGCATGCAGGCATTTATGTGCGCCACTACAGAGGTGAAGTGTAGGGAGCATGCGGAAGGAAAGCACCCCAAATCTGATGTTTATACTTGCTTCCCTCATCTCAAAAAATGAATGAATGTGGAGATGGATTGAGAGTATCATCATATGTAAACCTTTCTATTATGATGTGCTTACATCGTGGTTGCTTTATGCATGTTGTGGTACTGTCTGTTTGAGAGAGGGAAAGGGAGAGTGATGTATACCTGCTCTTTGTTCAAGTGGAACTTGGTGTTCAATTATAATAAATATTGATGTCATTGGTGATGCAAGCTTATTTAATTGTGATGAGAAATGCATTGATCATGAAAAGCTGGCGGAGTCATTTTAATTATTTTCAATAACTAAGCAACCGATCTAGACATGATTAATCACTCAGATGGGTAATACATGATGAAGTTTTAATTTCATGCATGCGAGCTCTATTCTCCACATCTCGGCTTCTAATTTTGCCTTTTGCTGACTTTCCCATGCCTGGATTTTGATTTCCTCATGCTTATATTTGAGAAAATTTAACATACACTTGTCATATTAGCACTCATCGTACAAAAAAAATATACATGGCCTTGAACTTCAAAAGAATTGCGATTTGGTATTAAAAAAACCAAGAAGTATGTGGGTTGTGGAAGACTCTTTACACTGCCATCAAATAATCATCCTTGGATTAAGTCATCCAATAAAAATTGAGTCATAATATTCATTCCATTTGGATACAACATTACAAAGCAGCTTATTACAACCTAAGTAGTCTCATATATTTATTCCAAAATCCAATATTCCAAAATCCAAGATTCTAATCTAAGTAGTCTCATTTTCTTGTTTCCTCCCATGTGCATACTTTTAGCATCGATCTAGCTTTTCCTCCATTGTGCAACACATCATTCTTCCTTGGAGTACCTCATTTCTTGGAGAAAAACTGAAGGAACAATGAAACAGGGGTGTAAGTCAAAGTGCCACACAACAAGAATTCTGAACTAAGCACCAAATCAACTGAAATCATGCCTCAATGCTCCCCATCATAAATACAGCATAGTATGATTAAATTCAAAAGCATCTTGAAAGAAAGCCCATCAGAACTAACTACTTAAATCTAACATCTTAATCAAATAAATCAGAATGGTTCTAACATACCAACCAATCCCTTCATGAATTGGTTGGAAAAGCTAATTCTTTTGAATTTCCATTCAAATGAATTATGAACCAACTTGAGTAAGTAAAGCAAATAAGAAACCATTCTTTGGGCTAGTAAGTGGCATCATAAACATATATGCATGTCAACTCAAAACTAAACCAAAGAGATACACTTTTCATGCTACAACTATCAGAGCGCAAAAATTCTGTTAGTTAAAGGGTGGAAAGTGCATTTTTCCTTAGAATGTACATTTGAAAGAGCAAGCCATCACAAAGTAATGATCCACAGAGAAAGAGAGAGCTTGTGTCATATGGTGGATTTTCTACATTTTTAAGCTTCTTCATTAAAAAACTGCCTTTTAACTTCTATCGCCTAAGTAAATATTATAACTACACTCAATAATCAAGATGTTCATTGACAAGAGTCGATAAACTAGTTTACCCTGAAACAAGACATAAAAAATAATATATTTTAGAACCAAATACAAATTAATTGTGAAATTAAAATGGTCATTGAAGGTCTTGAAGTTCTTTACAATATTTGGAAAAATTTGGAGTTCTTTACAATATTTGGAAAAATTAATTGTGAAATTAAAATGGTCATTCTCAAAGTGACAACAATGTACTCACAGGAAAGCAAAGTTCATCATCAAGCCACTTCACGAATGCCTTAGCAAAGATGCTTGAGCTTTAATTTTTGCAACAATGTCACTCTACCAGTCAACAATAAATCACACTATTAGGAAAGAAATTGACCCAGTTTAATGAATTTAAAGCCTAAACTTTGGAAGGAAAAAGAATTGAAGCAAAGGTTGTCTGAAATCGAGGAAGAACCCCCATGATTGTTTCCAACAAAACTGAGGAAGAATAGCTTTACATAACATTCTGTACTCGTTATCGATAAATTATGAAAAATGAACCACTCGTCTAAAGAAGGAAGGATAAACAAAAGTATACCCAGATAAACTAGAGGCATAGATAAGTTGCACTAAAAGGATTAGAAATAATCTATCTCTTGGCCGTTAATCCTAACGAAGATAATACCATAACTAAATCAAATAATATGATTAGAATATCTGGATCCCTAATATAAAATAGAGGAAATCATCACAACTGAAGCTCCCTATGTAACATTTTCCCGGTAACCAAATAGACAAAGCATTAGGCCACCAAATGCTTCCATTACAAAAAATAGTTGCAGATAATACCTCAAAAACCTTAGCAAGAGAAGCCAAGTGAGACTCCAAAGAAGCAAGTCGGCAAGCAAGGTTCCTCTTTTCAAGCTGCTGCTTCTTGTTCAGGCGCCTCAACTCCACAACCTCCAAATTTCAGGCAAGGGAGACCCCTTAAAGAATTTGAAGTGAGATGCAGCTACGAAGACCAAATATTTGGAGCAATTTCTCACTCTAAAGAAAACCTAGAAAATAATGAGAGGAGCACTTTCGTTTTGCTTTAACTCTTCCAAAATATGAGCTGAGAAGAAAATAGGGGGAATGATTTGAACTGTGCAGTGGAAGGCTCGCGGGTGAGAAAACGAAAACACAAAAAAATATTAGATACGGGATGCTAGGAAATGGAAACAAAATGGAGAGAAAGAAAGAAAAACACAAACCCTTCTTTTGAAATAGGCCACTCTCGGCAGCCACAGACGGGGCCATTCAGGAGATGAGCGGTGAGAAGCAACACCGCAGGCTGTGCGATGAAGCTGTACGGAAGAGGTTGGTGAGTCTGTTGTATAGCAGATTTCGAATGGGGAGATGAAACCCAAGGAACCCAGGGAACTATAGATTTCAAATGGGGAGATGAAACCCAGTGAGGAGGGGGGTCTTTGCGGGATTCAAATTTGGTTTGCTCTGTTCAATGAGCTTGCGGGGAATGGCGGCGCTGGGCAGACGGAGGAGCGTCGCTCGGTGGCGCTGAACGGAGAGACGACGTCGTCGGGTGGCACTGGGCAGAGGAAGGTGACGCGACACGGGTTGCTATCGAGGGAGGAGGGAGTTTCACGGGGCAAAATTTGAATGGAAAAAATATGCATCAATTTTTATTTGAATCAAAATGCATGTTTTGTTGAAAAAAAGCCACGTAAAGTGTGTGTTGTGTGTGTTGCTACAGGGTGAATGCGTATCAAACCTCGTGTGGGTATACGTTTTCCAACCGCTAATGGTTCTATTGATTTTAAAATGAACTAAATTATATAAAATTGTGTAATGCTACTAATTATCTTCTTATCATCTCATGACGTGGTATTAAATGATTAGAGACTATTTATTATATTTCACTTGTGAATCTATCATTTAATGTTACATCATCCCATCAATAGATTTTTTTTATAAAATTATTACTGAATCTAGAAAATTTCAATCCAAAAACTATCAATACATTGATGCCTTGTACGCTAATAGGAATTTTCATAAATTTTAAAATTATCAAAATTTCTAATAATTGAATTCTTAAAAATTGCTCAAACACAAAATATTCTTTAATTTCAAATTTTTGATTTTTTTCCATCTAATCATTATTTAAACACAAAAATCAACACAACTTTTACAAAGTTTAAAACAAAATTAATCTTAAAAAATAATATTCAAATAATTTTTAATATTTTTATTTAATTTTTTCTCTCATATATTTTAAAATTTAATAAAACATCTTTATTTAAAATATTTCACTATTATTCACAAAATTTTAAGATGCTTCAAATGTCCAAACACGTCCCAAATCTCTTGAGATAGCGTTCGAAGACCATCAAAATAATTACAAGAAAATGTCTTATCCACAAAAATTTCACAAAAATTATATTAACAAATTAATCTAGTTTGATGTAATACATATTATAAAATTATTTTTATTTTAAAATAGATCTAAGATATATATAAAAATATAAAAATACATCAATTTATAATTTTACTTTTATAAAATCTCTTAATAAGTATCATACTTCTCGGATCACAAACACAGTCAATTCTTCTTTCAAATTTGGGACAAATTGCGTCCCTTCGTTGAGTGAAAAAGACAAAAAAGGACAACAAAACAAAAAAGGAGACCGCCTCTAGGAGAGGGGAAGACTTGTGAATTATTGACTTCCTCCAAATCAATTCGATTCTTGAAAGTTAGGGTTTGTCGAGAGAGAAGAGAGAAGCCTGCGAAGATGATAGAGGTGGTGCTCAACGATCGCCTCGGCAAGAAGGTTCGTGTTAAGTGCAACGACGACGATACCATCGGTGACCTCAAGAAGCTCGTCGCCGCTCAGACCGGCACCCGTGCCGACAAGATCCGTATCCAGAAGTGGTATAACATCTACAAGGACCACATCACCCTTAAGGACTACGAGATCCACGACGGCATGGGCCTCGAGCTCTACTACAATTAACCTCCAATCCCTCCTCCACTCTTGGTATTACTCTCTCTCTCTCTCTCTCTCTCTCTCTCTCTCTCAATCGATTGTTTGTTTGCTCTATTTACATCTTTTTTCTTTTCTTTTCTTTTCTTTTCTTTTTAAATGTTGGCTGTTTTTTCAATTTAGAAAAGAAAATACTAATTTTAGGTTTCTTACATGAGGCTCCTTGTGATTATTTTTTGCTTTGTGCTTTTGAACATAACCCATAACGATCAGGGTCTTATTCATCTCACTTGCAATTTTGTTGATGTAGTGTTTTTTGAATGTTTGGCTGAAAACATTCAGAATAGAAGCAATATAGATTTTATTTGTGAATGCGCGTGAAAACTACTGAGAAATAAGGGTTTAGCTGAGAGTTAGTCGCTAACTGACAACTGATTTAGCTTGTATTTAGGTGTACTCACTTGTATACATCCTGTGTACTTGGGCTATGCCTATTTACTTGGAATAAAATCTCTTATTAACTAAAAATAAATTAGGTTTAGTCTTTAAACTGCTTGAACTGAGAGTTTATTGTGATCCTCCAGTATCTTCTCACAGCCCCAACTCATGTTAATTATGAGAATCAAGGCGAAGACTTTTAATAGAGAGAGTGAGAAACGAAGCTGTTTTAAACTTTTCATCTCTTCCTCCGATTGAGTAGCTACGACTTGCAGACCTTGCAGGAAAATTTTATTTCATTTTACTTTTATAGGTAGACCATCCTGGCCATTTTAGTGACAGAAGGGCTGGTATATATATGCCTATTACATCTAGATTTAATACGAACAATATTATGATATCAGTAATAATGTTGATCGTGAGGTTGATTAGAAAGAGAAGATGGTTGGAGATATGAAGCGTAGTGGCAAGGAAAGGAAGTAGTAATTTGAAAACCCTCTTTTGTTTATGTCGCAGCTACTTTCCTTTCTATAGTTTCTTGATATAGTCTGGACCCTTGAACTTTTTGGTATAAGTAGTTGCGACCTTTCCATGTTTGCCATAACAGAACTGCGATACATGAGCTCTGGATTTCCTAGTACTAGGAGAGAGTTCAGGGATCTTTCACGCCATATTGACGTGGTGTATACAATCATTTATATCTGGTTTTTTACTTAACAAGTGCTATTTGTTTGCTTGGAAATCCTTTTAGTGGCTATGGATGGGCTTGGCTGCAGACTTTGAGAGAGGATTCTGTGCAACATTTGTTAGCTATTTGAAAAATGGATCTATGTTCATGCCTTTTTAATTTCTACAGGAGTCCCTGTTGCTATTTATGGTTCAACTTGCCACTTGCTGTATTCTACATTATTACCTACATAAGATACCCTGGTAGTATTGTTTTAATTTAAGATGTAAAATGATGACATAATACTTTTGGTTGCAATCTGCTTGCATGCGGTGATGGTTGTGTTTGGCATGTATGAACCTAGCTTATGTATTTTGAGTTTTGTTTAGTTGAAGAAGCAGGGCTCATGTTTTAGTTAAGTTGGATCAGGAAATCCTTTGTAACTATAGTCAGGTGTACTTTCCTTTTAATTGAAAATTAGAAACTTTTCTTCTCATCATTCTTCACATTTCTTCTGATGCAAGGACCATGAGGATGGCAGGTCTTTTGTTTGTTTTTCTTTACATGAAAGTTGTGTAATTACTGATGTAACAATTTGAATCCGGTAGATTGTTCCAAGTCTAACATATAGATGTCCCAACTTATATGGTGCATTGATCTGCTTGTTAGATTTCTATTCTTAATTGAAATTAAGTTTCATGCTTAAATAGTTGCCTATCTTTTGCCACTGATTGCAATGATCTACTTGTATAGTTAGTTTGGTTTTCTCGGGATCAAACTCTAATGTGGTGTTTTTTTTCCCCTTATCTTCCTTACGTTCACAGGGTTGAAATTCATATGAAAAGATGCATTGCACTCTGGGATGTGGTCGAATGTTATTGGGAAATATATATTATGTTGTACTGAAAGAGACAATGGGGTCTGCATGGTGACATTCTGTCCTTCCACATACTATGTTAGTGGGCAGATATATAATATGATATGTGAACACCATATATCTTCCATACTTTTTGTCTCTATTGTGTAATCTGGGGATTTAAGTTTCTGCAATGTGAAAAATTCTATTTTGACTCTGCAAACCATTTCCTTGCATTATTGTTTGCTTGTGTGCATAAAATTAAATCACATCTCAGGCCAGCGTGGTTTCGTGTAATTTATTTATTTCCGTATTTTGACGACAGCGATGTGGAGGATATAGACATGCGGTATCAAGTTGTAATCCCATAATATAACTAGCTTTGGTACTCATCATTTCTATACACTACACTTATTTTTATTTTTTTAAAATTTTATTTTATTTTATTCTTTCTAAATTAATTTAGTTCTATTCATCATCCATATACCATAAATTTGGTATGAGAAAAAAATAAAATAAAAAATTATGTTTGGTGTGGTGTGAGAATGATGAGTAGAATTTTTTTAATATAATATATCAAAGCAATTGCTCCTCAAAATTATTTAAAATCGTCTCCCTTCCATTCTATGAGGAGTCAGCCGAGCACTAGACTGGTGATGGAAGCCTCACTCTCACTCACGTGTTTGTGGTGTGTTGGATGGTTGAATCTAGGGTTACCTCAAGACAATACAAAGATCTCAATGGGTTGGTTGGTGAAAATTAAGATTAACTCAAACTAGCACTTAATTCTCAAAAGATTGAAAGAGAAAGTTCTCATTCATTCAAAATAGCTTAATGATGAATTACAAGCCAAAAGGCCAAATATATAGTAGTAGGGTTTGGCTAGTCCTCCCCCAACCTATTTTGAATTCCTAATCCCAAAACAAATCAAACTCTTTGAATTCCTAATTCCAAAACAAAACCAACTCTTTGAATTCCTAATCCTAAAACAAATCAAATTCTTAAGTTGAAGGAAATAATTCAAATGTCTAAAATAATGGAAATAATAGATAAATTCCTAAAATAAAGGACATGTGGCTTAAAATTAAGATATTTGTCATCTTGTCATCTAATCCCTAAAATCAAGGAATTGGCTAACACTTGAGACTCCTCTAGTTGCACTTGTCTTGAATGCCCATCACCTCACCACCCGAACCGTGCATGCACCCCAATGCAACCCTCCTAGCCTCTGCGTACCTAGCTCGCCTAGTAGCATTGTGAATGGCTCGTCTTGCATCTCCATCAACTGGCCGTGGTTCGGAGGTCTCGTCGCTGACCAAACCTTACCGAGGGGGTTCACCGTTCACTTCTCTCTATAATCTTTAACTTCCCTCGATGTGATTCGGTCGGTTTGAATGGTGGGTTGGATTGGCCATTTATTCAGGCTCAATTCTAGGCCGGGGCTATTCAATTTACAATCCCTTCAGAGTTTTTTTTTTTTTTTTTAAATTTTTGTTAGTGTTTTTGTAACCCGTAAACTTTTAATTGGCCCAATTTATCAACCTTGAAGCTGTCCTTGAAAATAAAACTGTTCAAAATCAGACTATTTTTCAGAAAGGAAAGTACCATTTGAAGGCTTTTTTTTATCACATATTATCTTGGCATAATTTGATTTGTAAGAATTAAATTTTAAAATTTATATTTTAAATTAAATGATGCTACGTGGATGTTATGTGGTATAAAGACATTTAAATAGAATTATTCTTTTAGAAAAACTATTCTTCAGTACTTATAGAGAGGCAAATAAAAGAGATTGAGCTGGAATCAAATATTCCTATACTTTATTAGTCTACACTTTATTCAAATTGAAACACAAATCTCTGTAAATGATGCCGTATATGACTGATGTTGCATTTCATTTAGGCATTTTGATCATGATGGCAAATTTGATATATATACTGCATGCAAATACTGTGGTGCACCTGCTAGCTTTTTCTTCTCTGCCCAATTTATGTTGTTTTCCTCAAGCAGCTGATCAGTGTGCAAGAAAAATGAGAAATCTCTTTCAAATTAACCCCCAGTTTTTCTTCTTCACACATCCGAAAACCGAAATGATCGAGCTACAAATAACTAGTCATGTCCCGGCAAGAAGAATATTGGTGTTTGCCTTCTTTTTACACCATTTTAATGGTTTTCTGGCGTAAGCATCTTCCACTTGTAGCTGGGTCCTCCAATGAAAACTTTGCTCCTCAAATTCATCATCAAACAGCCACCTCTTAATGAACAATATAGTTTGGTTTTCTTGCTTAGTTTCTTGTATTTCTCTCTGTGAATGAGATCTTCTAGATCATAAAGAAGACAAAAAGAAAAACTATAGTATTCTCCAGAAAGCACTGTCATAAAAAATATTAAAAACTGGCATTGGGGAGATTGCTTGTCTTCCTGATCTAGTGTTTTGTTTCTTGTCTTCTATTCATTCTTTCCCTCCATAAACATGGCGAATTAAAGGTGAATGGGAGTTAATCGTGAGATAAGCTGGTGGCCACTGATTTGTCAACAGATGGGCATTATGCACATATACAGGGTTTTCGGAAATGAGAAAGACTTCCAAAAAGATATTCCTCTGATTCATAATGATATTTGGACATTTTTGTACGACATGCTCAAGTAAGCAGTGATTATGTCGTTGTCCAGTTTCAAGATTTTTTTCCAAGTGGTAATAATCACATCACTCGTGCTTAGGTGCCACTGTCTCAATCTCAATCAACAATGCCATTATATGCAGTTTGATGGTCTAGGCTTCCTTCTGCCTCATTCTATATTAGACACAATAAATTATTTTATTCCCAAGTCCATATATAAAATATATATTTATATCGTTCATGTAGTATTTAAATTGTAAGATTTAAAATTTATTTTTTAAATTAAATTCTATCATACAATTATTTTATAAAGTGTACTCTATACAGTGACTTGAAAATAGAATTTTTTATTATTATTAATATATTAGATCCACATGTACAGTACGTAACGTTATATACACACATGATATATAAATATATATATATATATATATATATATTTATATATATAACACCCATAATCTCGTATTACGGCAGCCTTTAAAATTCTTGAAGTTCTAATTAATAATGTTTGGAGTACTTTTTCATTTATTAATATAAGTATATAAGATAACATATATAGTCTAATATTGCGTTTAATATACATGTTATGAATATCATATATATAGTTGTAAGATAATATAATATTAATTATGCCATATTTATAAGATGAAAAATGCTAGTTTTGCCCTAAAAGTGCCCCCACTTTGCTCCCCCCACTTTGAAAGTGTTTTTTTTTTTTATTATTTTAAAAAATTGCATTAGGGGCACAGTAGGGTGGGGGGGGGGATGATTATAGATATAAAACATTAATTAAAAGAAAATTTCTACTTACATCATACACCTCCACTTAATTAATATATAATTTGTCATTTTTACCCTTCTAATTAAAATTATTCCAAATGCAAACCGTTGGGATGCCTATTTCTACTTTGTTTTTGTAAAATTCTACTTTGTTAGATAACAAAACACAAAATTAAGGATAGATTTGGCAAGTGAGATAAGACATAAAATTCTCATATCATTCTTATAATTTTTTCAAATTTTTACACAAAATATAATAAAATTTTCAAATCTCAAAACAATAATAATATTAAAAAATAATATTTTAAACTTTCATCTAAAACAAATTTTTTTTTATCTCACTATCCAAACATATCCTAAATCTTTTGCTTTTTGTTTAAACATCTTCCGGGGCAATAGGAAGCAAAAGATTAAAAGAAATGATTAGGAATAGAAACGAGGATATCAAACAACTCCAAAGGCCAACCAAAGAAAGCCGAAGAGGACTTAAGGTGCATGCATGCCATACAAACAAAGTCGAAAGCTACCTTTTCATTGAGCAATTTAAACTATGGCTTGAGAGTTGATAAAGATTCTTTTATCTTTTCCAATTATTGTAAGTGTTGTGGATGTGTTTCGTATCACTGTTTAACCGTTAACGACCTCCAGTAACCTACAATTAAAAGGTAGGCGGGGCTCAATGTGTGTGAGACATCTCCAATACCTAACTCAGTATAAAGTGTGGAGAGTATTTCAAGCTTCAAGTGATTAGAAGTTACATTTGGCGTGTTCTTTAACCTCCTTTTATATGAGTTGGGCGTGTGATGTAAGGCTTGCCTTGCTGCTTAACCTTCTCTAGTCTTTGCTAGATCGTAGATTGTTAGGGCTCCAGATTAGCTATTATGCTGGAGGGAATTAATTCTCTAGGCGAATATCAAGCTGGATATTATTTGTCCGTTATGTTATTAATTTGTGGTTAATGACAATTGGATTAGAACTCCGCATTGGCGCATTGTGACACGTTGGCCCTTTGACTTTTGATCGGCGGGCCTTTACGTTCATGGGCTCGGCCCACTCTTTAAAAGGGACTATTTGGCACTCCAGTAAGCATTAATATAAAAATAAGAGGTACAAGAAGTTCGGTGAGTCATAACAAAAACTCTTATTATCGTAAACTAAGTAGCTGGGGATTGTCAAATAATTTGATTTGCTATGATTCAGTTAATGATATCCTTACTACTCGTTACTACCTGTCTATTACCCAAAGCCCATATGACTTCTTTTTTTTTCATTTGCCTTGATTCAAAAACTTTGTCAGAAGCTTGAGGAACACATATCTTGTCTCCTCTTTGTGCCCACATCAGTCCCTCTCAGAAGCTTAGTTTGAACTCCCTTCCATGCCCAAAACAGCCCTCACACCTAATAGCTCAAGACCTGAGCCCTCCCCTCCAACCAAAATCCATCATAAACAGCGCCAACCCGAGACAGGTCTACTCTCGCACATGAACTCTCTCTCTCTCTCTCTCTCTGAAGCCCCATTTGCATTGCGTCTTTTGTAGTGGCCAACCACCGTTAAATGGCACTAGCTTGAGACAGAGAGGCCGAAGGCCCACACACACACACACACTCTCTCTCTCTCTCTCTCTCTCCTCGAGACAAAGACGTTGAGCCTAAGCTGAGCCTCTGCTCACCTCTGCGTCGCGCCTCCTGCAGTGGCCAATAACACCATCTCAGGTGAGGATGCTTCTCTCTCCCTCTTCTTCGCCTTTCTCCCACACTAACTCTCCCCGTGTCTCTAGTTCGGGTGACAAAACACTAGTTGCTGCTGTCGCCACACACAACAGATGCCTCTTGAATCTCCAGGTAAGTCCCACACATTCCTTCTGATTTTCCACTATTTATTTTGTTATTCAATGTATTTAGGGCTCCAACTAGTGCCATTAATCACTACCATTGCTTCAAACCAAATGGTATTTCTCATGTAACGTGTGTGGGCATGCCTTTGTGTGCAATAATAGTTTGAAAATTGCATACTTTGTATGTGTGTATTTTATGCTTCAACACGAACGATATTGAGTCCTACAATAAAAACATTAATGATAGTACAATTGATTATTACATATTACTTAGCAAAAAAGAGTTTTATTATTGTTATAACAATCTAGAAATATATCGATGAAGAGAAATTTAATTTTGAGCTAAGCTCATCTCATCTCAAGGCATTAAATTTAAAAACAAATTGTGAGCAAGGTAATCCAACTCTTATTTGACATGATAGTTGGCATTTACAAGTAAGTGGGTTGATAATTTCTTATTCTACTTATGATTTTGATACAAACTCAATGCTCTTAAGATTAAAGTATTTGGGTTAAGCAAGTCTTGATAACAATGCTTTCTGAGGAGTGTACCATATTATTGGATTGTAATCTGATTTATTTATTTTTGTTGCTATGTATTTCTTTATTAAACAACTTTGATTTTGTAGTCTTTATTATTATTTTTATTAATATTTTATTTTATTTTTGTTGTCTTTTTTTCTTATGTTAGAGATGGAACCAAATGTTAGAGATGAAGATGTTGAAGAGCCAAATGAGGGAATGTCATTTTCCTCGGTTGAGGAAGTAAGGGTATACTATACGAGGAATGCAAAATAAGTTGGTTTTGGAGTGACAAAACGAAGTTCCAAAATCAGAGTTGATGGAAAAGTATGATATTTCACCCTTGCTTGTGTCTGTCTAGGCACGCTTGTGAGCGCATCGTTGAATATTCTTAAACCGAGACCAATGGAATATAAAGGATGCAAAGCAAAGATCAATGCCATATTGGATTCTGAAGGAGAGTTTTGCTTGACTCATATTGTGCTTGAGCACACTCAATGCTCTCAATCTTGGAAAAGCAAGATACATTAGATATCATAAGAAGTTTGATGAGCCAATGAAAGTTAAATAAAGTTGCCACCATCCAACTTTTAAGCTTTATATGCCTCCAAATTTGGTATGTCTAATTAAAAAATAATACCCACAAAGTTTTAATTAAGCTTATCATGAGTGTTGAAATCTTTAATCATTCTTCATGTTTTGTTGGCGATGCTTTGTGACCAATGACTGATCTTCCTATGATTCCATGCTACTTTTATTGAAGAGCTTCATTAGTATGAGCTAGCAAAGAAGTGGTAAGCTAACTTATTAATTTTTTATTTATTCTGTCTTGTGTCGATAAATCTCTGCTACTTGTACACCTATCTACTGTGCACTATTTGGATTTAGATAATGTGTTTTCAAATAAATTGATGTACACCCCTCCATGATAAACTTAGCCCCAATAATCACACACTATTTTAGATCTGCCTCCTCTAATAGTTGAGAGTTCTATACCTTTTCTTTTTTGCCCAAGCCCCCAAATACAACACAAAAAATCCTTTGGTGGCATGACAGGCCACGCACACATGCTTGTCCTTCACTACTTCAAAGCAGCTTTGCTCAGTCAATGTTGCAACATTTTAAAGCATAGTAAATTTTCTATATACTGCAAATACAACACACCTTCAACATTAAGTTATAAAGCTCTTGATGTTAGGCAGGGACAGGAAATTCCACACGGTATCTATACTTTTTGAACACTTTCTTTACCCAACACTAAGGGCGGTAAAAGTTGGTAAGTGCAACTACTTTTGTAATGCTTCAAAATGATTATTTTTTCAAAAGGTTCCAACTTGAAGAAGTTGATTATACTTTTGGTAGACAAAAGTTTGAACAAGTTGTGGATATTTTATAGGTGCGAAAGGATTTGAACATTGCATCTATAACATTAGAACAAATGCACATTGTCCAAATGCGAAAGTTTAGACAATAACCAAAAAAACTTAAACATTCACTAATGAGTACAAAGTCTTAGGTTAGGATGTACATTATACAAAATCTTACATCATTAAATTATAACTTTAACAAATCTCAATAAATAATATTAGTTTAGGCTAAGTTTGGTTACATAGAGGAGATGAGAAATCTGTGAATAGTTGTGAGATAATTTGTGAATAGTAGTGAAATTGTTTGAATTAAGAATTTTATAAGGTTTTAAGAAATGAAAGAGAAAAATTTGAATAAAATTTATAAAGTTAAAAGATATAATTTTTTGATATAATTTTTGTTTTGGGATTTGAAAAAATTGAATTATTTTTTATATTTAATTTGGAAGTTTTGAAAAGTTGTAATGATTAGATGAAAATTAAAAATTTATAATTAAAAAATATTTGTGTTTGGATAGTTTTTGGATGTTAAGATGAGATGTGATTGTTTCAAAATTTTGTGAAATCAAACCAAACCTTATTCTATTTTGGTTCTAACTTCATATAAAGTGAGACAAAGATTGAGTAGCTTCTACTTGTTGGGGTCTTAAAATGCTAAAAAACTAGCAATTAAGGGTATCAAAGCTTTCAAATTGGCGAAATGTGTATAAGAATTGAAACTCTTTTTTTGATAGAATATAAGAATTGAAACTATTACCATTTCAATGGTGGAAAATTAAAGAGATATTACTTGGAGGCTTGAGAGGAGTGGTCGTGTGTGATGGTAGAAGTAGTAGCATTTGAGACGCTGAGAGAGTTAGTGTGGGAAAGTGGCAAAATAGAGGGGAGAGAAGTACTCTCACCTGAGACAACGCTATTGGATGGTGGCCACACAGTAGGAGGCACGATGAGAGGGGGGGGGGGGAGGCTCGGCCTAGGAGCAACATAAGGGCTTTTGAGTGTGTGTGTGTGTGAGAGAGAGAGAGAGTTAGTGTGGGAGAGAGGCCCATGAATGAGTATGGGGAATATCTCACATTCAAAATCCACGCAGGGAGGTGCAATGTGAAAGGGATTTGACTCAACATTGTTCGTGTATGGCTTGGTGTGACGTGATGAAGATGAGGCCTATGAAATCTAAAATGTTTGTGACGCCGTTGAAAGGTGGCCACGACGAGAGGCTCAACGCGATGGAGAGGAGGGATGCGGTGCGAAAATGTTTTGACATTTGAACTTGTGTTTGAGTTTCAAAATGTAAGAGGTTGGTCTGACAGAAAGAGAAAAGAAAAATAAAAGAAAGCCACGTGAGCTTTGGGTAGTAGACGGGTGGTAACAAGTGAAAGAAATGGTAAAATAGTTTGGTTTTGCACACCAAACCAACATGTATTCAATTGAACATATATACTGCAATAAAGCTGCTTACACTTAGTATAGAATATATATTAAGAAAGGAAATATACAATAAAGCAAATCATGTACAACTAAGGAAATATTGCAGAAGACTAGATTATATTACAAAGATCAAGGGATTGATTAGTCCCCATCCGAGGCTTGATCTGCAGACAATGAATGAGATATATCATTTGAATTAGATGTTGATTTTCCATCTATGGTCTACTGATTTGATTCTCTTTCATTGGAGAGGTTAGCTAAGACATGTCTGTTAACCCTGGGAATGAGGCTTCATAAAAAATCACATGTCTATTCAACATAAGTTGTCAAGTCACTAGGTCAAAACATTTGTAACCTCTGTAATTTGAGAAGTATTTGAGAACGATATAATTTTTGGATTTGTACATCAATTTGTGTATGTTGTAAGGACGAATGAGTGGGAAGCAAGCACAAGCAAAGATCCTCAAGGAGTAGTTAGGTTGTTTGTGTAGAAGCTGGACATAAGGTGATTGATTTTGCAAGACTACAGTGGGCAGTCTATTGAAGAGATATACAATATTATTGGAAGCATCTGTCAAATATTCAAAAAGAAGTTTGGATTGTGCTAATAAAGCCATACTAGTTTCCACTATGTGCCTATACTTTCTCTCAGCTAGCCCATTTTGTTGGGCAATATTGGGACAAGAAAATTTGTGCAAAATGCCATTGGACTCAAGGAATCTAGTGAACTAAGTTGAGGTAAACTCTCCACCTCCATCATATTGAAAAGTCTTAATCCTTTTAGTCAACAGATTTTCTACCTTACATTCGAATTTAACAAAACACTCAAATATTTGAGATTTGGTGTGAAGAGGATAAATCCATGTAAAACAAGAAAATCATCAATAAAGGTAATATAGTATTTGCATCCATTATTAGCAATAATATGAGAACTCCAAAAATCTAAATGTATTATTTCAAGGGGTTCAGATGTTACATTATTAGACTTAGGAAGGGACTTAGACTTAGCCGACTAACATGGTTCACAAAGAGTCTAATGCAAGGTTGGACTTATTGGGTAAAAGCTGAACTAGACTCTTGAGTTTATCAAATGTGGAAGAGGCTGGATGGCTTAACTTTCCATGATATGTAACTGGATCAGCTATGGTTCCAAGAAAGGTTGTAAGTTGTTTGGCCTTATTCATTGATTTAGATAAGAAGATTGGGTAGAATCCATCCTTACTTGGCCCTTGCAAAAGATTCTGACTTGTGCACTTGTCTTTAACAAAATAATGAGAGTCGGTCAAAGCAAACCAACATTGATTATCTTAGCTAAATCTTTGGAATGATAATAAGTTGGCAGCAACAGAGCGACAATGCAAAATTTTGTTTAATCTAAAGGGAATATTGGAGTTGTACATCATAGTGGATCCTTGATTTGAGATAGAGAAACATGTTCCATTACCTTCAGCCACCTCTTCATCACCTTGGGTAAGATTCTTGGATTGATAGATTTTCTATAGTTGCACTCGCATAACTGTTAGCACCACTATCTGTGTACCATGGTTGTTCTTGAGGTTGTTCCATGTTGCAGTTTGTCCTAACAGCCACGGTTGCAAGTTGAGCAGGTGGATGCTTTCCTTTACATTGCAAAGTTCATCCGTTGGTAGCAATTTAGGACCTGATGGCCTGTTTTCCCACATATTTGACAAGGTGCTATATGGTAATTGGTGGAGTTTGAGTCACCATTGAATGAATTCTTGTTTTCTAGTCGTCTTTGGCTTTGTTTTGTCCTAAGCCTTTGCCCTTGAAGTTTGATCCAGATAGCTTTGGTCTCTGTGTGTACAAGGCAAAGTTGCCCGAGTCTGCAGTGTTATTATGTTGAGTTGTCGACAATGTTTCATAGTTCAGGAGTTCAGTTTGAAAATCCTAAAGGACATGAAAAGTTCATTTGTGGCAAAGTGAAATGATGTGATAAAAGCAGTATAAGCTGGGTTTAGTCCACCTAGTATGTATGCGATAAGGTCATCATCTTCCACAGGTTTTCCAACAACCATAAGTTGGTCAGCCTAAGACTTGGCTTGACCAAGATATTGAGAGCATGTTTGAGAACCTTGCTGCAAAGACTATAATTGGTGCTTTAGATATGCAACCCTTGAACGAGATTGAGATGCAAATCTTGCTGCCAGGATGTCCACACTTGTCTTAAGGTGTCTATATATGGAGGACAAAACATTTTCAGAAAGTGTGGTAGTGAACCAACCAAGGAAGTACTGGTCCTTTTTTTGCCATAAAGAGTAACCAAGGTTGGTTATTGTGGTGCTTTTTCCTATTTCATCAATAAGGAACTACAATGGGCCTGGCTTAGTGCCATCCACAATACCCATGAGTTCATGGCTTCTGAGAATTGGGAGAAATTGTGACATCCAGTTTAGGTAATTGGTGCCATCTAATTTGGTGGATATATGATGTGTGATGTTGGGCAAGGCAAAGATAGTTGCAATAGGTGTGGCAGCGAGAGTGTTGGATTTGGATTCCATGTTTAGTAAGATCAAAGGAGTGGTCCTATAGGTGCCTAATACTATTAAAAAAAAAACGATAGAATAGTTTGGTTTTGCACACCAAACCAACATGTATTATATTGAACATATATACTACAGTAGAGCTATTTACACTTGGTATAGAATGTACATTAAGAAAGGAAATATACAATACAACAGATTGTGTACAACTAAGGAAATATTGCAGAGGACTAAGAGTATATTACAAAGATCAAGGGATTGATTAGTTCCCATCTGAGTCTTGATCTGTAGACAATGAATTATATATATCATTTGAATTAGATATTGACCTTCCATATATGGCCTGCTGATATGATTCTCTTTCCTTGGGGAGATTAGCTAAGATATGTCTGTTAACAATGAGTAGTAAGGGTATCATTACCCTTAAGCCTAACTTCTTGATGGTTATTGGATAGGGAGGGGAGAATCTAGAACAGGAGAGTCCAAGGAGTCGATAAGAGCCATGCTTGAGGCATTATGTGTCGTAACACAACTGTTGAGCCTAGGCTTGCTGGCTAGGCGAGTAAATAATCACGGGCGATTAAAGACTAGGTCATGTGAGGTCTACCCATGCTGAAGCAACTAAGAGGTGGGCAAGTCAATACGCACCGTATCACCAAGAGATTTAAACCTCTTAAATTATACTTCGTTTGATCGAATTATTGTTGAACAACCTTCTAGTGATTAACTAACACCGGAAAATTCAAGCAAAATTTGCACACCAATTCAACATTGTTAAAAATCAAGTCAAGTTTCAGAGGGGTTGTTGTGTGTCCCAAACAACATGAAATTCTTATAATGAAGCCCTCAGAAGCGTTACCACATCAGATTCCATAAATCATGCCCTCATAAGTGTAAGGCCATGTCGGGTTTGGCTTCATCTATAAATAGATTAATAGGTACACCTTAAAAAATCTCTAAATTCTAAGTTTACCTCACTCGTATCATCCAATTTGACTTTACCATCAGAGGCTCCCCTGAGTTTGGGACCCCGAGCTTTGACTGGAGGAGAGGCAGAAAATTGTTTCAACAACAACAGTGGATAAGAGCCGAGTGTGTGATGTTTGGCACTTGTAGCTCATGCACTTGTTTGTTTTGTGTTTTAAATGTTTCTTTATTATGTTAAAGATCAAAGACTTGAAAATTTGGCGGTGGGACAGTCACTCTGATGGCCATAAAATGATAAATCAAATACTACTCTCAAAATGAGTATATTAGTGTTATGAAAAGGTATTACAAATATATATATATATATATATATATATATATATTTATAATGTAATTTAAGTATTTAAAAATATCTATATAAAAGAGTTTAAAATATAAATACATTGACTTCCTCAAGTAAGAATACAGTACAAACATAAAAAGTTTTAGTAGGATTAATGCAAGTCATGTATTTGGCCTCAGATACTTTGGTTTGCGAATTAAGATGAATATCATTATGTACATAATCACAAATTTAACACAAAGCTAGTTCTTGTCCTATTTTTCTCTTCAACAAAATAAAGTAAAGAGGACAATCACAAGCCACCATGTCATGATTCTACATATTTTATCATGAGCTAAACTACACTAGATTATAATTTCAGCACCGAGGATGGACACCATCCACCCATATATTTTTTTTAAATCTAAATATAGTTATATAGCATTTATAAAAAAAATTAATTCTATATGCTTAGGTATATTTCACTTAGGGCTGTAAAACGGTCGGTCCAGACCAAATAGACCGGACCGGACTGAATGGTCCCATGGTCGGTTTCGGTCCCTCAATTATTAATATTTCGGTCCTCGGTTCGGTCCCAGGGTGGAGATTTCTCGGACCGGACTGACCGAACCAAAATATTTTTATTTTTATTTTTATAAATGTATTATTTTATATAATAATTGTAATATAAATTATGTAATTTTTATTTAACCTATCACCATTTACAATATAAAATTTTAAATATGTTATTAATACTTGTTAATATTCTATAAATTAATAATATTTTATATATATCTTCATCTAACCTATCACTATTAACAATATAAAATTTTAAATATGTTATTAACACTTATTAATATTCTATCAATTAATTAATATATAAATTAATAATGTAGTTTTCATCTAATTTATTATCATTGACCATATAAAATATTTTTTTATTGAGTTTGTTACATAATCCACATTAATAAGTCACTTAGTTTAATTTAGTATTTTTAATAAAATTTTTTTTATTAATTGATTTAAAAAAGAAAAAAAGAGGCCGGACTGAATAGACCGAAATGGACTAACAACTGCCGGTCTAGTCCGGTCCCTATGGGTGTTCGGTCTGGAAAAAATGGTGGACCGAAAAATTTGGTCCATGGCTGGACCGGATCGGACCGGACCGACCGATTTACACCCTTAATTTCACTTTCCAATAAATAGTTGATGCAAGGTGCAAAGAATATGATTTACACAACCACTTAATTTTAGATTTTCTCAAATAAAGAACTCTATATTTTTTCTTTCAATTTTTCTAACTTTCTTAACAGTAAAAAAGGAAAAAATTAAGATGCGTTTAGTTTATCATATTTTCTTACAAGAACAACTCATTGCTCAAGCACAATTCAAAAAAGGCACTCAAATCAATTCAGTTTTAGACTAATTCAATCTAAATCAAACCCTTTTTTCAAGTCATAATCTTTAAAGAATTGATTCGAAATGACCATCCGCTCTGAATTCTCTCCCAACACCAGTTTAATGAGAGAATTTGGTATAAAAGCACAAGAGAGGGAATGCCAATATATAATGACTGGGTAAAAAAAATCAGTTCAGAGATGGATTCATGGCATATACATACAAGACAAATTCACCATAATGTTAAGCATTATATCTCGCAAACGAATGGATATTTACCACGACATCACCATAAAACAAGATAAATGGTTTCATTTCATGTTTTTCCTAACTACATTTAGTAAAAAAATAAGCAGCCTCCAAAGATTTATTCACTTTCAACATCCAAGTCTCAAAACTCCACTCTGTTATGCAAATATGCTCAAGGGACCTGTCTTGTTTGATGCATCCAGTCCATTGTCAGCATTCCTCATCCATGTAATCCATGTCCTAAGAGAAAAACATTCAAACAGGCTACAGCAACTTGAAGAATGACTTGTAGAACCAAAAGGAATTTTTTCAGCTAATTATTTATGCTATGGAGGATTACACACAGTGTTCCAAACTTTTAAAATTTGAAATTGTTTAATGCTTATTGACATGATCTTTCAAAATTATTTAAACTGAAATGACCAAATTCATGGTTATCCAATGATAACGTGACTTAACAATAGCAAAGCTTCTGCTTCGAAAATTATATAATAGATAGATGCTCTAAAAGACTTCCCCTAAACTGAGAAGGCAAGGATGGGGAATAAAGAACGAGACATCATAACTACTCACTTACCTTTGAATATTGTTGCTGCCTGAATCTTTCAGAATTGTCAGTCTTTTTGCTGTTTTCATAAAATCACTGCGATTCCACCAGAGGGAAAAAGGGGATCCAACAATTATATACTAACAAACGGAACTGCACTAAAAAATACATTAAAAAAATACATATTACGATGTCTAAGGTTTCACAATGGCAAGGCTCTACATATGTATGGAAGGGCTACAAGATGATGACAGCAAACAAGAGAAAATTGAGAAGAAAAACTTACCTAAACGGTTCGTCTCCTGTTTGCTTTACAGCACCAGTTGCATCTCGATAGAGCACAGGGCTTAGCATGTCTGATCTTTCTATTCCAAACATCTTGGATAGCCTCCTGTACAGCTCTTCATAAGACTCAAGAACCGAGAGGTCAAGTGTGCGTCCCACATCCTCCGACTCCATGAATACCTTGCAGAGACCAGTGTCCAACCCAAGTTCAGTGGTTTGGAAACCCTGGTTCCATGAAAACCCAGCACTTGATGATTTTTCCAGCGAAACCTTCTGGTCAAGTGTGGATTCTGAACCATCAGAAAGTAACTTCACGTTTTCTTGATTTCCATCTGGTGTATTTTTCCTGCTAAGAACTTGTGAGACTGCATCACTAGAACTGCTTTGAGAAATCTGCTGCTCCGTGACTATTGGTTGACCAAAGAGTAAAAACTGGTGTCTCTTCACGTTAACTGATTTCTCCAAATTCTGGCTGGAATTTCCTATGGTTAGTAAGCAAGATAAGTTTTCATTGCTGTTTGTGTCACCTGTGACAATGCCATTACAAGTTCTTGAATGTATTTTGAACCGCTGGAAATTGGACGGAAACAGCTCTAACTGCAGTTTGTTTTTAAAGTGGAGATCTGATAAAGCTATTCCAAATTGAGCATGCCTGGCTCCCTGTATGCCTGCAGGAGTGTTATCAGATAGACAACAAAAGGGGCTGCTGGGCCCAAGGGGGTTGCCTGAAATTGACCGCATCGGAAATTGGCCATCAAGTGGGAAGTCTGGGTGTTGTGGGAGGCGCAACTTTTTTCTTGGTGGTAAGAAGGGCAAGAGGTGAGTGGTGGGCAAGTTTGATACCAGTTCAACCAACCATGGGCTTACACGCTTCATGTTATTGAGCAAATCTGGCTCATCCCATGTCACCTGAAATGTTGTTTGCAAATAGAACTAAGCAGAAAGTGATGCTTGAAGCAACATAAACCCAGGTTAGGCTTTGTATGACATGTTTAATACCATGGTGTGTAAAAGTACATTATGTGTTCCCAAAAACCGCGATTTGATTTTCTTTAATTATGCCACCCAAAAAAAGAAAAACTCTAACTGCTACATTTCAAAATCAGAGTTTGGAAACAAGGGGTTTCCTAAGACCACTGATTTTGATCCCAACAGTCACCACATAGATGGGAATCAAAAGATAAATGACTTGAATCCCTCCAAGTATGAAAACTTAAATATCGTAAATTGCAAATGCTTAAACCAGTATCATAAATGGCGTAGCTCTATGTTAAATTTCGGGTCTAATACTTGTACGGGTGTATGTATTCCAATGTTTTACTAGGTCTGAAGTGTCACAAATAGTTTGTCTAATCTTTACACTACAATTAGAGAAGAGAATACATGGCTTCTGTTAGGCAGGCAAAATATATGCGCTGCAAAGGAGTGGCCACAAAGCTAAGATGGACTCTTATCAGCTCAAGAGTATGTAATGATGTTTCAGCAATAAACGTATCTACAAACCGGACCAAAATATCAGGATGCCTCAGATTCTAGAGTAACACACTGATGCAAGCCAAGTAATAAAGTAGCTAACAGATAAGCCATCAGATAAATTGCATTCACTACCAGCAAATTTGATCGGAAACTGAGTGCCAAATGAATACAGTAAATCTAACATATTTCTTAAAAAACATATATTCAGCAACTAACATATTCCAAACTCTTGCACAAAGCTATAAAAATAGCAGATGAATACAACACCTGAAGAAGCCGCCACGGGGAATTAGGCCAACGGAGGGGGTCAGCAACCTGAACAGAAGCTACGGTTCCCATAAACCAGCTTATCCGGGAAGAATCCTCTGTTTCAAATGCCATCTTAAACCTCATCCCAGAGCACCAATGAATGCTCATCGCGGCCTTCAGAGCCGAGGCCTTAACGCAAAACTCTGGCGTGCCTGCCCTGGGATAATAAACAACCTCAAATGGCTGCCCACCAGCAGCAAGAACCACAGCTTCAGCAACCGATTCAGGCCTCACCCTTCCCTTTCCTCTCATGTTGCCACCAGGGCTTGAATTCCCACAACCATTTCGCATTACTTTGTTTTCCTCCTCCCTCAAAAGCACCGAAAACCCACCGTATGGCGAATCAGAATGGCCGGGACCGGGGTTCCACCCTGACAGAGACTCTGGTGCACCGCCATTTCCCCTCTTGGATCGTCGAATACCGACACAGAGATCACCGTTTTCAGCTCTCAGGAAAACAATGGAATCCCCTGCAACCAACTTCTTGTGGTTTACGAAGGTGCTCCACCCAGTCGTCAACAAATGCCGGCGCGGCGTCCCCCTGTAAATATGCCTAAATTTCCAGACCTCTCCGTGAACATCCTTGGCAATCACGGTCTGGACCGGCGGATCCGCCTTGTAATCCAACCGCGGGAAGATTGTCTCGGCACAGTACCTCGGAACAGAGAAACCGCCACCATTGTTGGCGTCGGATTGGGTCAATGTCTTGGCGAAGGAAGCGGGTTTCTCTGGATTCTCAGACCCATTGGCCCGCAAAAGCTGATCATCACCAAAATCAAGCTCAGTGTTTCCCGTTGGAGCCAATCTGATCTTGGCGAAAACCTCGTCGGTTTTAGGGTCAGCTAAGAACTTCACGGCCCTAACTCTGCAAGGAATGAGAGCAGGGGTTCTGGGCAAGGAGTCAAAACCGACGCGGGCCTGGGCGTGCTCAGCGTGGCCCTGAGGGAAGTAGAAGACCTTGGAGTTAACCGGAGGCATCTGGACCATGCCTCCGGCACAGGCGTGCCATAGTTGAGGATCCAAGCATTTCTCTGCCTCCATTGTTGGAATGCCGATTTTCGGAATATGAAAATGAGCGATCAAACAGTGGTCTGCAAATCCCTTTTATTTTCTAAAGTCTCAAGCCTTCTACTTCACAGCGCTGGAAGAAGCCTCACTTCAGGTTATCTCTGTAAACGCTGTGAGCAAACATAAACAGAACAAAAAGAGAGATGCAAAACAAGTTAAACATGCAGAATAGGTGAATACGGTGAGCCACTTCATTAAATTCACATAATAGACTTGAGGGCTACCAGATAGAGCCCCCACTTCTTACCTCTCCTTCGGAAGCATTAAAATCAAATATATGCGGCCGGAGACTCTTCAAGGAGCTTCGAAAGGAAAAAAGAAGTTCTGAAAACGAAACCTTTGCAGTTTCTGAAGCCCCCTGAAAAACTAGGATAAAAAGGATGTTAACTTCCTCTCCAAAATACAGTCTTCTTTTTTTTGAAAGCCGGGGAATTTTTACGGATTCAGCTTTGCACAATTTGTCTTGAGGCGGACGCCTAAGACCATTCCTCCCTTTCCGAGCAGTTTCACGGCGAAAGCTCAGAGAGCAGACTCAGTTTCTTTGGGAACCCAAAAGGACTAAAACAACAGGCGACTCGCCAGGAAATTGAAGAACTTTGGGAACAACTTGCGGTAAAACTTTTTTAACTGTTCGCCGAAAACAATGAATCACAACAAATTTTGCAGAAATTTGAGTCCGCTTTTAATTTCTTCCTGTTCTTGTTTTTTCATTCAAAATCTCCGGGCAATGATACAGTGACTTCATGCACGGAAAAGAGACATGAATGCATTAATGTCATCGATCGTATTTGTAGCAGCCACTATACAGTACGGAACGACAGATTTTATATCTCTCCGATGAAAAATGCTTAAAAAGATCAGGATCTCTCTCTCTCTAACCGGGAATTTTGTTCTTATCTACTATCCATTTCGGATCTCAAAAAATCAGTCTCTCTCGTGGAACAGAAACGAAATCTTAATTCAACCAAATAATAATTAAATTTTGGAAACCTTAATTCATTGCTGTCGTAGAAATTAAACCCCGTTATCATGTCGCGATTCCATGAAAATATCACGATTTTGATCATTTCGAGGATATTTGTTTGCAAAGGATTAAAATATGGTATATTTTCGACTTAATTGTAAAATCAATATATAATTTTGTAATTTGATATTCCAATTTTGGTTGCGTTTGTTTTTTAAATTCAATTAAACTCATTTGAGTGTAATCTAACATCTAAATACTCAACTTTCAAATTATTTAACTTATTTAAATTCAAAAACTTCTTATACGTAGGATCTATAATTTTTTTCAACTTAAAACATCTTTATACATGAAATCTACAATTTAATTTTTCATAAAAAATATTAAACTCTTTTTAACATCTAAACACACTTTAAACTCACTTTAGATGGATCCCACATAATTTATTCCACTATACAACTCACTATTATTCATAAAGAATTCAACTTAACTGAACTCAGCTTAACATCTAAACGCAGTCTTAAATTTTTGTAAAATTAATATCTAAATAATAAATTATTTAACTAAGAGATCTTACACAAATAAATTTATAAAATGAAGTGATTTGATATAGTATATTATATTATAAAATTATTTTATTGTAACGTAAATCTAACGTATTATATAAATATATTTTTATATTTTTGTTATGAAATCTTTTTATAATTATAGCGTATTTTTATAATTCAAAATCTTCATCAATCTCTTGTTAGAAAATTAACGGGACGGTTGTCACGTGTCGACTTTCAATTAATTGACGTGGATATTAGTGCCACGTATCAATCTATCAAACACTAACATTTGGCCTTCCATTAGTTTTCTAATGGGATATCCACGAAGGCCTCCAATTACAAAAATATGAAAACTGATATATTAATTTGGCGTGTTGAGACCTTGAATTACAAAACCGAAAACAGAAATATTGATTTTTGCAATTAACCCTATATTTAATATTAAAAACAAGATAATATTTAATCATTCTATAATTATTTTACAATTCATTTTACAACCAACAAATATAGTTGCGACGATTCATTAAAAATGCAATGTTGGTCTTTATCTTAAAGATAATTACTTAGTTTACACATAAATCTTTTAAAAGCGATTTTACAGACTCATCATGTGTCAGTCAATTTTATTTTAAATTAATATTTTACTTAACTTTTTGGTGCGCAAAGACGGAAAATGTTATTGGTAAGTCAGCGTATGACTTGCATTTTGTAAAATATCTGTATAGTCTCAGTAGTTCTCTCATCCTAAATTTTATCATTCTTATAATTCTTTGGTTTTGAAGTATCACTATTCAAGGTCTAAAGTTCAATAATTTATGAGTATAAATAATTCTTTAAGATTACACCTCTCGATAAAAAGTAAACGGTTTAATCAATTTCTTATAAAAAAATTCTAAGAGTGTAATGCACGGGACCATAATTTATTTTGCAGGAATGAATCCAAAAGATCATACCTTGGAGAGATTTCCGACAAAAAAAAAACCACACACACTTTAAATAATTTGATGTATAACACCTAAAATTAATACCTCATCCATACAAAGTGACTTCTCAAAGTCTTTAGATTCCATTTCCAAACTTCATATCTTTGTGTTGAAGAATTTGATCTCAATGACTTGTAGTTTCCGTTAACAATATATATGGCTCTAGAGACACACCATACTCATAACAAAATATTTTAACTCTTCTATTATAAGCCCTTAATAATGAAAAATGAAATTTATTATTCATTCAAAAGGGAAACTTGACTTGTAAAGGGCCAAATAATAATAATAATTTTGGTTAATTGGAGCAACAATTAGTAGGTAATTAATTTATTAAAATTCAAAATTTAAACACTTAAGGTCTAATCCTTAACCTACTTAGCTTAGCTTATCTTAGCTTATGGGCTAAAATTCCTATTTTTTTTAAGTCACTTACCTTCTTAATTAAACATATATATATATATATATATGATTAGTTAATCATTAATTTGTTACGTTATCTTCATGAATGCGTGTAAAATAATAAAATATTGTTTGTCATAACCTTCGACCCCATCCACTTTAGTTATGAAGCTCTATCTGTCTGTAGTAGTTCTAGAGTTTTGAGATTTTACAACAACTTCCCAAGTGAACAAATCTCATTCAATTTATTGCAACTCTACCACTACTGATGAACCATCTTGAAGAATGTAACGGTCAAAAGAGCATTAGGGTGATGTTTGTACATAGAAACTTGAAAATGTTTTACTTTAAAGCTCAATGTTATACCAGAAACTCTCTCTCACATGCAACTTTATGAAACTATGTTTTCTACCCACAAAAGATGTTTATATTTTTATAAATAATTATTTTCATCAGTCATTATTTATTATCTTATATCTCACATTCTATGAAAAATATCATACATTATGAAAAAAAAACTGACAGGTGTGGAGTGTGGGATGTGGAGGTGAATAATAACTGATTTATAGCAAAATCCTATTTTTATATCTTGATTTAGATTTGAACAAAGATTAAACTCAAACTTGAATAAGTTCGCTTGACTGTGATGTTTCATGCACGTTTCATGAATTAATTTGCTCGATCAGGATATCTCACACACTTCTAGTGAGGCTCATATCTCACCTCTTGCTTAACTAAACATCCACGAAATGTCTAGCGAGATTTCTTTGCAACCATCAACTGTGCATCTCACTTGACTCTAGCGAGAAAACTTTTTATGCAATTCGAACTGAACTCAACCCAAACCCAATAACAGTTTTCAATTATTCTAATTTGTCATTGAAGTATACTGTGTTTTTTGTATTAACATAAAGTAAACTTGAAACTACATTTATTTATAAGTTCTTTTTATAGTAATTTCCCTATGTGTAACATTTCTCAATTACTAGATTTGGAGTAAATCAAAAGGTCTAGCGAAATGTCTAGTGAGATAGCCTATGATTCTTGGCCGACCATGTATCTCATGTGAATCTTGCGAAATCACCGTTACTTTAACCAATTTTTAGCTAAACTCAACTCAAACTAGTCGTAGATCGAACGTATTATATTATCTCATGTCAATTTATAAATTTTATCTTTTAACATACCTTAGGCGCCGTGCCACTTCTCATCTACAAAGACTTGTAGTGAAACCAAATCGTAATCTCATGATCTCTCAAATTCTAAATCATTAATCTGTTAACAAAAGCAAAGTACAATTAGAGAGAGATTTGGAGAAGCCATTAAAGAAACAAGAAAGAGGACAGAGGAGCCCCTTATCCTTGAATGAATGCAGGGCAAGTCCCATAAAGAAGCAGCTGAAAGCTTTAGGTGAAACAACGACATCACTCCTCTCCTGACAAACAACATCATCCAAGTGGACAAATTTAAACATAAAACTTCATCGGAACAAAGAAGGAAATTAATTAAAAGGGACCCTCCAAAGCTTGCTTCTTTTTTTTTAAACCGCAAGCAAGCAAATAAGAAAAGCAAAAACCCCAATCTCCTTGAGAGGAAAGATTGGCAAAGATTCAACTTCCAAAACCGACAAAGAACATCGACCCAGTTTAGACACGACATTTGCAATCATAATAAATGCGACCAAAATGAATATTAATTGGAGGTGGGTTTTCGACCATTCTTATCTCCAACCCAAACTCTCTGCACATCTCCATCACATTAATTTAGGGTCCCCCTTGGCGTCCCATTGCCAGGCCAAAGTGAACCCCACGCATAGGGTGGGGGATCTTAATTGGGTGGATTTGTTGGGTTGTCTTTTTTTGGTTTTTTTTTTTTTGAAAAAAGTTTTTGAAAAAAGTGGTCCTTCCCGAATTGATTCTTTTGAATGAAAGCAACTTCGACGGCCGACAGTTCGGCGTTGTTCTACACAAGTTTTCTTAATGGGAAATACTTGACACGTTTTAACAAAAATAGAATTACAAATTCACGCAATTTGATCTAATATATAAAATTATAAAATTATTTTAAATAAATTTATCATAAATCAGATCAGTTTATAAACTTATTTTTACAAAAAAAAAAAATTGTGTCTAATACTTTTCTTTATTAATACTAGTTTCCAAAATTTTACCCCCCACCTTATCAATCCCTACATATACTTAGAGTATTAGTAATAAACTCAATACAATTTAGCCAACGGTCATATATTTACAACGAATATATTTTTTCTGTAATATTTTTGCTCGGGAGGAATAATAGGCAGTGGAAAAATAATTGTTTATGGTAAAAATAGTATTGGGCTGGCCAGAGTTGGCTAGTGAATAAATCTTGAGCTAAAATTACTCTTCATTTATTGAGTCCATTATAATGAATTTTTGTGCAACCTAGTTAAGTTTTAGCCAAAATTTGGTTAAGTTGAGTCCATTATTAATGCTTTTAAAGATGTTTTGAATCTAAGAGCATTATCATTAATTTAGTTAAATGCCAGTTCATTTTCAAAATTTGAAGAAATAGAGATGGAAGCATCTACATTGAAAGTAGATCCAAATATGAGTTACAGTATTTCTAAATGTTTTTTCATAGTTGAAAATCTACTGTTCATATTCAAAAGTGATATTTTATTCTAAAATATCAAATCTATGGCTATTGTAGTTGCAAAATAGATTGATGAAAGAAATTAATTGGGAAGCAATAAATTAAGTAAAAATTAAATTATTCATTAACATATGGTTACTGTAGTTGCAAAATATGAAAAAAAGAATTTATAAATATTATTATTAAAAAATAATATTATATTATTATTTTGACTAAACTAATAGTTATGACTTAAATGGTTTTGAATTTATATAAATGTGTACTTTTAGCTAAATTTTAGATATAACTTTGATGAATCTATGATAATGCTCTAAAAAGGATATTTGTACTTTTATGTGTCTTTGAAATGGGTTGGGTTGGAGTAAACAACTTCCCCACCCATCAATTGCATTTTACTTCATTGAGATTAGACTCTGTTGTAGGTTAAAAGGAATGGTTGGGGAAATTGGGATGTAAATTCATCCTTAATCACTTGGCTTTTTTTGTACTTCACATATACCATTATTCATTAATGCTTAGGTGCTACTTATGGAACAGACAGAACACATGTGTTTACTTTTGTTATTATTTCAACACAACTCATGGAAACATTTGAATGGAACTCCAACAGCCAAAGTTAAGAAAAATGTCAAGATTAAGATGTTAAAAAAAGTTTATAAATTGAAGTGATTAAGATACTCTATTTCATTTTTTTTTTAAATTCTATGATAATATATCATATCAAATCACATGAATTAATAAATAAAAAGAAAAGAAAAGAAAACTTAAGCCTAGTTTGAGTACTAGATATTCTCAAGTATTACTTTTTATTATTTTATTATTACTCTTTACATACTTTTCATTATTATTTATTATTCTATTATTAATTTTTCACTACTAGTTACAGAATATCTTACCACTCAAACATAACCTTAAAGTTGTTGTGCTGGCTGGTTATTCCGAGTGTTAAGGATGAGTTCCTAAGATAGCTTATCTTAAAAAAAGTTATACCCCATTAATATTATGAATGTGAAATGAAAATGTTAGATGGAGTGTCTAAATCATTGGCATAATGGATGACAATATATAGACAAAGGGTATCTATAAAGTTTGTACTCTTAAAACCTCCATAATTTTTTTCTCTTTTCACAATGATTGCTCCTCCTAACTCCCAACTTTGGTGCCTGTAATTTTCTTTGCCAACCCATTAACAAACCCAACCCTAAAAGCCTCACATTATTAATTTATTATTAACCTACAAATTCGATCCATAACTGTGGGTAGCATCATCACTTAAAAATGATATTTATAATTGTGTAGTGTGTAAATACTGTATAATTCTAATAAAAAAAATATATAAATAAGAGATACATATTAAAAAATAAAAATTTAATAATAAATCTAATTATTTTTAAAATAATTGTGCAATATATACATATCATTGCTCTCCACATAATACCTCCACATAATACCTGAGGTCACATCATCAATTTGTTGTATTTTTTTATCCTTTTTTCTGAAGTGCTTTTGACAGCTAGGGACAACCCGGCAGCTCAAGGTTGTACAGGTTGACCCAGGGGTGACCTCGGGGACCGATGGTTCCACGTGTTAGCATCACAAGGGGGATGATAGGCGTTCTCAGGAAATCTCTGTCGGACGGGTCGAGCTGTGTTTGAGTCGTTCCGTGAGAGCCAGATCTGAAACCACGTGTACGTGTTGGATGGACGTCATATGAAGCAGTGAAGGAGGACAAAATTTTTCTTTAACAAAACATGAGGCAAAAGGCAAGATGAGTTTTCTGGGCTACGTTAACGCGACACGCCCTCCTGGTTTTGAATTTTTCTTTTCTTTTCTTTTTTAAATAATAATAATTCAAGATATATTGAAATTTAATATGAAGTTTGGCTCCTCTAAAATCTAAGAATTAGTAATTGAAATGCGTAATTATATCTGATAAAAATTTTATAATTATATTTAGAGAAGTGATATTTGTAGTTTTAAAGTGTACACATTTTGTACATTATGTTTTTAAAAAATTGAATAAATTATCTAGAACTTACATGAACAACTATCTTTTTAATGGTGAATTTTACTTTTATTTTTTAAAAGATATACGTTAGATTTGTCCACTTTAAAATTGTGTCAATCATTACTCTTCTTTTTAGCTCATGTTTTGACTGTTTGTGTCAATAACATTTAAGAAAGATAGTTTAAGAGAGCCATATGTTTTTTAATAGGGTATTCGAAAATAATGTCCTGATTAATTTTGAAGGTACACAAGCTTTTGACAAGGAGATTTCTACAAGGGCATATCAAATGATTCAAGAAAAAATTCTCTTATATTGATAGTCTCAACAGTGTGAATGTGAATTTTTGTGGCATTATTTTACACCCTAAGCAATCCTGGAGGCAGGGTTATACAAAAACCGTTCAAATTAGTTGAGACCGATGCGGACAGGCCGCAAAAATACAGAATCGGCCAAAATCGGTAGAAAACGGGTTGACCGGCAGTAGAAATAAGTTGAAACAAACGTCAGCCAATTTGGTTTTGGTTTGAATCTGGTTCAAACCATTGAACCGGCTGATTATATATACATATATTAGATAAAATGTTGTTTTACATATACTGTTTAGAAAAAAAAAATTAGAATGAAACGACGATGTCGTTTCAATTTAGGGTTTAATGCCCCTCTCTTCCCTCCTCCTTCTTCTCCTGATTCTCTCTCTCTCTCATGCAACGACGCCTCTCTCTCTCTCCTCTCTCACGCAGTGGCGTATCTCTCTCTCTGTTGTTGTTGTGCATCTCTCTCTCTCATCCCACCTCCCATCTCTCTCTCTCATCGCACAATCGTGACTCGCACTTCCATTTTTGAGTTTCGAACCATTCGCAATGCCGAAGGGACACCAATGACTGACAGGGATCACGCCGAAACTGACATTGCCAATGTTCTCCCCTTACTAGTCATTTTTGGCTAGTTTTATCCATGTATAGTAGTTGTTAGTTCGGTTTCAATTTTGGATCGAAACCGAATCAAAACAATTGGTTTTCACTCCTACCTAGATGGGGGTGGACGGATGTTAGGAGAAATGATATTTGAAATCGTGGAGTGTGTAAACACTGTACAATCTATTTGAAAAAAGTGAGTAAGTATGGGATCCACGCGAAAAAAAAATAATTTTTTAATAATAGACTCCACTCTTTTCAAAACGCTTGCACATTCTACGACTGTATGTAGTATTACTTTAGATGTTAGGGGATGTTTGGAAACAATTCCCATCTTATTCAATCTCATCTCATATCATTTCTTTTCCAAATATCATTCAAATACAAACACTTTCAAACTAATCATTACAACTTTTTTAAATTAATCGTTATAACTTTTATAATATTTATTCAATTTTTTCTCTCTTATTTTCCAAAACAATAAATATTTAACTCAAAGGAAAATGATTGGGCCACCGAGAGATGGTCCCGAGACATTTTTCCATTTTTTTTAACTTAGTGATTAAGCAAGTATTTTTTAATGATGTCGTATTTTTTTTAAATGTTTAAGGTTATACAAAAAAAAAATCTATGAAAAAAAGTTCAAATGGCTTTGTTGGGACAATTTTGCAATAGAATTTGTTGGTGACTGTAACACCATCCTAACTCAAATTATTTTATTACTATTCATAAACTATCTTAATTTTATTTACAAAATTCACATCTCATCTCATTCTCAAGTATCACCTAAAAGCTCATCTCTTGGCCGATCTAATAGAAAGGATGGTCTCTTAACCGAAGACCCTAAAACCTTAGAAACCATACAAATCGGTAACTGCATAAAGCAGTAGCATCACCAAGAATGTCACAAAATTGAAGTACATTAGCACTATAGACACATTTAAAGTTTTGCACTGGTGTCGTGAAAATCTTTGCATGATTCTTTGTGCAGAAAGTAAAAACAATACTAGCTGAAAACAGTCGAATGAATGAAAATATATATATATATATATTTTTAAATACAAATTGGGACCATTTAAATTTATTCAATATGAAGAGAGAAAAAGTGTGTCTGTCTGAGGCGTGCTAGCTAGGCAGAATGGTGGGCATTGATCAGAACAGCTAGTAGTAGTTAGCGGAGGGAGCAGTGAAGTGGGCAATGGTAGAATGGTCACAGCAAGATGGACCACAGCCACGGTGGAATTTATTAATGAATAGAGAAATGATAGGAGCTACCGAATTTTTGTATACCTATTTTGTATCTAATTTTTTTTATTTTTTATTTTTTTATTTAATAATTAAGAAATCGTTTTTTAATAAGTTTTTTAATTTTATTTTATTTTTAAAAAAAATTTAAAGAAAAAAATGAAAAAAAAAAACTTACATTATTCGGGGTATGCATTCGGTACCGAATCTTCGGAAGGAGTAGCACGGCTCGAATGAATAATATAACACTACTTGTAGCGCACGTGAACAACCTGGTCTGGTCTCTGCCCAACTTCAAAACGAGGATGCTCAACCGACCTTTGCTTTGTCTTTGGGCTTGGTTTTGGTTTTGAAGGAGGTCCGAACAATGGTCCTTAGCAACGCCCATTACTGAAAGCCCCCCGTCGGTCCTCCTTTTTGTTATAAAACTTTAAAGGAATTCCTTTTTAAGAGGTCTAGTTTGGACAATGAGATGGAATGAAATAATATAAGAATTTATGAATAATAATAAAATAGTTTGTAAATAATAGTGCAATGATTTGAATTAAAATATTTTATGGAGTTTTGAAAGAAGAGAAAAAAATTGAATACAAATATTATAAAATTAAAATATTATTATAAAATTAAAATATTATTAGAATATAATTTTGATAATAACTTCTAAGCTGTCAGTCCAAAAACAACATCCAATGTGCTTCTACCACATAGCCCACCCATTAGACCCAAAATGGGACCGCACCACATTGAACCCTGCTCCCTCACCCCCTCGAAACCCATATCATTGGTTGAACCTCGTCTCTCTCTCATCTAGGACTTAGAAAATCTCTCACCCCTCAATGCCGTGAACATCTCTCCCATGACGCTGTGAGAATTTTCACCCATCAAAGCTGCGTTCTACAATCATTGAATTCCCAGATCCCATCAATGCCACCCTCGCGAGCTCATTTATATGCACCCATATTTCAACCCCTCAGGCCTAGGTTACCTCTTTATATTTTATCCATTCCATTAAGATAATCTATAATTTTAGAACAATCCATATAAATTTAAATGTTGCCTAAACATATTATGCCCATTTATGTAGAAAGTTATCAGAAAATTCAAGAATAGACAACATGTTCTAAATTTTCTTTTAAATTCAAGAAAATTCAAGGTAAAATACATATTCAAAACAAACCATGAAAACAAACCATAGAGGAAGATGATGGTGGCTGTGTCGGATTGCATGGTGGATGTAGGTGGTGTCAGACTATGTAGTGGCTATGGGTGGTGTGAAACTGCGTAGTGGCTGTGGGTGGCTATGTCGAATTGGGTGGCTGTGTCAGGTTGCCTCGTGGTGGCAACTGGTGGAGAATAACAAAGGGACACAATGGCTAGCAACAAAGAAGAAGGGAATGAAAATACGTTTTAGGGTATTTTAGGTAACAATTTGATGTAGTTGTAACTGCCCGCCTAAAAAGGCCCTTAGACCTTGATCTTAGTAGCCTTAATACTAGTTAATTAGGAGTTGAACTATTCTAAAATAAGAATAATTTCGGATATTTGAGTTGGCAAGAGGACTATATACTTTGGGTATAGTAGAATTATTAGAAGACTTTAATATAATATTAATTTTTGAGAAAAATGAAGATTTTTGGATCTTGATTGGTTTAGTAGTATTGATTGGAAAATTTTTTAGTAATTTATTAATTTTGAGGATAAGAAGCCAAGAGGCTCACAAGAAAATGACACATGGCACATTTGATGGTTGCCATAACAATGGGCTAACCAATTTGGGTAAAATTCTTGATGGACTTAGGAGGCCCAAGAGATTGGTTTATTAAGGGCTCAAGCTTTTTGGGTATAAAGACTTAGAAAGACACTAAGGTATTAGGCCCAACTTGACGGACAGTAGGCCCAATTTGATGTACATAAGACTTTAGGCCTCTAATGCACTAAAGATGCAATGGACGAATGTTAATATGTTAAAAAAACCATAGGCCCAACTTGAGAGATATAAAGTTTTAAGCTTTTATTAGAGGACTCTAGAAAATAGGCTCAATGAAAAGGCTATAAGGCTATTGGGCCTAATTTAGTAAGAGTGGAGGTATTAGGCTCTTAATTATGAGTTAATTACTTAAATTAATGTTGATAGTGAGATTAGCGTTAATCATGATACTTAGTATTAATGAGCTAAGGATTAGATAGACAAGCCTATTAGTAATTTTGGTGAGATTTTTTAGAATTTTAGAGCATCCATGGTTCAAACCCAAGAAAACTTTAAACCAAGCCTTAAGGAATTCAAAACTAGTTATAGCCCAATTATAAGGAAGGCATAAGGCCTTAGGGCCAAATTTGGTATAGAATGGACACATGGCCCAATTAGGTCAAGTCAAATCTTTTCAAGCCTAATTTAGTAGATCTTGAAGTTTCTTTTTAACTCTACAAATCTGTAAAATGAGGCATTCTCATTCAAAATTCAAGAGCTCTTAAACCATGAGCCCATACATTTGGCCCTTTTTAAGCCCACATGACCCAAAATTATGTTTGGACTCATTTCACCATTCAAGACCAAAAGCCCAATATATCATACCATTGGTTTCTTTAAACCCAAATGACACTCAAAGTACCCAAATTAAGTTTTAAAAATTGGCTAAGGCCATTAACTATCATGCTTGAGGTTAGTGCACTTTAAACCATGCTTTGGAGCTTAATTGTGCTTAATCTTTTCTTTAACATTTTAATTCAAATTTTCTTGAATTAATACTCCCTTAAACCTTGATTAAGACCCTATTAATGACTTAGCTAAACCAACCCACATGTCATTATGAAAAAATTTCATAACAAGTTCAAACCATACTTCAATCGGTTTTGTGCATTGCCCTTTGTAGTGCTTGGACTGTTTTGCCCTTGCTCCCAACATTTTTTTGATTTATCCTCAAGGGTAATATGGTTCTTAAACACCTCATGAGACCTTCCCAAAGTCAGTTTGAGCTTTGAACGAAATTATTTGCACAAACCAATTCCTTGAACTAAACTGGGTGCACCTTGGTCTAGTTTGTGTAGAAACCGTTTGGATTGAATTTGAACCAGCCTTCTACCATGGTTTGCACCACCACCTCATGCCACCTCCTTTTCCACCTAATCACCAAGAAGTCCCATGACCATCATGAAGGGTTTTGACTCATTTTTCTGCCCAAAAATATCCAAAACTAAACTGATTTTCTACCACCATAAAACCGTCTCCATCCACCTGTTTTCAAGGGTTGTTTGATAGTTTTTCTGTCACCCAAATGATGCCTCACGACCAGACCTACCTTCTAGGATCAATGTAGCAATTGTGGAGAGGTGATCATGATGGTTTTAGGCCACTATTCCCACTGCACAAGCTGACCTAAGCTCATGCAAGCAAATATGAAGATTTTTCAGATTTGAGTACCTTCCACTTCACCCAATCACCAAGCACCAAGCACCCAAGCCAACGCCCCTCACCCCATGGCCTCCTATAAATACTTTCCTCCCTTTCGTATTTCACCCATACCACAGCTCCAAGCATCCTTTTGAGCCTTGAAAGCATTTCCCCCTTTTAGAGATCAAAAGAGTGCAAACTGAGTGAGTTTTAGTGAGTTCTTAAGTGTTCTTGTGTAAGGCAGTCTAGAGTGCTTGGAAGACCACTAAATTTGTAAGTTTTCTTCCTTTTGATTTTAGCAAGCATTTCAAGTTTTGTTTCCAAGTATTGTTATAAAATTTGGTTAGGTTTTGAGAAGGTTATGATGCTTAATGCAAAACTGGGTCAATTAAAAGAAAGTTTGAATAATTGAATGTTTTCAATTGGAAATTTAGCTATAGCATGTCCTAAGCATGATTTTATATTATCTATAATTATCCTAACATGATTATGGAAGGTTAATTTTGCGGCTAGAAGCATGCTATGATATGTTTTAAATCTATCTTGTTTTGATTTTCAAGCATGAATTGGTTTTAAGCATATTGGTGATTAAGGATTTCTTAGTTTTGATCAAGTATTGGGATGAACTTGATTACTCAATAATTAAACTTAAAAATGTCCCTAAATATGTTAGTGATCATTAGTGATTAAAGAAATTCTCATTTGCATGCATTCATAAGGATCAATAGATGAAACTACACATAAACATCAACTAGGATGCATGCCATGGGTTGGGACTAATTGGACAAGTTTCAGTTTGAATTTTGAAAATCCAAGGGCATAGATGGTTTTAGAATTCCAAAAATATGAAGTCCATGAAATTTGGATAAATTTAGAGTTCGTTTGCAATTAGTGAAAATTTAGGACTTAAATGTCAATTTTTAAAAGTCTAGGGATATTTTTGTAAATATCCAATTTTTGGAGCCTTTGATTTTGAACCTATCCATGAGAGTATTAACTCTAACTTAGTATGCATGTGATTTACGCAGCTACGACGCTAATTTTAAATTTCTCCAGAAGTTTCCAAGTTGACCTCTAACTTACACATTGATAGATTATTTATGAATTATTGATAAATGCTCATCTCATATTTCAATTGTCATTTTTAGCATAAATTATCATGTTATAAGATACGTTGTGTGCATACCTCCATGACATGTGATATTTTTATCATTTTTGCATATTACATTTATAAATTTCATTTTTGCATGAAATTTACTATATATGCATATGTCATGAGAAACATTTTCCAAAACATAGCATGAAAATCATTCTGTCACAACCTCAAAGGCCAGGATGGGGAATTATTTTTGTGTAACTCCTCTGTCCACTCTGGAGTGTTTAATAATGGAGTGGTAACCCCTGGGTTGACGAAAAACAACCAATAGGTTTCGTATAAGTTCTTTTTAAAGAACACTGGAGCGAAGTCAACATGTTATGACACCTAACGATGGTAGGTGTACACGATATGAATTTTATGATATTATGTTATATTTGCCAATTCATTAAGAACGAGTCTATAGACAACGTAGTTTCAATGTAAGTTGTACTACGATTACCGGTAGGTACTCACAGTGCATATGGGGAACTATGACATTACCAGACGTTATGTTATTAATTAAGATAATGATGTAAATCTATGATGATGAAAGTTTATAATTAAATTTTTATGAAGAAGTTATGTTTTTTTCAAAAATGATGACAAAATTACTTATTGAGTAAAAACCGATGTCTCCATATTTTTTGTTGAGGAATCTGGATGGGAGACATGCATACTGATTTTCTGCATCTCATGCATTGCATATTTATCATTTTTTATGATTAATTTATCTTTGTGTCAGTTAGTTATTTAACTTACTGAGATTTCAAGTAAATCTCACCCTTTTATGGAACCACTATCATTCAATTCGGAATGATAGAAGTTGTGTCAGAGATTGACCAGGACGGCAGGACGAGATTGATGGAGCACTGGGTTCGCATGATTGAGGAGGAGCCGGATCTGGAAAGAAAGCTGAACTTAAATTTTGTTGTTCATAGCCCAAGTCCTTTATGCTTTAAATTGCATCAAGAGAATGATATGATTTTGTATATAAGTCTATGCTACTTTAGTACTTGAAACATGACGATTATCTAATGAAGTTGGGATGTTTTAGTTATTCTGGCATATTTTTCACCATAACCTTTTATTTCCGCTGCGATTATTGTATACTGCTAGTTGTATAGTAGGATGCATTGCATATTAACTGTCCTGAGCGGGGGTATGTAACATTGTGTTGCATGTCCCGACGCTCTAAGTCTCCGCTCCATTCCAAGCAGGGATTGGGGGCGTCACAGTAATCATCCTCATGGTTTTATTTTGTACAATGTTGAGATGTCAGTTCGTTATTGGGTGCTGCTATAAGGCTTAAAATGGGCATAACCGCTCCCAAGCAAAATGTATAATTTTTTATATAATTTCTTTTTTGGATTAGAAAAAGTTGAATTACTTTTGTGTTTTATTTGAAAGTTTGGAAGAGTTATAATTATTAGGTAATTATTAGATCAAGGTTTGAAAAATCGGAATCGTGTTTGGAATCGGGTAAGAACCAATTTAATAAATCGGGCAATTCATGGTAATTTTGAATCGGTTATTTCAATGTTGATAAAAAGTATTAAAAATCACATATAATGCAATTCAATCATTTTATATCATGTATTTAAACTCATTGTTCATATTTTTTCCCCGATACAAAGAAGATAAAGACCATTAAATTATGAGAGCCGCTTCTAAGCGGTCGGGCCATTTTTCCTCAAATAATAGCCTTCCACTTAAATATTGTCACCTCAGAAATTACACCCAACTTAAGTTACACTCGTTCGCATGGGAAAGAAAAGGGCAACAAAAGATAGAAACCAGAGGGTGCTTCACGATAAGAACCGGGCTCTGCTTGCAGTTTCAACGTTGAGCAATCCTTCATCCGCCAGTAGTCCACCTCCACCAGTCCACCACCACCAGTCTGCCACCGCCATCATCCCTGGCCACTTCACTTTCACCGACAAAGAAAGAAATAAAAAATCAGAATAAAAAACTACTAGAGAATAAAAGAAACGCTGATAACATTGTTAAAAATGTGAAAAAATTCCCTTCCCCTCTCCTTCTTCCAGTGAATCCTGCTAACATCACCCTGCCTCTAGAGGAGCAGGTAAATTTTGTGAAGGCTGGAATGCCCTTTCGCACCCCCTTTGGTTTTCTCAGTGTCCTCCTGCGATCTGCCCTTTTGCACCTTCGTCTCGCACGAAAGCCCCCTCTCATAGCAATATAGATGCAAAAGAATGTTGGACAGTGCAAAACAAACAAAGGACTTTGAAAGGAAAAAGCAGCAACAAAATCAACAGGCAAACAATAAACAGCAAGAGAAAGCGGAGCAAAGATTGATGTGAAAACGAAGCAGCAAAAATGGTCTCTCATTTATTTTCATTCTGTCTGGTATTTGGGGTTTTTCCCGTAAGATTCCCAAATTCCAACCACTCAGTCTGGATACATTCAAAAAATAAATAAACTCACATGAAGCAACTACTTTCAATTACATTCCTTTCAATCCATCAACCCATTATCCAACAAATCAATCCACATAGCATTAGTCAAAAGATTTTGCATGAAGCAGTATAAGCCCAAGTCATGGCGCCGGTTTGATTCTCAAGAGATTTGCAACATCTAAACTTCATTTTTTTCAAATTTTTTAGTTGCAAAATCTGCCCTTTCTTGAGAAAGTTCCAATCATCACTCTTCGGTTCTCATAAACTCCTCAGTTGGTCTTGACACAAATTTTGAAAGATAATCCCTTTGTAGACGGAATGGGTCACTGGATGAAGGAGTGTTTTCTTTGCTACTCAAAAGATCAAAACCAAAGCTTGCCCCAAGACAACGATTTCTTTGAGTTCTTAAGCGAGGACTTCACAGCCTCCACTTGTACAGCAACAGCGAATAAGAACATCGTCTTCTGCGGCAAACTCATCCCCAACAAAAAACTACCCTGCCCCGAAAAAAGCAGGAATCATGAAAGCACAGATACAAAAGATTTCACACGGAGAAAGACTTTCTTGGATGGAAATCACTCTGTCGATTTCAACAAGAAAAAAAGTTCCTCAAAATACTCGAAACGGTAGGGCAGAACTAGCTAGGAAATCTGATGCAGTGCGTCCACAACATTGTTGTGGTAGAACGTCTAGGTGTCCCTATATTATTGGTGGGCTGTTATTTAGATAATATAAGCCCGATCGGCTATAAGGATTTCTCTTAAATTATAAGCACATGACAAATATAGTATTTTATGCACAATCACAAATTCAATATAAAATACTCATTTATCTCCTTTTTTTTTTGTTCAACTGAAGAAAATAAAGAACTAACATGTTTTATCCTTCAATTTTTTTTGTGATTCTTTTTTAATAGAATGATGAAAAAATTAATATATATATATATATTTTTTTTTTTCTATCATATTTTTTTATATAAAAGACAAAAAAACTCAATTGTTAAACAATATAAAATAAATAGAGTTTTGAATCAATTAGAATCGGCTTAAATTGGTCTAAAATTAGCTATAATCAATTTAAATCAATCGATTGAAGCAATGAACGATTCAACAAACTCAATAAAATCAGTTCGATTTCTTACTGGTTCAATTTGAATAAGCTTGAATCGTTTTTTTTTTAGTCTTGGATTAGATGAAAAAATTGAAAATTTGAAATTAAAAATATTTGTGTTTGCATAATGATTAGATATTGAGGTGAGATGGAATAAGATGAAACCATCTTGCAATCCAAACGGGGCCTTAAATAGGTCATTTGGCTTTAACAATAGAGAAAGCGTTCACTATCACCAATCCTGCTCTGAACGTGCTCCGGTTCTCCACCCCTATTTTATTATCAATTCTGCTACAAGTACCCGGCGTTGGGAACCTGTTGGGAAATTGGCTTACCACATCAGCTGATATTATTAAAAAAAAAAAAAAAACTCAGAATTAAATCAAACCCACCATCCCAGCCAGCGCCAAAATGGGTCTCAAAAGCAAATCCTCCATCCCAGAAAAAAGCTGTTGTTTTGAAAATGATTTTTTGGGTAGTTGTTTTAGGAGTATGCCTTATTCTTTGATTTGGGTAAAGTTTAAAATGATCAGAAAAAAGCTGTGGATAAAGGAATCAAAGGTCGTATTATCATTCATCGCCACCATGTTTACCACTGGACAAAGATTCCCACGAATTATCAAATCCGAAGAACCTGTTCCAAAGAAAAATAAACCAGTTTTTAGATATACACTTGAGGAAGTTTTCTTTTTTTCCTTTATTTATTTATCTATTATCTTCTATGGCCTAGTATTTAAAACCACAGAAAAGCCATGGACAAGTCGAAGAGTTTCATTCAGCATCTCATCAAGGCTGCAGAAGATTCAATCCCAGGCGACGAAAGCCCCACTTTTGTGTAGAAACTTGCTCTTGAAGTTGAATCTGTTTTGTGGGTATACGAAAGGGAGTGTTGCGTTTCAGATTAGAAGATGGAGATGAGAAGAAAATGCGAAGAAGATGTAAAGGAGAAGATGAGAAGAAGAAGAAGATGAGAGGTACCGAATTGGAACGAAACGCCCCATTTCATTTTTACAGGTGGATGGACGTGTATGTGGGAGATTCCCAACCACAAGTGCGAGTAGAGTTTTGTTTCATTATTTCTATCAGTCTTATCTTTTCCCCACCCAAAAACATATGCCATCTAGGAACTCATACCTAGTGTTTTTAATTTCGTACCGTATTAGCCGGTATTTTTCGTACCGGCACCGGTCTGGTACAGGTATACCATATATTTCGTACCGACTGATATTTTGACCCTTAATTTATTTATTTTTTTTTATTTTTTCAAACTACAAACTCATTTTTTGACTCTCAATTCAGATTAGGCTATTTATAATTTATATATCTATATATTTATATATAATTTATTCCTATATAGATTATTATTTTGAAATATAATTTATATATATAATTTATTTATATATCGACTATTCCGAAACGATACCGGTATCGAAATATTTCGTTTCAGTACTTTGACTGGTACAAAATCCGGTACGGTATTAAAAACATTGCTCCTACCTCTTATTCCATTGATGTACAGAAAACAAATTAACCAATACAACATAAAAACAGCTAAAGTGAAACACAGAACAAAATAGTTCCCAACTATAGGAGTGTTTTTCTTCATTTCCAATATAACCTAACAAATTTCTATTCAATTGTAGAGCTTCACACTGACGATGACCAAGTTTCCATCTCTGCCATTCTTGCCCCCGTACTAGCCTTGCTTCTCATCTCAACCACCTTCTTATGAGAGTTAGAGTGCAATGACTCAACGAAGGTGGGACTTGCCATGGGACGGTACTCCGGAAAGAGGCGTCCAGATCTGTAACGAACGCCACATGCATTGCAAAGGGTCTTCGGTCCCATTGGCCCCTCCCGCCATTGTGGGGTCTTTGTCACCTCGCAGTGCATGCATTTTCTAGTAGTAGAACCTGGTCCCTGTGAGGAATAACTCCTCGTCTCTGTGGCACCTGAGAGCACTGCCAGTTTCTTTTCCTTCCTCATTTTTCTTTTCCAATGGTTTGATACTGCCTCAGTAACGTTGGTTTCTGAAGCTGATTCAAAATCAGCTGGAGGATTGGATATTTTGGGAGTGGAGGAAACACGAGGAATCATGAATCCCAGATTGAAGTTTGGTCGGCATGTACGCTTGCTTCTAGCACGCTTCATGGGAACGATAATTTTGAGGTCAATGGTTGTGGGATTTTCAACTGAGCAAGAACTGCTGCTTTCAAGAACAGAAATGGGACTGGAGGTTTGGAAGACACGCAAACCTTTGCCATTGGAAGAAGATTTGTGAAGAACACTTACACCAGCGGTGACTTCAGCAGTGACTGGCAGCTCCTTTACTGGAGAAGTTTCGTCATGCTGAAGCAAAGATTAGCAAACAAAAGATAAGAATCCAGGAATAACTTTGTTACATATGCCAAGAAACAGGCTATATTAACAAATGCATGTTTAAAATCCCCACATCAACTTAAAAGAACAAAATATATACGAGAAAAGGAAACTACCATCTTGTTCCGTCTAAGAAATGCATGCAGATTGAATATGATGGCATATATTGAGATTTGTAATCAGCAGTTTTATCAACTGTATGAAGCAATACGACACTAAAAGGAAATGAATGCAAATTCATAACCAACTGTTATATCAAAGAAGCGGGCTATGCACTGTACACCCCTTCTAAATGCATGTAGTACTGATAAACTGTTGAAGTCCAATTGTTTAATTGGTTCATCATAACAATCTCACAATTTCTCTTGGGAACATCATAACAAAAATAATGACAGCCTTCCCATTTGATGACAACCTGTTTACAACTTAGATAATAAAAAAATTAACAAAAAAGTGATATAAAAAATATCTTATAATTTTACAAAATAATTTTATTGTCTTGGTTGTAAACTGGTTGTTAACTAGTTGGAAGAATATCATTGTCCTCATAACAATCCCTCAAATTCTCTTGGGTAAAATTACTTTTGTGAGCCCCATTATTAGGTATAAACAAAAGCCTCAATCGTCAGTCAGTGTCAGTCACATTATTGAGGGAACTGTACACTTCTGTGCATCTCCCATATCCATTTTGCACCAGTTCTATGTAGAATCGGAGAGTTACAACATACTATTGCTTTGAACACTACATTGCCTATTTTCTTTCCTAAATTAAATCAATACTAATTTAGTATAACTTCCAAAACACGAGTTATAAATATATTTTCATATATGTATTTACTCTTCCACAATCATTTCAAGTGCGAACCTTTTTTTAATGGTTTAAGTTAGGCATACACAACTGAGTCTTAAACCCATGAACGCAACCACTTCCTCATAGAGGAAGTGACAGTTGAACTGAAACTCACCAGAAAAGAAAAGGTGTGGTCCCCATTCAACGTCTAATTTTTTTACCTTTATTGTTGGTTGAGTTGCAAGAAACATGACAATGGTGCATTGACTTTTAATCATCCATTTATTAACGGAGGACTAAACCTAGGCCCCCCATCTGAATGGCCAAATGCAGTTCAATCATGTGACTAGAGGCATATCAAATTATGCATATTTTTGCATCCAACAAGTAAAAATCTGCAGAACAGTCTTCCATTTAAACTCCACTTTATTTAAATTACTGTAGTGCATGAAATATGGATGGGTACACAAAGAAAAGACAAGAAGTACAAAAAAAATGGAATCTCAACATCCACATACGCTCCGGCACAATGTACTTACCAAGTTCACCTTTGTTCCCCTTAATTTTAATTATGTTTGATATTTAACTAGTGTAAAACTGAGCAATTGGCTACGTACACAAAGGGGATAATGACTGCAATTTTCAACAGAAACAACTCCAGAGGATTTTGTGTACCAAAAAAACAAAAACAAGTGTCTATAAAAGAAGGTACAGTATTACACGTCAGTATCCCACCCAGACCACAGTCGTATCAATAAGTCCCAATAAACAAGGATTTTTTCCGTAAGTGATCAAAGGTTTTTTTTATTATTATTGTAAATGACTAAAGAAAATAAGTTATTAAAAAGAACTCAAAAGGATTAGTCCGAGTACACAGAAAGTAAACACAAGGAAATGAGACATTTTTTGAGCAACCAACAAGCAAAGAGTTGACATTAATCATGCTTGAGTTCTTCCATTTCAGTTTACAACTGGAAAGTTCCTATTATATTTCAGCGCAATCAACTTAAAAAGTTTAATCTGAACTTAAAAGGCGGGGGAGGCTACACATTTACCAATAGCATTTAACAACAGATTACAACTTGAGTTCCCTATACTGAGTTACTGCAAGGAATTGTTGAGTAACTTTAGTACTACTACAACATCAAAACAAAAGCTAAAGTATTGGATATCTTATAAAAGCCAATACTGGAGGCTGAAAATACATAATTAAATAATATGTATTGGGAAAAACTCACCGGAGCAGATAGACTTTCAGGACATTTTGAAGCATCAACGCAATTTTTACCAGAAAACCCAGGTGCTAAACCTGCCAAAACATCCATTGATGGTGGATCAAGCCATTCTAATTTAGCACTCCAATCTTCTCCCACATTTCCTTCCACATCTTCCAACGGGAAATCGAAGAACTTGATGATGTCATCCAAGCATTCATCAGAAACGCCATTGAAATTCTCGTTCAATAGGGAAGAACCGTTCATTTTCATAAATACTCTGCCTTTCATATTATCACAGTGCATAAGAAAACAAAGAGAGCAACATTATTCGATTTCATTTGTTTAGTCCGCTACATGAAACTCTACATTTATACTCGTAAACACGCTACATGCACTAAATGCTGACTAAAATAGTTAATTGTTAAAAACTCAACCATTGATCCAAAAGTCCTAGGATTGTTGGATACTAATTTGGTTAAATCTTTAACCTTCAGGATCATAACATTCCACCATGCTTCCGAATCCGACGTCCACGACGGCCCACTTTATCGACACTGACTCGGTGGTAGACATTTCCTTTTTGACCACTTTACTCATCTATTAATATTCAATGACTTAACACTATGTTCATACATAGTATCAAAGCATTTTAATCCAGTCTATAGGTCGCCCATTCTGTGACTTAAACCTATGACATGATCCCTGCTCTAATATCAATTGTTAAAAACTCAACCATTGATCCAAAAGCTCTAAAACTGTTAGATACTAATTTGGTTAAACATTTAACCTTCAACATCATAATATTTACCTTCGACAATACAAAATTGCCCAAAAAGTCTTCGAAAAAGGAAAAGGTTATCCTGTGGGTTTGAGAATTCCTTTAAAAATTTCTCGAGGTCTAAAAACTCAGTCAGGTACTTACTCAGAAAAGGAATCGTGAAGAAAAATAGAATCTGAGAATATTATCATATTTATTAATTTGCCAACTACAACCAAAAGTGGAAACAAGGACACATTTCCACGTGATCCTCCGGAAAAACAGCTAGTCTTCAATTTAGCAACGTTGACTAAATTTTATAATTTTGTTCTATGGGATGAGCGTTGTCGTGGCGAAGTAACCGGTAGTAAAATATAATAATTTCCAATAGCAGCAACATAAATAAAAGTAATACGCATTTTCCTAAAAGTAAATTACAACTTTAGGCCAAGTTTATTTTCACCTCTCATCTTATTTAATTATAAATTTTTTTTTAAATTCTCACGTAAAATAAAATAAATAATTTAATTTTTTAAATAATAAAACGAAAATAATATAAAAATATAAATATTTTAACAATTTTTTATTATTTTTTATCTTTAATATCAACTCATCTAAACGAGGCTAAAAAGTGTATCATACGAGGCCGTTTGTAAAATGATTCAAAACGAAAACCTTCATTTAATTCTTAAATTTATAGTTTTTTTTTCTCCGACTCAAACCTGCATTTGATTCGGCCCAATTCAATAAATCCTCGCACAAAAAAACAGAGAATAATATCTTGGAAAAAAGGCTAACATTTGCTCCACTTTCTCACGGAGGACCAAACAGAAGGAAAGTGAAAAGGCAAGAATGCAAACCAAGAAAAAAGTTGGAACAAAATGCGAGCAAATGGAGGGGGAAGGGGTCGAAGACGGAATCAAACCTGTAAGAATTCCTAAATTGAAAGCGAGCCCATGAAATAAGGAGACGTCAGGAGAGAAGACGAGAGAGAGAGAGCCGAGGATTGGAGCTCCGGCATTCTCTACTTTTTACACTTCACCCAAATGTGGGATGAGAGGAAGGAAAGGAGAGCGCATTCTCTGGAGACCGGACGTTGCCGACATTGCTGAGCGAGTTGACAAGTTGGAGAGAGAGAGAGGGGATGGGATTGATTCCGCGGAATCAATCAGCGTGAGGGTGTCCGAAAGATTGATAGAGATTTGGATTTGGATTTGGAAATGGAATTGAAATTGGAGGTATTTTTAGGTTTATGAAGAGGAGTAAAGTTTCAATGGAGGCGGCCTCATTAGGGTTCATGTGAGCTCTCTTTTCAATTATCCACATCTTCTTCCACAAAATAAAATAAAATAAAAATATCTACGGTTTCCTTTCTCTAAAGAAGACAATTAATATTTATTCATATATATTTATGGTTGTAAAAAATTTTCTATTCCTAGATTTCTCTGTTTTTGCAATTGCTGGCTACAATAATATATAATAATAATTGAATAAATAAATATACTTTGTAGTATGCATTCCTTCGTAATAAATAATTAAATAAAATATAAAATTGTGTCATGTCAATGCATGGATGGATTTTCAATACCTAAGTTGTCTCTGACCTAAATATCATTTCAATCAAGGACTGGGAATCAGAATCCAACAGCTTGGACAACAGTCACTTCCTGTAGCCCTACACAACATTACATATTAGATACACTGCATTTCACGTATGCCTCTTGAAAATGCAGCATGAACTTTTTTTTTTTAAGATATTAACTTTATTTATTTTTTTTAAATGATATTTTAAAACAGTAAATATCATTTATTATAAATATATATTTTAAAATTAGAGTTTAGATCTCTCAAAAATAAAATTTACCATTCAACTTTTCATGTATTTTTATATGAAATATCTTTTCATTTTCGTATAAATTCTTCGGATTGAGTTCACTTACAATTTTCTTTTAAATTCTAGTTAATATTAGGGGTGTAATCGGTCCGATTTTAGATAAAATCTTAGACCGAACCGGTATAACCGGTTTTGTATTTTTCAAAACCAATTACGCACCGGTTACCTCCCTAAACCGGTACTTCCGATTTTACCGGTTTTCGATCCGGTTTTCCGATTTTTTTAAAATATAAAATTGATATTAGTATAATACTAAACTATTAGATAGCTATATATTAGTATATATTAGTATTAGTTATAAACTATATATTAGTATAACTATATAATACATGATCAATTACATTTTCATTTTTAAGATTAAATTTTTATTTTATAATAACATTATCTTATATATAATTATATTAATAGCATATGATCAAACAAATTACAAATATTTATATTTAAGATTAACATTTTATGTTATAATTTATAAATTATAATATGAAATTATTTCATATATGATATATAATTATATTATATATATATTTCACATATAATTATAAATTATATATAAAACTTATATATAAAATATTATTTTATATATATTTTTTATCAACCAGTCCGGTCCGGTCCGGAAAATCTTAAAACCAGAATAGGACCGATTCCGGCCAGTTTGTGAAATATAAGAACCGGTTCCGGACCGGACTGGTTCAAAACCGATCCAGTCTGGTCTGGTTCGGACCGGTTTAAATTTACACCCTTAGTCAATATAAGTCGTTTGAGTTGATTATGAATAAGGTAGCAAATCAAATAATAATTCTAATTTATTACGACATCAATGAATTATCATATTTAGATACTAAGCTAAAGTATGTAAATTTTACGCACTACTTTTTTTTTTTAAATGCATTGCATTAAAAAGTAATTTATTTTATTTTATTTTATTTAGATCACAAATCTTTTTCAAAGAGAAGGTGACCACACCTAATAGTACACAAATCATATCCGTTTTCCAATTATAGAGATTTCTAGAGATTGATTCGTAGAGAAGTTATTATTATAATATAAATGGAGTGGATGGGGGTTGGGGAAGAGGGGAGGAGAGGACGTGGCTCTGAATAATTTAGAATCATTTGAACGCGGCGTGATTAGTGAGATCACCGACAGTTGCTACATGGCTTGAAATCATTCATTGTTTAGTGGGACATTCACATGCTCCATAGTCATTTTGCGTGCCCTGTATTTTGGACCTTTCTTTCTTTCCTTTTTTTTTTTAAAAAAAAATTTAATTTAATTCTTTTATGTTTTAAAAGAAATATTATTATTAATATTATTATTTTATTTGTGGACTTGAAAATTATGAGAAGTTTGTCCATTAGTTTACTTTTTGATAAGAATACAAAAGTATAATAATGGATAGATCCATTAAAGATCATTTTATTCTTAATCCAATCCTTCGGTTTGAGATACAAGATGATCAAAACATCTCATTTTTACAATCCTCTTACAAGCAATCATTTCAATCATACCACTTCACTAAAAATAATTTTCAATTTTACAAAACTGCCATCTATTTCACTTAGAAACATCAGCTGCCTAGTTTGTATCCATTGTTTCTTAAATGAAAAATTCTTCTCATCAACCACTATTCACCACCTCATATCATATATCCTATAAAAAACACCCCTACATCCTATAAAAAAATACTTTCATATTCTATGAAAAAGCTATAGGTGTGAAGTGTTTGAGTAAATAATGACTGATACATAGCATTCCTCCTCTTAAATAATTGGAGTAAGTAACAGGCTACAGCAGACACCTTTAAAGGGCTTGGCCACGAGAAACCAATCAATTGGAGTAGGCAGAGCAGAGCAGCTGCCTCAAACATATTAAGCAACTTCTGAAATAGATTGCGAACAAAATGTCCTTTGATCTTATAACCAAAGAATTGGCTTTTGACAGCTCCAAGATATGTTACATGTAATCATGTATTAATTCCATCCAACACAGAAGAAAACGGTTACCCAATATTTAAAGAAAGGATGAGGTACTAAACCTATATTCTGTCTGTCTTAGGTCCAAGATGCTCCTCCAAAGTCATCTAAAGGGTAAATATATAACAGCTAGAAACAGCCACAACACTCTCCAGCACGATTGTTGAAGTATGGACTGCTCACTTCACAGCATTTATAATTTAAGAGGAAAACCCAACTGCATAAGTGCCTTGACCAATCATTTTCTGTGCAATACATCATGAGGGCAATGTTGGAAAGCAATATCATAAAACTTTCACTTTGCACAAAATAATTGGTCCATGGTTGAGCTTCTACTATATGTGGCTCGGGCTTGAGCCGAGACACTAAAATGAAAACAACTACTCTATGGCATCTCTCGATTTTTATAAGCCCTGAAACCCCTACGATTTGTGCTTGAATAACATTTATATCTTAATTTTGGATGTTCTTCTTCTTGAATTTACAAAAAGAAAGAGTAAGATCAGGGTCGTGGCCAATGCAAAGACTTTCCATAGCACAGCTCCATCCGAGTTGTTAAACATGCTCTCCCACTTCTCCTGCAATTTACAATATGATTTACTAAATTAATCGACAATAGTAAGCATGCCACATGACCAAAGTGGTAGGCAGAAGTGAGTAACTTCTCCACTTCATCATGAAGTGATCTGAACATTACCAGGAACATCAAGTAAACAGATTCTCTATCAGCAGCCAATGATACAAAAAACAGTAGCCATAATAAGTAGCTAGTTGCTAGAGAATGCAAACGATCTGATGTAGAGAGAACTTGGAGGATAACATACTCAATTGGCAATCTCAACATGTTAACATATCAAGCAACATGAGAAAGAACGATATCACTATTGTGTATTACTGTTTTTTTCAGGAATATTTTACCTTCAGATGATAATTAAGAGCCCACAAAGATATATGGGAATTTGCATAGAACTCGGACTCTGAATTTGACTCCAAGTCAGCCCTAACTCTGGCTTGGGTCGGCTCCATTCTGCCTTATCGGAGCTGGAGTCGAAGTTAATATTTTGAGTTGTCAAAAAAAAAAGGGAAAGACCAGAGAAGAAATGCACCGCAGAGACCAAAAACAGAACAGACCATGAACCATCCAAAGATAAGTGTCTCTATCCCCTGCCTCTGCCTCAAACAAAGGCATTCAATCCAAATTCAAAAAGGTCAACAAAGCACAAAACCCACACCCACAAATAAAAACATAGGAGTTGATTTCTGCGGGCATTTGCACCTCCAATTCTCTACTAGAAAAACAACAATAACATTGAAAGTGCTTTGAAGACAGTTTGAAGGATTGTCTTCAATATCCCCAAACCCAAAACCAAAGCAGAATTTAAAAAAAAAATGACAGCTTTAATAGAAATAAAATTCCCAAGAAAAGAATGTAAGAAAGATTTTGAGCCTTGGCCCCTCTTCTCTCCTTCGCTGTCTTCTTCTTCATCCTCCCGTTATCTCTCATTGGCCTGGGCTCTTTGGATTAAATCAATTCTGTTGTGAGAAATGGGTGGGCATGCAATTTTGAGAGGCAACCGAGAGAGAGAGAGAGAGGAGACATGAAGTGAAATTAGGGTTAGGGCATAGGCAGAACAACGATGTTTGGAAATGAGCAACAGGGCATAGGCAGAACAACGATGTTTGGAAATGAGCAACATTAACATTTTTGTAAAAAAGTGTTTTGATAGGTAACGTTTTTGTAAAATCTAATGCCAATTTAGAAGCATATATGGTCTGATGGGGCTTGAACCTGCAACCTTTGGCTCATCAAACAAATGGTCTAACCAAATGAGCTACAAACACCGCTTCTATAATTGAAAACAAAAAAAAAACTCAAGACACCAACATTCGATTTAACGAAGCTGGTTAGACTTGTCACTTTGTTAAGAATTGCAAAGTGAAATTAGGGTTAGGGCATAGGCAGAACAACGCTGTTTGGAAATGAGCAAAATTAACATTGTTGTAAAAAAGTTTTTTGATAGGTAACGTTTTTGTAAAATCTAATGCCAATTTAGAGGGATATATGGTCTGATGGGGCTTGAACCTGGCAACCTTTGGCTCATAAAACAAATGGTCTAACCAAATGAGCTACAAACACCACTTCTATAATTTATAAAATAAATAAATAAAAGACTCAAGACACCAACATTCGATTTAACGAAGCTGGTTAGACTTGTCACTTTGTTAAGAATTCCAAAACATCATCAATCTTCACCAATCATACAAAAAGGAACTATTAGCTCTGGTGCTTCATTGGGTATTCGTAATGCATCAACCGTACCAATCCACATTTAAACAAGCAAATGAAGTGTGTAGGACAATGAAGAACACCGCCACAAGCAACAGACAAGGCATTCAGTGGTTTGGCACTCCAACTCTGAATTTGGACAATTGTGAAAATGGAGTTTTGACTCTGAAAACTCCGACTCTGATTGGAACGAAATCAGATTGGAGCAGAGTCAGCCCATGTGTAGTTAGGATTCTAGAGTACTAAAACAAAATCTATAAAATGGTCCAAGCTACCACGATCCCTATACATTTCCCAATGATAGACAAGTTTAGTCAGCCAAGAAAAAAAATGAAATGCAAGTCCATTTAATGGCAATAAACTTTAAAAGCAGAGCCATTCACAAATTATTGGTTGACCATGTTGAAGTCAACTGAACACTACCAAAAAATGAATTGCCAAGGACAGATTTGAGATCTAACAAGCATTAAGCAATGAACTTTTTCTCCCAGGAATTATGGTTTCAGTTTTGTAACAAACTTAACAGAGAGTCAATTTGCAAACGTGTAACCACCAGTTGAAAGATATTCTGGTGCAATAATATGTTACAACACACCCCTGCCAAGCAAAATGTCATGGTCATAACTCATTAGTAAAAACCTGGACAGGAGGCTTACTATGGCAAAAAGCTTCTCCATTGTATGTTTGTGTTGCTTTGCAAAAATGTCTTGAGCATACTTGTAAAGCTCCAAATCAAGACTGTTAAGTGATTTTATCTGCTGGAGAACCACTTCAGGAACATGACGACGTCCCTGTAAAATTTGAAGGGTCAAAAGGTTAGCAATAGGGAAGGACAGAAAAATTTTAAAACCTAGCATGTTAGTGACAGCAACTCCCAACATTGAGGTAGCAAGTAAAATTAATATATCTTATGGCATGGGCAATGAAGGTGTAAGCCTTGATACAAGGAGCATTCATACAAGAATTTAGAATTTTCATTAAAAATTTAAAATCCCCCCCCCCCTTCTCTCTCCACATGTATATTTATATATAGACTAAGGTTATGTTTGGTAACTAAGATGAGATACAAAATTTTCATCTTATCTCATCTAATCATTATAATTTTTTCACATTTTCACATGAAATATAATAAACAATTCAACTTTTTCAAATCCCAATTCAACTTTTTCAAATTTCAAAACAATAATATTTTAAAAAAATAACATTTTAAACTTTCATCTAAAACAAAAAATTCTCATCTTACTATCCAAGCATAATCTAAGTTTCAACTCAACTAAGTGATATGTAATATTCAATATATTTTTTTTTTTTATAAGTAAGAAAGACATTTTTATTCATCATATGAAATAGGCGAAGTCCATGTACACAGGAAGTATACAAAAGAAACATATAATTACATTCTAGAAGCATAAAACGAAAACCAAACAAAAAGCAGCCTGGAGTAAAACAGCAGAAGTAACAAAATAGCAAAACCTACAAAATTTTGACAATATATAAACTGGCAAACTATCAAGAACATAAACAAATGGGCATAAATCTAACCCACTAGAATGAAAGTGAAGTACGAAATTAGACTAACCAAGAATTTAAAATCTTTGGATGAGAGAAGGATAAATAAACACTATTACATTTGAGCTGAAATCTGACATTAAAGAGAAATTCAACATAGCCATGCTTTCCAAACAAAAATGTTTATAGAATCTTGCAGTTATACAGTGAAACTTGATCCTGATAAAATAATGACCAAAGTTTAGGAATTTCTATCTACTTTTTCTACCTAGCAACCAAAACCAAAGAAACATACACATAACACCTTAAAACTATGGAAAGGCATCTCACTTTCATTAGGCAATAAAAGGAAAGGGATAATGAGGAGTGGGTAGCAGTAGAAAAATACAGTGACCATTCTGAAATATAAAATGTTTGTGTATGTATGTATTCAAGCAATCAAATCATAAATAATTCAACCAAATGACAAATGTTACAGCCCAGGGAGGCCCAAGCCACATCTGAGCCTATACTCCAAAAAGACTAGTGAATAATACAATTGGAGCCCCATTGGAACCATTATAAAGAGTAAGAACTTCTCCTTCCCAAGCAAGGTGGGATCCTATACACCACCTACCTTTATCACTAATCATTCAATATTGGGTATGACAACAAATATTCAAAGTTTACTATTCACCAACTTTTCCATGACACAAACTCAAATTACTATTTTGATCTTTTAACTGACAAAAGAGGAATCCCTTATGGGGTAGCATAGAAGTAAAATAAGAACAATAAGAATAAGATAGGAATCATAACATACTATATGCTGATGGCTTGATGCTACATGCAGCAGTATATACATCATTGGCATCAAATAGACAAAAATATACCTCCTTTGAAAAGTTTGCAGGGGAGATTCTCTTCAAAGAAGCGGTGCGCCGCCGCCCTTGCTCCTTCCTTAGACTAGAGATGCAGACTTCATAAGCTTCCATAAGTTTTTCCACAGTCATCTAAGATAGTGAAGGAGATCTAAGTAAACGTGTAAATGATCACATATCACATCTTGATTTGTGGATGTCATGCAAAGTAACTTACATTTTGTTTCGTTGCTTCACCATTTTCAGTGGAAGCAACCTGACTTGCATTGTGGTCAACACTGCTATTCTGCATGCAAGAAAATTGCAGTAAGGAACCTACTGTAATTGCATTCCAACCACAACGCATTTTACTAACAACAAGCAAGGGTCTTCTGCTGCTAACCTGGTGGTCATCATTTTCAAGCTCAGAATCTGACAACAAAGAGCTCTGTTCTGCAGCACAAGAAGATAAACTTGACTAGTGCTATGTACACAGTCATCTAAATCATAATCATGAAATAACATAATAAATTCAGGCATTTATGCATAATTCACTATACATGATTTTTCTTCTTTTTGATAAGTAATCAATAGGTTTTATTGATAGAAAGCAATAGGGCGTAGCCCAAGTACATAGGATGAATACAAGAGAAAACACCTATCTAGGATTTACAACGCATCTAGTCATAAAGTTTCAACTATAATAAGAGATAATAGCCACATTCTTCGAATAAGACCAAGATTTTCTAATTCAGACTGCAGACCAACATGAAATGCAAGACTCAATGGGTTAAAAGTTTGGACTGGATGTTTGTAAAAGAATAATAGTGCCACTTTCTACTCTATATTTTTCTATTGAATTCAGCAGTGATTTTCAAACTAAGAAAGATGCTTGCCTGATGAGTGTAAAGTCTCCCAGATGTTCAAACTGAATGTGATATATTAAGGACACAAAATCTACCATAACTATACTCTTCTAAGTTAATACAAGAGCAGCATATCACACTTTGTGCTAATATGAAAATATTGGAACCCTATAGAAATTCTTCACATTTAAACAGAAAGAAGAGTAAAAGCAATATTGCTGTTATCCAGAATACCAAAAGAAAAAACTTCAGACTCCAAATTCGGGAATACAGATCTAACAGGCCTAGCATATTGAGCCCAGTAAACTGTAATCTATACCATGTTACAGCATCCACCAAAATCTTAAGCCATTAATTGGAGAGATAGCATAAGAAAAGAAAGAGGAAAGAAGAAGCTTTTTAAGCTGTTAGATAGAGAGATCCAACTTCGTGATATAAAGCCAAATCATAATCCAAAGCCAATCAATGCAGGACTCTCGAGCCCAATCTCCAAAAATGAAACCCTCGTGATCCAAAAAACAGAAAACATCCGTAGCATGAAACACTCCAAAAGGAAAAGACACAAGAAAAAAATTCCAAAAGAAAATGAGCTTGAGTTTACAGATTAGAAAACCAGAAGACAAGTCTACAATGATAAGGAATAACTAAAAGAACAAATACTGAAGGCTACTGATTAAAAAAAAAAAAAGAACAAACACTGAAGGCAAGCTTCATCAAGTTATATGAACTACTGAGCAACAAGTAGTGCTCAACAGATAACAATCAGCTAAGATTATCAACTTCTTTTGACCACCTCAAATCCTACAGCATGAGAATACAAGTAATGATGTAGCATACATTCAGAATGACAATGATAATGGACTTGAATTTCAGTCACTAGAACATCATAAGCAAGTTGGCTTGAGAGGCCTTTTGAAGAGTTAGAAATCCAGAAAGTGGTATTTTGCATGGTGGGTGACAAAGCTCCAGGTCCAGATGGATACACTATGGCTTTCTTTCATGCTTGCTAGGAAGTGGATAGAGATGACAACATGGGAGTCTTTCATGAGTTGCATGAAAGGGGAAGGCTCGAGAGAAGTCTCAATGCAACTTTCATTGCTCTCATACCAAAAAAAAAACAGTTGCATTTGATGTAGAAGATTTTTTTTTTGATGAATAAGAAAATTTATTGAGATAAGTAACAAGGCAAAGCCATGTGTAGTTGAGGTAGAAGATTATCGTCCCAATAGTTTTGTGAATGGGATATACAAAATCCTCTCAAAGGTTTTGGCGAATCGAATGAGCACAATGATCAAGAAGATAGTTTTGAAGCCCCAACATACCTTTGTAAGAGGTAGATAGATCCTTGATTTGGTCATCACTGCCAATGAATGCTTGGATAGTACACTTAGGTCAGGGGAGACGGGACTATTTGCAAGCTTGATATGGATGAGGCTTATGACTGAGTCAATTGCAAATATTTGTTACACATGCTAGAGAGATGTGGTCTTGATGAGAAATGGTGCTCTTGCATTAAATGTAGTATCTCCACCTTATGCTTCTATCTTGATGAACAGCACACTAGTGGGCTTCTCTCCAAAAGCTCTCAAGGCTTGAGACAAGGTGATCCCTATCTCCATTAATTTTTGTTTTCTTAATGGAAGCTACTAAAATGATTTTAGGTATTGTGGAGGGTGGATTCCTCTCAAGATTTCAATGGGGGAAGCAAGAGCTGGCATACTAAATATTTCTCCTCTTATTTGCAGGCGATGCTCTCATATTTTGTGGGGCCAACCATGATGTTCAAGTGTTAAGAGCACTCTTACTTTGCTTTGAAGTTGTGCATAGATTGAAAGTGAATCTAGCAAGTATGAATTAGTTCTGGCAAAAAATTGTCCCAAATGTGGAGAGCTTTGCTCTCATTATGGGGTGCAAGCTTCACCCTTGCCCATGAAATATCTCAATCTTGGGTACTAGCTTCTCAAGTATATTTGGGGCGAGCTGTTGAGAAAGATGGCTAGCGAGAAAAGGACGTATTTATCCAAAGGTGGCAGAGTCACGTTAATAAAAAGTACTTTCTCCAACTTGCCTACCTATTTCCTTTCATTGTTTCCCCTTCCACTACAATGGGATTTCTTATAGAGGGATGGCTTGCACTCCGATTCTAGGAGGTTGGGGAGTCCGAAATTTGGTGGGGTTCAATAGGGCTCTTTTGGACAAATGGTTGTGGAGATACCAGCATGAAAGGGGGCATTATGGACGGCTGCTATAGAATAAAAATATGGGGGGATCTAGGGAGTAAGGGTGCTACCTGCCCTATACGAACAGGTAACCATCCATCCAACAACCCTCCACACCTGGGCAGGGTGACCGTCAGCATCCGCTTGGCGGGCAAATAGACACCACCAGTCCACCATCCGGCCACCCTGTCCGACAACAGATTTTTCATAAAAAAAAATCTAAAAAAATTGCATATACTTCGTAACATCACAAAAAGTGCAGAAAGCCAACAAATCACATAGATTAGACCCATGGTCGCGCCCATGTCATAAAGATCTGTGCATAGATTTGAAGATAAGTGGCAGATCTTTATGGCCAACGGTCGCATCTACGGATCATAAAACTCGCAGACCATTGGATCTTTAACTTACATATCCACGGTGTCGACCGTGGTCTTGGTTCTTAGAGACCCACGGCCAAGCCATGGTCTTTCCATAATAGACTGCAGCTTGGCCATGACCCACGACAATGGAGAGAGAAGCCGGGCCAAGGGGAGGAAGAGAATAAGTGAAGAGAGGAGAGAAAGGAGAGAGAGGAGAAAGAAGAGGAGAGAAAGGAGAGAGAGGAGAAGAGAGAAAGGAGAACATAAGAAATGAGAGAAAGAGGAAAGAAATGAGAGGAGGGAGAGAGAGGTAGAGGGCACAATCTGCAAAATGGGGGAAGAAAAAGAAACATATACTTAGGGTATGAATCCCGAAACGACATCATTTTGTGGAGTTTATATAACTCCCCAAAACGACTTTGTATCATTTAATTTTTTTAATGTATGTAATGTGTACAGGAAAAACCTAGGTGGGGGCAGTGCCCCACCGGGCACTTGCCCCCATTTCTTCCCCCAGGCGCCCACCCACCCCAAGTGAGGCCAAGGCAGGTGGGCCAGGTGCGAGTACCTGGCCCCCAACCCTACTAGGGAGAGCATTGCTTGAATGAGGTGAGAAGGTCACATAGGGTGGGGCTTTGGAAGCATATAAGAAGAAGCCAGTCACTCTCTAGATATACCAGCTTCGAGGTGGGTAATGGGTCCAATATATACTATTGGCATGATCGATGGCGTGGTGTAAGGGCCCTAAAGGAAGCCTTCTCAAGAATCTTCGAAATTACCTGGATGCAATAAGCCTCATTTCTATATCAGGAGGACTTATCTAGCTTATTTCCTCAACAGAATGTCATATTTCTTAGAGCCACAAAGTAGGGGAAGTCAACACACTTGGGAGTTCTTCAATCTTGTGTGCTCTAGTAGAGTGAGTGGGGGACACTGACAAGATCTTTTCATGTCCTTTAAAGAATGGGAGATTCAGTCTGCTCATTCTATAAGTTTCTCATTATTCAAAACATAAATTCATTCCCATGGAAGAAAATCTGGAAGACTAAGGCTCCCTAACTGCTTTATTCGCATGGACGACCTCCTTAAAGAAGATCCTCACCATAGACAATCTTAGGAAACGTCGAAACATTATGGACTAGCATTGTATGTGTAAAAAGAGCAGGGAGTCCATTGATCACTCATTATTTCATTGAGAAGTTGCCACAACTCTATGTAAAGACTTCTTTACTGTGGGGTTGGCTCAGGTGATGCCGAGAAGGGTGGTTAACTTTCTAAAAAGTTGGAGAGGCCTCCATAGGAATTCACAAATTGCAGTAATTTGGAAGATGGTCCCTATTTGCTTATGGTGGGGTCTATGGAGGGAGGGGAATGGAAGGATCTTCAAGGACCTCAAGCAAACAATGGACGAGCTTAGAATTTTTTTTGTTATTACTTTATTCCATTGATCAATTGTATATAGCTCTATAGAGCCAAAGGAGCTACAAGGATAGCCATCACTTGCTTGTTTATCTAGATAATCATGCATAGGTGTTGCTCTTGTATATGTCCTGTGTAAATGGGCTATGCCTTTTTCTCTCATCACTAAAATTCTTCTTTACCGATAAAAAGCAAGTGTCCATACCCAAGACGAAAATGGAAAGCTGCTTAAATCCAGAACGCAAAACAAAAATGTTGAAGGTGATTGTGAAGTTCTACGACCAAGAGAACTCTTTTAAAGTTTAAAACAGTTGTCATCCTCTAACCTATCATATTTTCAGTTTGTCAATCCTCCTGTGCTCTGGTGCACAATACATTAAACTTAGAGAATTAGAATAAGTAGCTAAACTAAATGAAGCGGGGAAAGCAAAGGAAAGGAAAATCACTAAAATGAATGCATGGAATTTATTCGCATGCACACATTCAGCCTTCTTCCTTGGGAAGCAGCAGCATAACAGAGAGGCCCTCTTTTTTTTATAGGTAATCAAAAATTTTATTTTATTTTTATATGTAGGTAATAAAAATTTTTATTAAATAGTGCAAACGCTTAGTCTGAGTACAAAGAAGCAGAATATAGAGGCCCTTGAGATCAAAAATCATAATCATTCAAAATACCATCTTCAGAGAGAATCATGTTAGCAAATTTATACACACCACTACTAAAAAAGCCATAATGATCTAATTTGACTTTTTGGATTTGCTCCTCACAAGTTTCTTTTGCCACCACACTAACCTGAATTTTCATTAGCTACGTTCTCCATGCTCATGGCTGATGCTCTCTGCTGGGAAATCACCTGTGCACCAACCACATTTGCAAACATTGTTGCAGATTCTTTGTGCTCCTCAGTGAGACCAACATATAACATATTGTCCAACCTCTTCTGCAAGATTTACAAGTATCTACCATGATATGCAACCATAAGGAGAAAAATATCAGAAAAACAGCACTAGAACTTGAGATTATTCACAGCCTATAGAACCTATGTGTCTCACCTTTGCAACTTGAAGCACATGTTCACCAAGAATCTTATACTTCTGTACACAATGGCGCACCTCATGTGATTCTGCTAGATAAGAGTTGTTTGTCAATCCTGCAACCTGTCAATTAAACATAAAAATTACATAAATTTGACGATTTATAGCCACAGGAAACCAAAATCTAGGGGTTACTAGACTAATTCCTGGGAGCCCAAATATATTGGTTCAAATGACTTTTTTTTGGGCTTAATCTGTTTGGCGCAGACAGACACATGGACAGACTAGTGCAAAAATGCTGAAAATACAAATCTCACCACAAATTTTGTTTTTCACGAACAAAAAATGAAAGATACAAGAGCTCAATATCACTAGTAAGACTATACGCTGAAGTACCTGGAAAGTGGCTCCATTGTGAACAATATCATGCGCTATAGGGGTGTTGATGTATTCATGCAATGGCATAAAAATCTCATTCATGTCATATGAACCACTGCTCTTAATGTCATCTGAGCCTCTTTGTCTTCTAGCATCTCTCTATCCAAAAGAGTAAAAATACATAATACATATGCAACGAGGAGAAATACTGTAAGAATAACAAATAATCGATAACTATACAGCAGTCCAAAGAACAACAATACAGTTCTGATCATCTTAGATCACAGCTTACAATGCCCACGTCTGATCAATGGATTGATTATCAAAGAGGAGGGCACAGAGAGAGAGAGAGAGAGACGTTAAAAGGTAGATTAATGTGAGATTAATATCAATACATGGGTAAGGTATCATGGATTTACCAAGGGTTATTTTGCATTATTCATATACCTTGGAGCCATACGGATTGCATTACTTTGTGAACACTTCTACAACGTTTGATATTCAAGATTTTGAATAATGGCCTATATTTAACTGAGAAGTCTTTGATACATGCATCACTAGGGAGTCACAATTCATACTCGCATTACTAGATACTTTCTTGAACTTATCAGGTTATCAACTTAATGAGCCAAAAAATATACCAATTTGGCTAACAGTACATGGTAAACAGCATCCCAATTTACTTATAAAAAATAAAAAGAGCATTCCAATTGCAGAAATTCTCATCAGAAAATCTTGCCATGAAAAACCTAGAAGATTTAAAAGGAAATGAGTAAATATTTTTATGCCTACTCCATAAAAGCATAAATTCAATTGAGTTTGGTGTTCTCACTGTCATTGATTGAAGCCTTTGGAAAGTAAAAATAAGTACTAAATGGCAACAAAGAACATAAAGCAGTAAAGCATGAAAAATTAAGCGAGACCCTGCAGTAGTTATATTAAGAAAATAACAAATGATGAATTTTCGAAAGAGGAAAAAAAAAAAAACCTCACCCGAGCAAAGAGGTCTTCTCTCATCCATGGAACCAAATACTTCCATGGCCATATATCCAGCGTACTAACTCCTCTCATCTTAGCCCGTAAACGCCCAGCCATTTGTGTTGCAGACGTTAAGTTAGGATGGACCAAAAATCTAGCAGCCACCTCAACTGAAAATTCATAAGTACTGAAAACACGGTCAACTGGATTCCTAAGTATTGTCACCACAGAAGTTCTATGATTGGGAAGTTTGGACATCATGCTATAGTCATCATGAGTAACCAACAACCTGCACTTTGGCTTGCTGCACAGGATACAAAGGAATACAAATCTGTAAGCAAAATAGTTGGCCGATAACTGAAAATTATAGTTCTATAGTACAACTATTTGAGTCGCCTGGGTAAAAGTTATCTGTTTCATTACCAATATTTAGGAAGAACATGGTTGACAACACATTGAACTAGTGAAAGCACCTAAGCAATAGGTTTAATGATTCCAAGAGGTAGAATAGAAATTCTGCTCCAAAGCATATACATCACATATGACAACATTTAGCACCATGGCACATTAATGATCTTCCATATCGATCAAATACTTAAGAATATTAGTTAACTTCATTTTCTTGGCCTTGAACTGATTTTTATAATTATTTTTTAACAGATTACAAAAGCGCACTGTTCTAAACTTTAAGCTCACACAAAAAGCACAAAGCACGCTTTTGTAAATGCACTTCTATTTTGTTAAGTGAAAGCGCTTTGCTCAAGTGCGCTTTTACCAACGCTGTTGAAGACTCCTCTCCTTCAAATTAATTTGTTTCCACAAAAAAAAAAAAAAACCATATTAGACTAAAATAAATATTGAATTTTTGCACAAGAGTTGCTCAACTTTCCCCTTCTCTACATTGTGTCCCACCACCATTCTACAAGTTGTTGTAAACGAAAATCCTCCACAACTAAAGTTCTGCAATCTCACAATCATTCTAGCATTTAAATCTTTCATCCGGCTCATCTATTGAGTCCATGTACCTATAGCTTAAATTTCTTTTTATAAGTAATGTACCTATAGCTTACTTATAGCTTACTTATATAAAAAAAAAAGAAGTAATGTACCTATAGCTTAGTTATCAAACACAACTAACAGGAATTGTCAGCCATTGAAGGCGCAACAATGGACTGCAAAGTAAATATTCAGACTAAGAGCAGGTTGATAAGCAACACTTGTCCAGATTTTCTAATGATAACAAAAAGAAAGATGGTACCTCGGATCAAACCGGAGCTTATCATAAGAACGGGGGCATTCCAGAGATTTAGAGTACAACTTTTTCAAGAAGCTGCAGGAATAACATATGTCCAGAAGCAAAAATTAATACGCTGTTAGAAGGCAAGTGACCAACCTTTAGGTGACTTCATTATTGTATATGAATTACCAATGGAAATATGTTCTGCCTCCTGTTCTGGGGACATGGAGAAAAAACAGTAAATCCCGCAAGGTGTGTCTATCTTCTTTAACTTCTTGATCAAGGGAAGAAAATGCCCACTTTTTTACAACTCTTTCACAATGCCCAAAATCATTCTTGATGGGAGAGGCATTTGCAAGTATTGAAGCTGGTAAATGTTAGAAAAAACAGTCAAAAACCAGCCGAGAACCGATAGCCAAGTGAAAAATAAAAACATGGAAAAAATTATAAAGGGAAATATAAAAACAAAGCATTTTTAACCTACTAAAGATTAAAATATATACATAAAGAAAAATGAAAAGCCTATAAATAGTAATAAGCCAAATTTTAAAATTCACTTGTGGATTAATTTCATCTTCAAACCATACCCACGGACATCACAAACATCCGTGCTAAAGGAATTACTTTGTAATCACAACTTCTGAGTCTGGCATGCGAAATGAGTAAAAGATAGTTACAAAAAAAAAACACACTTCTTAGCATAAAGTTCCAGCAAAAGAATGATATAAGAAGCAGAGATTTTAAAAAAATAAGAGGAAAAAAGGAATATTGGAATCGAATTGTGGCGATACATACCCAAACCCAGAAGCATCAGCAACATGGAGCATCTTAGAATACAAGCCACCCACCTCATCTTACTCCAACCACTGCCAACCAAAAAACTAAAGCCACGATGCCCATAATTAAAAAAAATATTAAAACTTATAATAAATGAAAAGCTTGCATAAAAGAAAAACTTAAAGGAACAGTAACGTGAAGAGCTGATAAGACCAAAAGAAATATACATTTTCCCTCTAGAGAGAACTGGTCCTCGAATTATTTTCCTTCCAAATAAACACAAGCGCGTAGTTTATTCGTAAAAAGAATCAAATAAGCAGAGAGAAATACGGAAAATTTTAAAAAAAAAAACACCGGCCAGAAATTTTCGAGCATATGAACCGGAAATGGGAAAAGCCGAGCATCGATTAATATAGAGTCCACCAATGACCAAACGCACGGAAAACAAAACCCTAACAGAACCAAACGACAACGACAGAGACGAAATTCAAACACGTAGACTCGAGGAACCGAGACAAGCATTAATCGCCAAAAAAGAGGAGGGAACAGAATTCGAATGGGCCTACCTGTACCGATTTCCGGGATCTCGTGCTCATAAATCCCCCAAGCTATGTTGGGGCTCAAACGGACACCCCTCGCGATCAATGGGGCCCCACCTGAACCCCCCGGCCTTTTCGAACCTTCCGGAGATCCTCTCTCAAAAGGTTCTGGTTCACAAAGCTTTAATTTTCTCGACAGCCTGACGGAGGTTTTCTCGTTTAGGGAAACGAAAACAAGCCCAGATTTTCTGGCCCTTCTCTATGGGGAACAGTCGGTTTTAGAAGTGCGCGGGTTTGGACATTGGAGCTGTTTATTATGAAAATGCGCCATTAACTACATGGAATCAGAGGAGATTGCAATGAGGCGGGGACCAAAAGGCATACTGCGGAAGACAGAAGGGCCCCTGCCAACGGGGTCCCTTACTCAAATAATAATAATAATAATATTATTATTATTATAAAAAATTCAATGCTTTAGTAAAGGGAAAATGCTGGTCATCCGTTGGTAGGTCGCTGAGAATTTTTTATTTTATTTTTAATTTTAATTTTTTTATTGAATGATTAAAAAAATATTTTTAAATGATGTTATAAATTTTTTAACTTTTTAAAAATTATTAAAAAAATACATGTGAAAAAAAAGCAACAAAAAAAATCTCAAATACACTTGCAAGAGCTCCTAGTCGAAGCACCCAACAGTAGTTGTAGAGCCACCTTTAGTAAAGTAGAATTAATAAAATAATTATATCATATAATTTGATTTGAATAATAAATTTTAAATTTTATAAATTAGTTGTTGTGCTCTACGCATCAATTTAAAAATAATTATTATTGTTATTATTATTATTATAAGCTTAAAGTAATTAAATGATATAATTTGATTTGGATAATAAATTTTAAATTTTAAAATTTAAATTTTTAAATGATATAGATATTGTGTTCTATATATTGACTTGAAAATAAAATAAATCTATTATTATTATTATTATTATTATAAGTTATGCTATATTACCATTTTTATAACACACAAATGCACATTAAATAAATATTAATCATCTATGTTAATGTTTCAAATAGGCATAGAATAAGGTATAGTGATGAAGTGAATATTTTTTTAATAAAGGAACTGGGATATGGGAGTTTATGATACCGGATTATAAATATCTTCTTGGCGGATTCAACAACCTTACTAGCAATGTTTGGCTGACCAACTACTCTGAGATACTCTTGAAAGTTTTTGTACGAATGAGAGTACTCTTCCATCTAAACAAATACTTCTCAATAAAATGAAACACTTCTACATCTGAGGTAGTCTACTGTTTCAAACCCAGGTCTCAATGGAAACATTTCTCTCTATCGAGGACAACATCCCGTCGCTGTTCGTGGTGGCTGGGTTTGTTAGATGTGGTCGCCGGTGTGAGGTGGTGGAGGTGTGGTGGCCTGGGTGGTCGCATATGGCAGCACATGGGGAGAGAAACAATCGAAACCCATTTCGGTTGGGTTACCGTAGGGGAGAGAGAGTTGCACATGGGGAAGATCGGTGGTGACTGGCTTGGTTGCCGGCGTGAGGGGGAGTCGCTAGTGGTGGCGGTGAGGTTGGGTGGCTGTGTACGGAGGTGCAAGTAGAGAGAAATAACCGAAACCCATTTCGGTTGGGTTGTCGTAGGGGAGAGAGAGAGCCGCACGTGGAGGAGATCGGTAGTGGCTAAGGGAGTCGTCGGCATGAGAGGATGTCGTCGGTGGTGGCGGTACCCGAGCTGGGCTAAAACCCATTTTGGGCATGGGTGAGAATCGGGCAGAGGAGAGAGAGAGAGAAAGGGAGGAAAAAAATACTATAATATTTATCACTATTATAATATAAAAATAAAATAAAATCATTGTAATTTTTATCACTATTATATATATAAAAAAATGCATTATAATATTTGTTACTATTATATACAAATTAAAAATAAAATCATTATAATCTTTACCACTATTATAAAATTATAATATTAAAATCACTATAATATTTATCACTATTATAAAATCACTATAATATTTATGGGACCCACGTCTTTTTCAACTATCCAAAAGTCAACAACTCAACATATTTCATGCATCCAAACAACTCAAAACACTTTCAATGTGACCCAAAAACTCACTCCAATCTCTACTCACAATTATTCACAATACTTCTCAACATTTTTCGCTATCCAAACTCAGCCTAAGTTGAAGGCACTGAAGGTCGCTATCTTTAAGATGGCTCTTCACACTAGTCAGTTTCTTCTCGGCCTCGACTTTTTCCCCTTCCTTTATGTTCAGCTTCATGCTTAGCTCTCGTCGCCCATCTTCAAGAGAAACCAGATGAGAGACATAATCGGACTTGGTTTTCGTTAACTCTTCAAACTCTGCCTTCGCCTGATCAAGACTGGCGGCCAAGTCGTCTTGTTCTTTTAAGGCAATTTCCACCCGAGTAGCTAGGTTATCTTGTTCTTTGATGAAGGCTTCCATCTGGGAGGCCAAATCATCCCACTCTTTCACAGCCACTTCTACCAAGCTAAGGCGAGTAGCCAAGTCATCTCGCTTTTGCTCAACCGCCTTTGCCTGGTTGAGGCGAACGGCAAGATCATCTTGCTCCCTCCCAATCACTGCCACTTCTTGACGATAATGATCGGTGTTCGCCGTAGAACTCACCAACTCTTCCCGAAGCAAATCAACTTAGGTGCAGAGAAAAGCCAAATCGCCATCAGCCATGCGGGAACGCACTTTGAGTTGAGACAACTCGCTGGCCATTTGATCTTTCTTGGCACGAGCCACATAGACGGCACTGAAAGCTTGACTAATGTAAGAGTGCATAGATTGATTTTCTTCTTCTAGTTGTAATCGATCCTCCACCAAGTCAGCAGCAAGGCGATCAATTCCCTATAAAAAAAAATAGAATAATAATCATACATACAAAAGGGAAGAATAAGCTCAAAGGGATTACTGGTGAAAAAAAGTTTCCTGAGATGTTGAATAGCGGTGTTGAAAGTCTTTTAGCGACGAGCACGCAAGGATGGCGAGGAGCGTGATGGGCGAGAGCTAGAAGAACCTCTCAGATCAGGAAGTCAAAAAGAGACATTAGCAAAAACCCCTCGGGTAGAAGCCCCCTCAATTGGTATGGGAGAAACAAAAAAAGGAATGCTGGTAGGTACGTTAGCATGCAGACTCGAACACACTTCAGCATCAGCATCCCGGAAAGAAGATGCCCTATTAATTAGAAGATACTCCTAAGGAAAAATGAAGGATCATTCGCCATCGCCTGTAGGAGAAATACTAAATGGCGGGGAAGGAATCGAAACCCTGCTCCCACTGGCAAGAGAGACTGCTAGAAAAATGAAGGGCAAATCAGGAGTAACTCTGCCAGAAATTGTGGAAGTAAGAGGCGAACCAGATGCTGCTGTTGTTTCCTCCACATGTTCTACCCGAGGAGACCCCACGGAGACATCGAAGGATTGAAAAGTTGCAAGCGTGGATGAAGGCACGAGAAGCAAGTCAGGATTTAAAATGAAAACCTCATTATCCTCCCCCAAGTGGATGTAGCCCCCTTCCTGATGCACAATAATGGTCAGTGCAACCAAGGACTAAGCAACCTTTCCACCATTTCCCTCGGTGACGATTGCAGCAGCAACAGCTTTCGCGGCAATCACAGCTTCAAGATCTTCATTGGCCAAATCCATCATATCATCAAGAGAAAGCATTGGTGGAGCCATAAAGGAGGTTGGTTTGCTCAGTTGCTCCTAACTTAATACTATCACTCGCTCGAGGAGGAGGTGAGGAATCGCGTCTCGACGAAATAGACTTGTCCGAACGAGGCAAAATTCGAGCTTTCTTGCTTTTTCTCTTCTTGTTCCCACCAACACCAGGTCAAGACTTCCTCTTCAAATCACCCGTCAGCGAGGGGGCACTCAAAAACTCACGACCCAATATATGGGCCTGACTATGCACCATAAAAAATCTTTCGATATTACTAGGGGTTAAAATAACTTCTGAAAAACACGACTTGGGATTATTCTGAACCCAAGTCTTTACCAACTGCACACGAACCTCTTCATGAGGGGAAAGAAGGACCTTGAAATCATCCTCATTGGGAACAACGTGGGACCAACAAGGCCTAAGGGGAAACTCCCGACTAGAAACTTCATCTATGGGAAATTCCCAACCCGTGCCAGAAATGAAGAAAAACTTATTTCCCCAATCTTTAGCATGAGAATATTTGCGTTCTAATTCAACTAATTTGCTACGGGACCTAAAACTGCAAAGGTTCCCCTCCAAACGCCTGAACCCATGAAGCGACAATAATTCACGAGCTATTAAATAAGGATACTCATCACCCACGGGTTCTAGTACCCTACGCCACAAAATGCAGCAAGCCATCAAGATTCTCCAAGCATTGGGCACCAGTTGGGTTGGAGCCACCCCTAGGACATCCAACACATCGCGGATTGGCAGTACAAAAGGCAATCCAAGCCCAATAGTGAACATCGCAAGATAAACAACAATGGAAACAATCATACCTCTTGCATCAACAGCCCATTGGTTTGGGGTGGGTGCCCTCAGATGAACAGAATCAGAAATGTTGAAGTTGTTTCGGGCATTCTCAAGTTCGAGAGAAGAAACATTTGAGGACCATCGATGGCCCACGAATATGGATGTCGGAATATGTCTCTTGTGCCTCCCTTCTCCACTAGGGTTTGCAGAAGCAGCAACAACGCAAGTGGAGGAATAGCGGGGTGGTGAAGGACCGTGTGTGGAGATCACGACTTTGCCCTTGGAAGAAGACGCCATGGAAAGGAAGTGAGAGTTCACAAGAAAGGATGAGACTATCTAGAAGGAAGGCAAGAACACAAGAATGACAACAAATTCGAAAAGGAAAAAGACTCGAGAGAGAAGAAAAAAGAATGGGATCAGGAGCCTTAAAAAGGATTGACAGTTGAGGTATGAAAAGGTGTGAAGGTGAAACGTTGCACTGACAAGTAATACTCGATTAATGAAATGATGCCCTGGCAACCAGATTCGAGAAGATGAAAAACGACATGGTTTTAAGTCCCATCAGACTTCGCGGGGTAACTGGAAAGGATATATAACCGATTAATCCCAAATGGGCTTGAGCTGTTAGTCAAGCCCGTAGCCCAGCTCGGTATTAGGAGGGTCCAGTCCATCACCAATACCAATTGGATAACCATCCGAAAGTGGCAAGGGATCAGAACAGTTATCGTTTAAATTTAATATGAGATGAATCCCTCATTATTAGGTTCAATTTTCAAATAACAGATGTGTCCGTTATCACTTAATAACAAAACATTTCATAGGCTCTATATAAGAGAAGAATCCAGGTATGTAAAGGGCATTTGATTCATTAGTATTAAAGAATTTTTATTCAGTCACTGACTTAGGCATCGGAGGCATTCCCTCGAACCCCCTCAACCATCTCACTCTTTGGTTGCAAGTGATCATGAATCGGTGGAGGTGAAACACGTCCATAACAGATGTCATGTTTGATTTAGGGATACTCCAGAATGTATTCAATCATAGATGTAAGTTTCTCTTATGAATGAATGATGACAGTTTCTCTTAAAAAATAATAAAATTTGATTTGAAAATTTGAAAATTTATCTTTTAAATCAAATACTATCATGTAAGTATTTTACTATATATGCTCTAAACACCCGATACGAGAATAGAATTTATCCATTACTTTTGCATGCAGAATTTCATTCCATATGAAATCTAGAATATCTTAACTACTCATTTCACCTGTTTGTACTAATAAGAGTTTTTTCTTAAATCTCAAGCATTGTTTTCAAATTCAATGTAAAAAAAAAAAAAAAGGTCAATGTCGTAACTTTCAAATTCAAATACCTGTCATCTTATTACATATATAAACACTATGGTCAGAGGGGTAATAATTTGGAACACAAAAAGGTTTTCCTTTTTCTTTATATTCTTATCCATTATTTTTTATTTTTTGAAAGAATAGATAGAATTTTATTATGCAAATTATACATGATTAAAGTATATGAAAAGGGTTAAATATTTGTTTTAGATTTCACATATCAATTATTTAAATAATAATAGCTTAAAATATAATATAACTAAAAATAATGAAATCTAAACGAAGAATAGCATCTCTAATTTTGGAGATGGCGCTGGAAAGTGGAGGAGGGTGTGCACGGGGACACGAAGCGGACAGTGGGAGGTGTGAACTGTTTTTTATTGCTGTAGTGCGGCTCAGGTGTCCCACCTCTGGACACTGTAGAATGTGGAATGTGGGATCCTAGTGCTTTTTTCTAGGTGGGGGGTGTGCCTGTGCTGTCAATGCATCCTCACCGAATTTCCCATTCCTATTTGCTTTTTTTTTTCTTTTCTTTAAACTATCTGTACATTCGGGCCGAATTTCTTGTCCGTTCAATCTCCAACATGGGTACTCAGATAGAGGACAATATACACTAATATACATAACTTTTTTTATTTATTATTTTTTAAGTATTTTTTTAAAAACATTCTTAATCATTAAACAAATAAAAAAATATAAATTCATTAATAATCACATCTTTAACTATTAAAAATAATAAAATTAAAAATATATAAATGACCATTTTTAATAGTCATAGACTCATTTTCTTTCCCATGTATCCGGATGGATATTCAGCCAAATTGTAACTGGGCAGAAATTCAAATATTCTCTTTGCTCTCACTAAGTGCAGCGGGTTGGGTATGCTGATTTTGGGTATGTACTCCATATCTGCATCGTTTTGTGCTTGGACTATTGTGTCTCCATATCTTCAGTCACTTGAACTCTCACTCCCGATGATTGTGTCTCTCTCTACAGCCTTTAAAACTTTTTGAGTCCGCCACGGACTATTGTCACAGAGAAAGACTGCCACCATTTACCGTGACACTCACAGAGATTTCGATTAGGATATAGTTTCGATTTCGTTCGGTATAGTCCTAATCTCTGCCCACATGGGCCATTCAATTTAATTTTGTTAATTCTACATGAATATAAACAGAGGAATGACACGGAAAAGTTCTCATGATGACTCAAAACCAAACAATAATTCCATTGTTTTGATTTACTTTTAAAGTAGCAATTCTGCTCCCATGAGCTCTCACATGTTCACCCTCTATAAACTTCAAATATGTACCTGTCTAACGGAATGCTATGGGTTTAAATGGGACGCCCTCAACTTCTGTTTAGAATGTAACGAAGATTTTGAGCATTGAGACATATAATACATGATTAATCACATACTCTTGTGTTCATAACAGTTAATATGCAATGTATCTTAATATGAAACTAATAGTATGCAATAATTGTAACGGAAAATATGGTGACTTATAAAAACTTATGCCAGAATGAACTAAATATCCCAATAATATTAATAACCATAAGTTCAAACTTAAGAATAACATTTCTTTAATACAAAATATTTAATCCAAGTTCCATAGTTAGATTAACTCTTTCATACGCTCTGAAGTACGATGAGTCAATACTTATGAGTATCAAAATTATATTTAATTTTCGCTCAAGGTCCAACTCCTCTTCTACCATTTGTATCCAGCGGTCCATCGTGTTCATTCTCTACTGATCCTGACACAATTTCTATCATTTCAAGGGAATGATAGTGGGTCTATATGGGTGAGATTTACTTAAAATCTCAGTAAGTTAAAGAACCAACATGTATAGAGATAAGATATGCATGATTAATGATAAATATGAGATGCATGCGATGTAGAAAAATCATTATATGTCTCCCATCTAGGTTCCTCAACATTTCTCAGAAAAACTTTAATGCACATTTCTTTTTGAGAACATTTTTCACTTTCTCGTTTAAAAAACATGATATTTTAAAAGAGAACATTTTATACCTCATTACTTTTAAAAAACATAACATTTCATTATTATTAAAGTCATCATTAACATACATATGATAGTAACACGGTCCCTTATATGCAACGTGAGCACCTGCCGGTAATCATATCACAACTCATGTTGATACTACGTATTTGTCTGTAGACATCGTTCTTAATGCATTAGTATAATAAGATATTGTCATTATAATATTTTATCATAACGTATGCAACTAGCATTAGGTGCTATATACGACTTCACTCCGACATTTTTAAAAAAGAATCCATTCGAAACTCATTGACAGTTTTTTGTCAACCCAGGAATTATCACTCTATTTTTACTCACTCCAGAATGGACAAAAGAATTCCACTAGGATAATTCGCCATCCTAGCCTTTGGGGTTGTGACAAAATTCATTTTCATGCTATGCTTGAAAAATATATTTCATGACATGAGCATAGGTAGCAACCTTTCATTTGAAAATGACATTTATATATGCAATATCCTAAAATGGTGAGAATTTCACATGTCATATAAACAACTAATCAAATGCTCAATAATGTATCATATGATATTTCATGCTCAAAATGACATTTATAATATGAATGTGGCGTTTATACAAGAATCATAAATAAATTATCTAAGAGTAAGTTACAAACTAACCTACAAACTATTCGAAGTTAGAGAATCGAAGCGGTTGAAATCAAAGTTATGCTAAGTTAGGATTTGAACCTCTAAGGAAGATGTTCATGATCAAAGAGTTTAAAAATTTAGTATTTACAAAACTGCCACTATACTTAGCAAAATTTCAACTAAAGCCATAAATTCTCACTATTTGCATTTGGCCCCCAAAATTCACCGAACTTCACAAACCCCATATTTCTTATACTCTAAAATTATCCATGCCCTTAGAATTGTAAGAATCAAAGTGCAACTAGGCCAATTATACTCAACCCATGGCATGCATTTTATTAAGGCCTAGATGTGATTTCAACTATTCAACCTCTATGGATGCATGTGTACTCAAATTCATCAAGTGCCAATAGTAATTATAACCTTAGGGACAAATTAAAAACTTAGGCTAAGATCATACAAGTTTATCCCAACGCTTAAATATGTCTTTAAGACCTTAATTTTCACTAATCCATCCATTAAGCATGTATGATGTTTCTAGCTTCCTTATCCAAAGATGTTTCAAAACTTAGTTAAGTCATGCATTTTAATTCTTATTCCAATAACAAGACTTTTCTAAATGCACCTTATTCAAGCCTAGGTAAATTAATCAAAACTTCCATAAGTTAAGTATAAACTAATCAAAACCAATGCATGCTAGATGATCAACACAAGATAGAATTAAAGCCTATTATGATATACTTCCAACTTCAAAATTAAACCTTCAAAATTCATTCTAAGATATTTATAAATCATATAAAATTATTCTAATACATGCCACAGCTAAAAATTCAACCCAAAATAATTTATGAAATCAATACTTTCTCATTAACCCGATTTTGAACTTAGAATGCTAAACCTTAATTAAATTCAATCAAAACCTCATTCCCATGCCATAAGTTAAACTCTAACATGTCATTCTAATACTTCAAAACATATAGGGTAAGATTACTTACAGAAATTGTGGCCCTTAAAGCTCTCAAAACAACTTCACTCAAGAACACTCAAGAACTCTTAAGAACTTCACTCGGTCTCACTCTATTGCTCACTAAGGGAGAAAAATGCTCTTAAAACTCAAGAGAAGGCTTGGAGGAGAGGTGTGAACAAATGAGGAAGTGAGGGAGGTATTTATAGGCTTCAAGAGGGGAGGGGGATGTTGGTCTTAGATGAAGATGAGGCTTTGGATTAGTGGAGGTGGAAGGTGGAGTGCTTGAGTGCAAAATGTCAAGGGTGACATCACTTGGTTCAGTTCAATAGTGGTCTAAAGTGTCAAAATTCATCATAGAAGAGAGCTAGAAGACGTCCATAAGTGTAGAGATTGTTTGATTTAGATTTTTGAAACAAAAATCCACAAGATAACAAGATAAAAGGTTTTGGGTTTTCTTGAATAAAAACTCTAAACCCAGGCATACGAGGGGAAGGCCCTGCGAATGACATTCTACGTGGAGTCAAACGTACCATTTTTTAGTAAATAAAACGGTTTGTTTAGTTGAAGCCAAAATTGTGTAAATCCCTCAATGAAACAGTGTGTTTCAGATTTCCACTAAAATTGGCTTCTCTCCCTCTGCTCTCTCTCTCTCTCTCTCCTTCCTACTCTCTCTTTGTGCGACTCTTGTTCCCAACCCTAACCCACGACAGACCCTTTCTCTTATATGCTGGAGGATTTTGCTTAAAGTTCGATGTCATCCTAGGTAATTCACTACTCCAATCTCAGATTACTTCTTTATTTTTGAACATTTTCCCCTTCGTTTCATTTGATTCCTCGACGACTATGTACGTATTCTTGTTTGCATCTATAGTTGCTTGAAAATAGTGGTAGATTGGTTATGATACGCTAGAATTTTTTCTCACTATTCCTCATTGTTATATGAATTCCAATGTGTACATATCAGCAACTAGTTCAAAACAGAGGTTTTGTATTTGAATTTGCTTAGTAATGACAACCAGAAAATCTGAACTACTGTTCTCTGTCTGCAATGTTGTCTCCTGCCGAGTAATACTTCCTTCTCCTTCCTTTTTATCTTCACAAATTCTTAGTTTTTTTTATTTTTTATTTTTTTTATGTTCTTATGAATTTTATTGGTTCCTGAATCAAGCCTTTGATATTGCACAATTTGAATATGCATGTAGTTTGGTAATCTTTAAAACTCAAATTATTTGCATTTAATTTGTAATCTTCCAACTTATGAATTCAAATTGGAAAAGTAGAGGGATGGTAACTGAAGTAAATAGGTTGAATGCATTTACTTTGTAATCTTCCAACTTATGAATTCCACTTGCCCAATATTGACAGGAAGTAACTAGGAAAAAGTTAAATGGGGGGGGGGGGGGGAATTAGTGGAAAGCCCCTACAATCGATAAATCAAATCCTTTTGATTTGGGAAAAAAAGTAGAATGATGCAAATTAGTGGAAAGCCTCAAATAATTTGCATTTATTGAAGCAAATCACAATCTCTCTGGTTTAAATGTTGTTTGCAAAAGTATTGCACTTGGTTAGGCTGAGCACAATTTATTTCACAAACCTTTTGCCTTTAAGTTGGCCTGTGCATAGCATACATGTTCTCAAACATATGGGCAGGGTAACTTTCTGCTAATGGTGGAAATATTCAGTGGTGTTTAGTTGTTTGCCGTTGGTATTTTTCTGCTTATAGTGGAAATATTCAGTGGTGTTTAGTTCTTCCTTTGCTGCATTCTTTTTTTTGAATTGTTGTGCCGTGATGGGGTTGAGTAGGAATGTTATCATTGATCAAAAGTGTTTTGAGTTCAAGAAGGTTAATGAAAGATGGTGGAGAATCATGGAGAGTAGTTGTCGTATTGTGAAATACATTATCATTGATCAAGAGTCTTTGGGATGGTTGGCTGTCATGGTGAAGGAAGGTATAGCTTCTGGGGGCTCATCTGTCTTCCTTAGATCGAGAAGATGTGGGTCTCAAGTATTGGTGGTGTAGAGATAGCGCAACTCACATGGGAATTTTTTCTCCTTATCGGTGTTTAGTCAAGAGAAGAGAGAAGAGGTGTGGTTTAGTAGTGATTCCAGAAGGGAGAATGGGGGTAGGGTGGAGGAATTTTGGTGGTATGTTGAAGAAACTTGCTGATACATCCTCTATTTTAGGGGGGAATAACAGAGGAAGATATCCATGGTTGCCCTCCTCTGTTGCAAGGGAAGGGGTAGGGGCACCTAGGTTCGTACAGGGAGGCCTTGTCTCAAGCGCCAAAAACTGCAGAGAGGATAGGAGTGGTGAAGGCGCAACACTCTAATGGAGATGGCAGGTGCATGTAGGGGTTGGAAATGGAAACTCTGCTGCACACAGTGGTTGAAATGGAGAAACATGTGGGTACTTTGCAACTCAGCTTGGCTCATGTGAAACAGTGCGTAGAGGAGGGGCTGAAGTGGGAGTCGGAGTTGGGCTAGGAAAAAGGCCAGGAGAAGAGGCTGAGTGTTGATGGGTTACACGGGTATAAGGGGAAGGGTGTGGTATCGGGTGGGCCTCAACTAAGGGCCTATCAAGTGGCTTAGTGGGATGGGTTCCAGGCCCAGTCGAGTGGTGGAATGGGGCAACTGGCCCAAATGATTGCACTGGCCCAAGCTCAGCAGATTCCATTAGCTCAGGCCTAGGCCGCGATCCTGGCTTGCAGTCCTAGGGAGTTGAGCGAGGTCATCTCGTTGTCGTTGAATTGGCCGCAACCTTCAACACTGGTGGTGGCTCAGAGGTTGTCGACATTGGTAGTGGGTTCACCGGCGAGGTATAGGGTGTCGAAGATCGTGCCAGCAGAGTTACGAGAATCAAACATTAATATTACCGAGAGACCCATCTCATTGTCGGAGTCACAAAAGCCATCTTGTGAGCAGGGGTCGACGTCGTTGGTGGTAGGCTTGCTAGCGAGGTCTGAGGTGTTGGAGAATGAACCGGCAGCCTCCAGAGAAACAACTTCGAGTTGACAGATTTTTGAGAAGTGGAGGTATAGTGCCGAGAATGACTTGCTACCACCAGAGTCTGCATAGAAACAGTCGTGGTGGTGGTTGGTGGTCCCACTGACTTTTTTGTGCTAATGTCACGCTGAAGGGTGGGTTTTTGAGCCCAGTGATGGTTTTGGAGGCTCCGAGAATTTCTTTACCTCTGGAAATAGGGGGTTGAGACGGAAACAAGTTGGGGGATTGCGTTGGAGGGGATTTTGAAATTGGGATGAGGCCTTCTGAAACCTTTATGGCACCTAGTAGGGAATTTGGTGCAACTTGTGCTTTAGGGGCAGAGTCAAACATGCAATTGGCTTTGTTTGATAATAATAATGCTAATGGGGAAGGGGCTGTTTTAACCCCTCTGTGTACACTTCCTCCCAGTTCTAAATATGAGAGTGGTCCATCAGATTGGGTTTTTAAGAAGGTAGAGGAGTTACAAGCTGTTATTAGGATCTCTTTTGGAGGTTACGAAGAACAATTCAAGGCTCTTCTTGTGGCACTTGAAGATAGCCATTTGAATTCAACCACTAAGAAGGATAGGGAACTTAAAAAGCTAATTTGTTCCATCAATTATGATACAAAGGAAGGGAGTGGCGGAAGGGATAGATTGAAAGGAAGGGGCAATCTATTACTCAAATGAAGCCTAAGATTTTATCTTGGAATGTACAAGGGCTCAATGATCGCAATAAACGCCTTCATATCAAATCATTATTGTGGATGTGGAAGGGGGATGTGGTGTGTGTTCAAGAAACAAATCTGCGATTTATTGATCAAAAAATTGTGCGAAGTTTATGGGGGTGCTCGTATGTGGGTTGGACTTATTTGGCTTCTTTGGGAGCCTCAGGTGGAGTGCTACTTATGTGAGACAAAATAGTGGTTGAATTGATTGAGGAGTGTATTGGAGAGTTCTCGGTTACGACCCTATTCAAAAATGTGGTTGATGAATGGGAATGGGCATTTGCAGGATCCTATGTTCCTAACGTGGATAGGGATAGGAGAAGGTTGTGGGAGGAGTTGGAGGGCCTATACTCCTTATGGGATGTGCCGTGGTACATGGGGGGTGATTTTAATACTATTCACTTTTCTAGTGAGCGATCAAGGCATTGTTGACATTCTATAGCCATGGAAGAATTCAGCGAGTTCATCTATGATCTGGACCTCATGGATCTCCCTCTAGTAGGGGTGAGTACACTTGGTCAAGTGGGCGAGTTTGGTTGAAATTGGATATATTCCTTGTATCTCTTTTGTGAGAAGCTAAATATTTGGAAGTAAGTCAGAAACGACTAGCTCGAGTCAGTTCAGATCATTTCCCTATCATTTTGGATTGTGGGGATATGCACAAGGACGCCGGTTTTCAAATTTGAAAACATGTGGCTTATAGCGGATGAGTTTGTAGAGATGGTGCGTGCTTGGTGGTCTTCATATCAATTTATTGGTACTCCAAGTTATATTCTGGCATGCAAGTTGAAGGCGCTGAAACAAGACTTGAAGAAGTGGAGGTTTTTGGTCACATTGACAATTAGAAGCCTACATTGTTGGAGGAACTACAAGACTTAGAGGATAAAGAGTTACTGGTAGATAATTTAGAGGAGATGTTATTGAGGAAGTGCACGGTTATGGAAAACTTGGAGATGGTTTTGTTGTCAGAAGAGACTTCATGGCTTAAAAAATCTAGGGCCCTTTGGTTGAAAGAAGGTGATAGGTGTATGAAGTTCTTTCACAAAGTGGCTAATTCACATCGGTGTAACAATTCTATCGAGTCACTTTAATCAGGTTCTCAGGTGTTATCTTCTCCTCCCAAGTTAGAAAACCATACAGTACAGTATTATGAGACCCTTCTCACAGAATTGATTACTTGGAGGCCGAAGCTTGACACCTTGCATTTTGAGGCAATTGACTCGTAGAGTGTGAGTGTTCTGGAGAGATCTTTTGAAGAGATTTACAAGGTCATATCTAGCATGGCTAAGGATAAAGCGCCGAATGGTTTTTCAATGAGTTTTTTTCAAACTTGCTAGGACATTGTGAAAGGTGACGTTATGCAGGTTTTTAGTGAATTTTACTCTTTTCAAAAATTTAAAAAATCCCTTAATGTGACCTTTATTGCTCTCATTCCCAAGAAACACGAGGCTGTGACTATTGAAGACTTTCAGCCTATAAGTTTGGTTAGTAGCGTTTATAAGATTATCTCAAAGGTTCTTACTAACCGGCTTAACCCAGTGTTGGAACATATTGAGTGCTTGGATTACAAAGTACGAGAGGGAGGTTCAGGTGTTCTGTGTAAGCTTGACATGGAAAATGCATATGATCATGTGAATTGAGAATTTCTTTTATACTTGCTCGAGAGATGTGGTTTTGGGGATAGGTGGATTGCATGGATGCATCATTATATTTCAACTGCCTGGTTCTCAGTTCTTATTAATGGCACACCTGCTAGTTTTTTTTTTTTTATAGTTCGCAGGGATTGCAGCAGGGAGACCCTTAATCTCCTCTTCTATTTGTTATAGTTATAGAGGATTTAAGTAGGATGGTGCAGGTTGCTGTTGGGGGAGGGTTCTTGTCGGGCTTTTAGGTGGGCAATGGTTCTAGGGGCCCTATTATCATTTCACACCTTCTGCAGATGATACATTAGTTTTTTGTGAAAAAATAGTAGCAAGATCCAAACTTTATGAGCATTGTTACTCTGCTTTGAAGCAGTGTCAGGGTTAAAAGGTGAATCTGGGCAAGTCTGAAATGGTTCCTGTGGGTGCGGTCTATAATATTCTTAGCTTAGTAAGCCTTCTAAACTGTAAGGTGTCCTCTTTTCCTATGAAATATTTGGGCCTTCCGCTGGGAGCAACTTTCAAGAATAGAGCTATATGGGATGGGGTAGTAGAGAAGATAGAGATGGCTGGCTAGAAACGAATGTATCTATCAAAATGGGGCCGCCTCACTCTAATCAAGAGTACTCTCACTGACCTCCTCACTTATTTTTTATCTTTGTTTCCTATGCTTGTAGGGGTGTTGAACAGAATGGAGAAAATTTTTAGGGCATTCTTATGGGGAGGCATGAGGGATGAGAAGAAATTACATTTGGTTAGATGGAAGATTGTATGTACCTCAGTTGTGAACTAGGGGTTGAGAGTGTGTAACTTGAGAACTTTTAATAAAGCGTTATTGGGAAAATGGCTTTGGAGATATCATTTGGAGGGGGTTCATTGTGGAAGGATATTATTAACGCTAGATATGGTGTCGCTTGGGGTGGTTGGTACTCTAACGAAGTGAGAGGGGGGTATGGTTTGGGTTTATGGAAGTATATAAGGAAGGGATGGCCATGTTTTACAAATCAAATTCACTTTGTAGCTGGCGAGGGCAGTTGAATCAGATTTTCGAGGGACGTGTGGTGTGGAGACCACACATTAGAAAATGGTTTTCTGGCCTTATACTGCATTGCAGTGAATAGGGAGGCTTTAATGGCGGACGTGCAGTTATTTTCTCGTGGTGCGCACTAATGGAATATTCTTTTTAATAGGGATTTGCATGATTGGGAATTACCTATTGTTTCAAATTTTTACAGCTTACTATATTCTACGGAGTTTCCTATAGCACAAGGAGATAGTTTGAAGTGGAGGTCTAATAACTACAACATATGTATAGTTAAGGTGTAATATGACATCCTGACAATGCAACTTGATATTACGCCGTTCCCTTAGAAGAATATTTGGAGGTCTTGTGTGCCTTCAAAAGTAGCTTTTTTTGTTTGGAGTGCTGCTCTAGAGAAGATATTGACCACGGACAACTTGAGAAAGAGAGGATGTGTACTGTTGGATTAGTGATGTGTAAGAAGAATGGAGAATCTGTGGACCATCTTTTATTACACTGTGAGGTAACAAGGGTGTTGTGGGATGAGATCTTTCTTAGGATTGATGTTGCTTGGGTTATGCTTATAAGGGTAGTGGATTTGTCGGCCAAAGATGCAAGGCTGCCATCAAGTGGCAGAAGTGTAGAAGATGATTCTGTTGTGTATTATGTGGTGCACTTGGACGGAAAGGAATGCGCGTTGCTTCAAAGATAAGGAACGCACAATGCCTGAGCTGAAGAATTTTTTTCTCCACACTCTAATGTGTTGGTTTTCTACTATTGTATTACAGGGGAATAGTGTTCAAGATTTTTTGTCTTTAATTTATCTTTCTTAGAATGTAATTAGGAGTTCTTATGTATACTTCCTGTGTACAAAGGCTATGCCTATTTCATTCATATATATAATACCTACCTTTTACTGATAAAAAAAAAACATATGGGCAGCAAATAGCTTCAAGTGATTGCCTAACATGCCAGTATTCTTTTTCTTCCATTTGGCACTAGTTCCATTACAAAAAAGGTTTCATTTATTTGTCAAGTTCTTATTTGTTCCATGGGCACTTATAGAATTAAATGAAAACTCTTCTTTTAGTTAACTAGTTAAGTGATTTTCCCCCCTCAAATTTCAAAAGTGAATTTTGGTTTTCACTTTACCTGTAGTGTGGGGTGGCTAATGTCCACTAGTTATGGTTGGTGAAAGGTCAATTCCCTTTGTTTCTAAAGATTTCCCTCACGAAAGGTTGGTTGGAAAGAACTTGTCATTTTGCACATTTGAAATTTGATAGCAAATTGCTTGTGAAAGAGTGAAGAGTCTGTAATTGTTGTATGGTTTATTATTGACATTCATTTCAGATATTATAAATCTCTTCCACCTATAACCAAGGCTTGTGGGACACTTCGTTTGTTGGCTACTATAGTCTATCAGATTTGACTAGTTGATAGTCGAGATATTGTACTAGTCTATAAACCGGCATTTCACATGTTTTTAGGTGTGTCTTTCATAACTGTGGACTTTATACGTTAATATCAACATATTTTGTTGACATAATCTGCTCTTCGTTTGTATACTCTTTCTAATTTTGAGAAGAATTTATCTAATCCATTAGGTTGATAATAAATTTTGTGGACAATTTATCTAGCCAAAGTTTTGTTGTGGAAAGTAAATTAGCACATGATGGAAAGTAAATTAACATACTTACGTATTAATGTTTTATTCAAAATTCTGACATCAAACTTCACATGTCACTAACTCTGTTGGAGGTGCTGTTGTATTTTGTTAACAGATTTAGAATGTCATCATCAGTTGCTTCAATATCGCTTGTTAAACATACATTGAGTAATGACCCAATGTGCAGTTGTGAAAAAAAATTTGAACTTAGAATATCAAATACTCCAAGAAATCCTGGGTGAACATTCTTTGGATCTACAACAAAGAGGTAGATGCAATTAATAGTACTTGTGTGTTTCTGTTTATATATTAATGTCTTATTCAAAGTTTTGACATTAAACAAACTTGATTATTTATGTATAATCAAGGGTTATCACATTGCAAATATTTCAAGTGGGTAGATAGTAGAGAATATAAAGAGTAAGCCCTTGTAAAAAGAGAAACAAAAGTATTAAAAAAGAGGAAGAACTTTAAAACAGAGAAGAAGAGATTGGGAAGGGGGAGTTGACACTCCACAACGATCAAGCTTAGCTTCATAGCCAAGAAGCCGACATGCGGTATACACGCACACTACTTCATGTGTATTGGCTAATATCCATAATTATTTACTTGTATTTGTTATGCTTAAAGTGATGAGGACTTTGTATTTGTATTGGATAGAAACTTAGCATTTGCAAGTCATGACTTTAAAATTATGTACTTGAGACTTTATTTGTGATTAGTGATCTTCAATCCCAACACTTTATTGTGCTTTAATGTGACACTACTTATTAACAAAGTATGTATCGGCGTGACAAGAACTTGCCAATAACCCACCTTGGATTGATCGGAGTATTGTTTCGGCTGAAAATAATTGGTTAGAATATTTGACAGGACTAAATCATAGGTTTATGGATTTACTTTTTTTCACCTGGACAGATGGAGCAGTATCAAACTTAGCATCAAATAAACTCATACTAATTACATTCAATCAAATTTACATAAATTGAGTACTTGGATAAAAAATCATATTTACATAAATAGAGTATTTGGATACAAAACGTGGGCTCAAATACTAGGATACAAAACGTGAGCTTAAACATCCTTTTATCCTTAACAACAACAATTTTTATATTCGTCTTCACAAGGAAATATTCCTGTGTTCCATGAAATGCCTCAATGATGCCCAAAACAGGCTTTTATTGTACCTGATATGATAAAAAAAAACTAGAGTTACATGTTTGCATAATAGTTTGGACAGATTAATTCATGAGTAAATTAAAGAAGTAAAGAAAAAGAAATATCCCAAACTACCACACAAATTTCAACAAACCAACACTAATATGCAAATTCCAACAAATCGCCCCTAACACACAAATTCCAACAAACCACCTCCAACACATAACATACTCCAACAAACTACCACCAACACAACATACTCCAATAATAGATCTCAATGAAGTTAGATCCTATAAAAAAAAAAAAGATGAACATAAGGTAATAATGATAGTAACTTGCATTCCATACTTTCACCAGTATGCTTTTTTGCTTAATTTTTTTTTCTTTTCTGCAGCCTTAGTTTTTATTTTTTTCAATTGTTCCTCCATCGTCGACATCCTCCTCTTACACAGGGGTCTTCTCTTACCTCTGACAGTATGGAGACTTAGCACATTTTTAGAACTTCCTTTCGTAGTTTCATTTACAGTATTTACTTCAATATTAGAATCTATGTTGTAGGGCTTTGAGGTGTAGTATACCTTATTCATTGCATACAACTTCGATACCATATTTTCAGTATGCCCATTGCATAACGCTGCATTTGTTATTATCTCATAACAAAATTTCAATAGACATTTATGCCTAATAGTTTTGGGGCTCTGATCAGCAATGTCATAACTGTTTGAAATAATAGTATACCTGTGTTTTATGTCCTTTCTCCATCAGTCCAATATGTACTTTTCTGACAACTCACGAACTTTCCTAGCTGAAATGATGGCAAGAATATCTCAACATATTATCCCTCACATCTCAAACAACCTGCAAACACATTTC